>OX336389.2:293500724-294100724 GCA_946902985.2 Meconema thalassinum | reverse complement strand
TAGAAACGACTGTAAAACACATTATTCCAGTAGACTACACGAGTTTACTTACTTAGAAGTAACAGTTTGATGAGCGTGAGCGTTTACATCTTAGTTTGTTTTTAAAAGTTTTGCTTTTCCTAAACCTTTAGATGGTGAACAAGCACATTGAGAGGTCTGTTTGTAGTTCATATTGTAGCTTGCGTTAAAGCAATACTACAAGGAGCCACTTGCTCCAGTAATCTTCATGTCTTACTTCACGCGACGAGTTCGATTAGCAAAGAAAGAATTCAATTACATTTTAGCTCGTACATTTTACCGTGCTTCACCCAGACAACGTACTCGTAGTCAACTGCAATCCAATACCGCCAACGCTCATGAGATCCAAAAAGAACAACTGTCCCTTACTGTCACAGAATGACGTTCGTAGAAATCCTACACCCAATAGAGTTTGACCAATAGCACTGTGAATATGTGTTGCCGTCTGATAAGAACTATTTTATGGATCCAGTGTTGAGCGACAAATTTCGGATTTGTCTACTGACCTTTCAAATAATAGATTTTCAATTCTTCTTGGATCCGCTTAATAATTTCTTATATGCATATTCTGTTTATACTTTGATCATCCAGCAAGGATGACGTCAGATAAAATTACTTGCGGTAACATTCCCCTGCTTTTCTCGAGGAGGAGAATATAACATCTTGCGATAGTGGCATTTTGGTCAGATGGGAGTACATTATTTTCATTTATGGTGCATACATTTGAGGATATTTTTAGTAAAACCCGAGTTTATGGAATAACATCCTTATAGAATTATATTACAGGTATTTCCTCCACCAAGTGTATAGCCTATATTTGCTCCCAATGCAAAGTCTATAATAATGATCGGTAAATTGAATGCTTACAAAGCAGAATTGTTCCAGTTGCGAGTTTGCCAAAAGGCGAGGTTCCCTTTCGAGGGATGATCGAAAGGCAACTTTGCATACAAGTTTGTCAGAACTCAAAGAAAACTTATGCATGAGTGGTGTTGAGAATAACATGGATTCAAGCAGAAATATATGCATGAAAATATAGGCTACATTAAATAATTTTATTAATGCAGCCAATGGTCATGTACTTTTCTTTTCAGGACGGGTCAGGGAAGGGATATTGGAAGAAACTCGGCCGTGGACCTATTGAAAGGAAACGTCCCGGCATTTGTCTGGTGGTGAAAACGGGAAACCACGAAAAACATTTTCAGGGCGGCCTAGGTGGGATTCGAACCCACGCTCTCCCGATGCCAGCGAGGCATGAGTTAGCGCTCTCGGCCACCGTGGCACAGTAGGTCAAAATCGAAATCTAGGGGGACAAAATTATTTTTACGTTTTAATCATCAATTTAGAGTGAAAGCAACGTATATAATTTGTTTACTTCATAATAAACATAAGTTCAGGCCTTTTTTAAGCTACGTCTACACATGCAAGAAATTGTCTATGACTAGGAGTTGGATAGAGCATTCAGTTATCTCTTCAGAACAATTTTCTACCCATAATTGACTTTTAACAAAGTCACAAAGTTCCACTTTTGACATAATCGTCGAACCCAGTGCTTCAAACAGTTTTAAACGTGTGAGAACTGGTTGCGCGGCATCTTCTAAAAAGTAAAATAACTAAGTAAGTTGCAAAAAGATGCAAAACATATTATAACAGGCGTAAACTACAAGACTTTACCAAAATTTTAACATTAAGTAGAAAGTGGGGAGCGTGATGGCGCAGTGGCTTAGCTGCTCGTCTTTCACCCGGACGGCCGGGGTTCGAATCCCGGTGACAGCGGGGTGGAATTTTCAACTGAAACATCACGTGGCGTCAGGAAGGGCATCCGGCCTTATATCCCCTGCCAAAACCAAAATGAGCCTGGTTGGCTCCGGTGACCCCAAGAAAGTTTATTGTGGAAGCCTCCGTGGCTTAGGCGGCAGCACGCCGGCCTCTCACCGCTGGGTCCGTGGTTCAAATCCCGGTCACTCCATGTGAGATCTGTGCTGGACAGAACGGAGGCAGACAGGTTTTTCCGGGTACTCCGGTTTTCCCTGTCAAATTTCATTCCAGCAACACTCTCCACTATCATTTCATTTCATCTGTCATTCATTTAATCATTGCCCCAGAGGAGTGCGTCAGGCCTCGGCAGCCGGCACAATTCATATTTTCGCCGCTAGATGGGGGCTTCATTCATTCCATTCCTGACCCGGTCGGAGACTGGAAGCAGGCAGTGGATTTTTTTTTCAAGTAGAAAGTGACGCAGAGTGCCGCGACATACTAAAAATCTAAGTGCAAATATAATTTTAAAAATAATAGTTAAATATTATATAATGCAAATATAGCTAAAATTTCGTAACAATTACACCCATTAATAACTGAAACACGTTACAAAGATCATACCTTCAGCTGCATGTTCCATCTTAAAGCATCACACTAACCACAAAGACAACCAAACCACAGCCACTTACATTCACCCTCCAATTCAGACTGCTCGAACAGTGTTGACAGATTTACACTAAGATGCGTTTATATCCCAGAATAGTGAGCGGCAATTATATGAGAATGCTGTAGAAGTTTTTTTTTTTTGTGTGAAAATAAATAATTTTGTCCTCCGAGATTTCGATTTTGACCCACTGTGCGTGGGCGGTACATTAAAGCGACCAAATAATGCACAAAAGTAGCAAAATATGCTAATACTAGCAGTAGTGCCTGGCTTCGCCCGGTGGATCTATTTGTTTTATGGATGATAATGAATACTACTACAGAACTAGCACATGGTACTTAAACTAACAGAAAAAATATTTTAAAAATATAACTTTTTGTGGTGGTGGTGGTGGTGGTGGTGGTGGTGGTGGTGGTGGTGGTGGTGGTGGTTGTAGTTGGGGTATAGTGGACGTAACATTCAGGTCATTATACAGTAATGATAATAATGAACAGGGAAAGGTCTATTTTCTAATTACAGCTCTGACACATGTACTGCCTAGGGCCTATATCTCATTGGCTGTTAGAAATGTAGAGACCAATTGTGTCGCCTTTTGTCGCATAGCGCCGTAGGAAAATAATCAGAACACATTGAAAAACTTCGGCTGCCCGAGCTACTGAGGAAGCAATAGTATCATTTATCGCCACATAGTGCTCAACGATAAGGTTCGGAATAAATGAAAGTAAATTTGAAAGCACCAACGCTTATTGCAGCTGGTAACCTCAATGTACTGCACCAACACCATTGCACTTATACAGAGGCATAATATTTTCATGATGATAACTGTTTTAAGGGGCCAAAGAGATCTTTCTTGCACTAATTACTCCCCGTGACTGCAATTTATAAACAACGCAAGATGCAACAATTTTCGCAATTCTGCACCTGAACACCGAGAGTGGTGATGTGATGCAGCCCGAACTGCCCGTCAACAATAGACTTATTAAAATACTCTTACAGTTACACTACTACGGACATGAATGGTTCTAGGACCTTAATACGTGGTTTCCAATTTTAGTTTGTCGGTTTTTCTAAATGTAGGGAATGGAGAGCGTTGTCCAAAATATCAAGTGGACAGTGTTACCAGTAGGGTTTCAAAGTGTATGTAAAATTTGGTGCAATTAGGAGAAACGGTGTAGATTTGTGCCAAAGGGCCTAAAAAGAGGGAATGGAGAGTTCTGTCCAAAATTTCATGCAGACAGTGTTACTCGCAGGGTTCCAAAGGGTAAGTATACAAATTTTGGTTCAGATCGGTGAAACGGTGTAGATTTTTGTCAAAGGGCCTAAATGCAGGGAATGGAGTGGTCTGTCCGAAATTTAAAGTGGGCAGTGTTATCCGCAGTGTTCCAAAGGGTGTGTATACAAGTTTTGGTTCAGATCGGTGAAACGGTGTAGATGTGTGCCAAAGGGCCTAAATGCAGGAAATGGAGTGGTCTGTCCGAAATTTCATGCAGACTGTGTTACTCGCAGGGTTCCAAAGGTTCAGATCGGTGAAACAGTGTAGATTTGTGCCAAAGGGCATAAATGCAGGGAATGGAGTGGTATGTCCGAAATTTCATGTAATCAGTGTTACTCGCAGGATTCCAAAGTTTAAGTATACACATTTTTGTTCAGATCGGTGAAAAGGTGTAGATTTGTGCCAAAGGGCCTAAATGCAGGGAATGGACTGGTCTGTCATAAATTTCACGTAGAAAGTGTTACCCGCAGGGTTACAAAGGGTAAGTATACAAATGATGGTTCAGATCGGCGAATCGGTGTACATATCACTAACCATACCGCCAGCGCATGCAGATAGTGCAGTTCGGGAGCGCTTGTTCTACCGACTTACTGAATAAAAATCAATCTTTAGGTTACCTGAGGGGTGTAGCCTAAAACTACATAGCCTAAACTATTCCTCTTGAATCAGGTTCTTATATAAAAGAAGAATTTTTCGAATCGGACTGGTAGTTTCATAGAATAGCGCGTTTAAACACACAAACACGCAAACTCTTCAGATTTATTATATTAGTATAGATACATGCATTACAAACGGTAAAATATGTATTAAAAAGTAAATGACTTGAATACTTACTGAAGGGTTGGGATAGAAAAAAGACCGTAATGTAATGCACTACTTTCCGCAAAAGTCAATACTTTATAAGTGCGTTATTAAACGTTGATTCGTGGTACATGTTTCGGACCTTTATTTACAGTCCTTCCTCAGTCACATTATTAGTACAAATGGATACCATCATATCGAAACACTAAGAATCTAAACATTAGCATAAGATAACATTATTGCACACACACTATATCACTCATAAATACACATTAAAACATTTAAATGGACACTATGTATAAAAAAATTGTTGACTTGTTCTCATGTCCATGCATTCATTATATTGTAGAATGACGATGTTGGTGGAGCTATTGTCCAGAATAACTACCAGGTCTTGTTAAGTAATTTGACCCACGATCTTGCCGACTTTAGTTGGAAATTGTTTCTTTTCTTTTTGAAGATATCTTTTCATTGATTCATATTAGGACGAAAATGGAAGAATAATCCCAGTTGTGCGGTCTGCAATGACGAAGAAATAAGAATTACATTTTTGTAATTACAATTTTGTAATTGAACTTTTCTTAAAAGGTATAGAAGAGACGTCCACTTACTTAGAATGGAAAAACATTGTGCTCATTCCAACCAGATAGCAAATTAATCCTCTGTTTAAGAAAAGAAAGAAAAGTAGGAATGAGTGAAAAACACGTCAAATTTAATCACCGAGAAGTCTCCTAGAGGAATCAAAACAAAACACGGGGAAGCTAGCTTACCTTAAGATGCATGCAGGCAATGTGGTACTGAGGACTTGACGTTACAGACAGCTAGGCACAGGGCTGCGAGTAGCGTAGAAAGCCGAAGTTATACGATTGACTTCGCGTCACCACATGGTAGCTTTACGATTGCTTACGAAGTGAGAAGCTTATATCCTCTCTGTTTCAAAATAAATCATGTGATTGCGCCAGAGCTTATCTATATTTACGACACTTTACTAAATGTAAAATACTGTAGTGTAATATTCAACATATCATATTCTCAGAATACATTACAATGAAGTACCTCCATTTTCTGTGCCTTTTATATCGGCCTGTCGGTCTAGGGGTAAGATTCTCGCTTCGTGTGCGGGAGGTGCGTAGTATTTTTAGCCTACTTTTCACATTTTGCAAAAATGAGGAAAAAGTAGACTTATGAGATCGGGCAAATGTGTGTCTGTCTGTCTGTCTGTCTGTCCTTCTGTCTGGCTGGCTGGCTGTGCGTGTGTGTCCCCCTATCAACTCCTAAACGGCTGGAGCAATCAAAACAAAATTTTGTAGGAGTAAAGATCTATACCCGATCTATACACGGCCATATTTGAAAATGATGTCAGTGCTACCAACTGCTAAAAATCGCAATTGAAATTTGAGCTCCATGTTGGATATCTTGGAAGGTATGAATGGGAGCTATTTCAAAATTGGCACACGTATAGATAATAATATTGCAGTTTAATTTCCAGGAGGCCATACATGGCAGTGTTGCCAAAATGATTATAAGCCTGCTGATAGGCCCAATTTTAAATGCATATAACTTCTACACTATCAATTGGAATTCAACCAAATTTCGTATGTTGTATGTGTACATAACCAGATATGACTGAGCGTATTCTTAAGGCCCACCAGGGCTGCCAACTGTTAATAAATGCTCCTAATTTATTTTATCCAAATACCAATATATCAGAAAGTATGCAAGCCGACAGCTTTAAACTATGCACACGTATAGTACCTGACATGCTGTATTAATTTGGAGTAACTAATATACGTCAGTGCTGCCAACATGATTCTAAGCCTGCTGATAGGTCCAATTTTAAAATGCATGTAACTAACTAATGGATTTCATTCAAAATTGGCACAACAATAGATCATATTATTTTAGATTATTTCTGACCAATACATGCATGACATTGTTGCAACATGATTTTACGCGCGCTGTTAGATCCAATGTTTAACTGCATTTAACGTCCATGCTATTCATTGGATTTCTACCAAATTTTGTATTCTGTACCTTAAGAGATGGAACTAAGAATATATTCAGTCATCAGCGCTGCCAACTGTAGTGCTCTATTTGGCTACATTATGCCAGGTATACAGTATTTCGAACTAATTAGAAATTTCGATATTAGCAACTTAATTTTGTCATTATTCTATACTTTGGGTGGGTGTAGAATTTGTCTGATAACCGTTGTCAATTGTGATGGCTGTATTAGTGTGTGTTATCTGTTTTTAATTCAAGTAAGGACATAATGTCAGCATCTAATACAGCCATCACAATTGACACCGGTTATCAGACAGATTCTACACCCACCAAAAAGTACACGGGGCTAGATGACCGCGTTGTCACTGCCCCTAAACTGCGGAACCTACCAACCAACCAACCTAAGTCCGAGGGAAAAGCCAACCTGGAGGGCAAACCGACGAAAAGAAAAAAAAAGAAACGTTTGCCCTCTAATTATGTATTTATATTACCGGTATATGTACAAGTCTCGCACGAAAAAAAAGAACGTTCCTAAGGTTCTTTTATACACTTTTTGAATCTTTTCAATAGATAAAACAAAAGTAAAAATACCAGACATAACCGGGCTACGAAGCCGGCACACGAAGCGAGAATCTTACCCCTAGACCGACAGGCCGACGTAAAAGGAACAGAAAATGGAGGTACTTCAATGTAATGTATTCTGAGAATATGATATGTTGAATATTACACTACAGTATTTTACATTTAGTAAAGTGTCGTAAATATACGAGGCACGTCAGGAAAGTAAGTTCCGTTTGTTAATAAAATTAAATTGTGTACGGATACAGAAAAATTATTTATTGCACAACATTCTACACCTCTTAAACTACTTTTCCACATAACTGCCGAACTTTTGCAGGCATTTGTCATAGCGTGGCACAAGTTTTTGGATACCTTCTTCATAGAAGTTTGCCGCCTGTGTCTTCAACCAGTTGGAAACATCTTCTTTCAGCTCGTCGTCATTGTTCAAGTGTTGACCGCCAAGGAAAGACTTGAGATGTGTGAACAGATGAAAGTCGCTAGGAGCGAGGTCAGGGCTGTACGGAGGGTGGTCAAACACGTCCCAGCCAAATCCCTGTAGGAGGTTTTTCGTCACATTTGCAGTGTGTGGTCGTGCGTTGTCGTGAGGAAAAACAACACCTTTTGACAGCAACCCTCAGCGCTTATTCTGTATTGCGCGGCGCAATTTACTGCGTTGATTGTTCGACCACGTGGTAAGAAATCAATGAGTAAGATGCCTTTCCAGTCCCAGAACACTGTGCACATCATTTTCCGAGGTGTCAAGATTTGTTTCGGCTTGGCCATTGCTGGGGATGAAGTGTGCCTCCATTCCATTGATTGCCACTTACTTTTAGGGGTGTCGTAAGAAACCCAAGTTTCATCTCCTGTGACTATCTGTGTCAGAAATTCTTCGCCGCCTTCATTGTAACGGGTCAAAACTGAAGTGCACTACCCAACCGTTTTGTTTTGTGTTGTTCCGTAAGAATCTTTGGTACCCAACGTCGGCAAAGTTTACGAAAGTTCAGTTTTTCGGTAAAAATTTCATGAATTAGTGATCGTGAGATTTGGGGAAATTCCATAGCGAGAGCACTAATTGTAAACCTGCGGTTTTCCCGGATCTTGTCATCATCGCAAGAACCAGTTCTTCTGTAACCAAAGATGGACGCCCACTTCGTTTTTCATCGTGCACTTCCCTACGTCCTTCATTGAACTGTCGGACCCATCTTCTCAACATTGAATCACTCATCGCATGTTGTCCATACACTTCGCAAATTTGCCGATAAATTTCAATTGGTTTCACTTTCCTAGCATTCAGAAAACGAATCACAGATCTGATTTCACAAGCGGCGGGATTTTCAATCAACACCGACATTGTACGAGTAAACATGCACAACAACGCGTACGTGGCTGACAGCGCTCTCCAAATGGCGCACGTTTCTTCTCCTTGATACAGAGCGTTTACCGCGCATATGCGGAACTGCGCTGCAGCGGAACGTACAACTAGTTGAAGACACAGGCGGCACACGTCTATGTATAAGGTATACAAAAACTCGTGCCACGCTACGACAAATGCCTGCAACATTTCGGCAGTTATGTGGAAAAGTAGTTTATGTTCGACGATGTCGAAATGTAAACATTATGTGTCGGAAAACTGTATCATAATGAGGCTCATTATAACACTATTTTTCATTATGAAACAGTTTCTTCCACCAATCAGAACTCAAGAAACAGTTGTGTGGCCAATTAAATAAGGATACCTTCGCGCATGCGCTCAAAATCCAACATATTTCTGTGTTGTCAAGCAAAGTGAATAGTCTCTGCTTCCGGAGTGCCTTGACCACGCATGCGCTCTGTTCAGTCACCAAAGCCAAGCGCGCCTTGTTCACTAATAACTGAATTAACTGAATCCCACAGATATTTATGAATATTTATGTTAAAACATATAATAAAGTTATAATTATCGTCGAACATAAACAGTCGTATGCAACTCGCCTATAATGGTAATTAAGACACTCGTATGGAAATTATAAAACTCGCATACGCTCGTTTTATAAAGATACTCGTGTCTTAATTATAGCCATTATAGGCTCGTTGCATAATGTACTATTAAGGGTTGTAGAATTTTGTGCAATAAATAATTTTTCTGTATCTGTACACAATTTAATGTTATTACCAAACGGAACTTACTTTCTGGACGTACTTCGTAGATAAGCTCTGGCACAATCACATGATTTATTTTGAAACAGAGAGGATATAAGCTTCTCACTTCGTAAGCAATTGTAAAGCTACCATGTGGTGACGCGAAGTCATTCGTATAACTTCGGCTTTCTACGCTACTCGCAGCCCTGTGCCTAGCTGTCTGTAACGTCAAGTGTACTGAGGCGCTAGATCAGGGCAAGGCTGGATCAAGTAGGGGATGGAGGGGCTGGGGAGGATGAAGCGAAAGGGGGGGGGGGGTTGGTCCTTGTGGGTGGAGAGAGGCATCATCTGTCCGTGTATTGATAAGAAATATAATTATCTACAGAGGTTTTTTACGCTTGGTGTTCATGACGTAATTTGTCATTGTTTCGTATAAAATGTTACTATCGAAATTAATTTCATTCAGGTTGTGTGACGGGTTGTTTCTTAATGCTTGGTCTATTTCCAGTTGTTCTAAAATGATTAGCATGATTCCTTTGTTGTAATAGTGTAAAATTTCGAGATCATCTTCAATTATGGAAAAGTTATGGTTGTACTCTACCATGTGACTGTTAATTGCCGAGAATTGTCTGTGTCTTGCCGCATTAAAATGCTCAAGCTATCTTATATTGAAACTGTGTCCCGTTTGACCGACATAATCTGCATTGCAATCCTTACATTTTATTTTATAACTACCTGATTTTTGAAATTTGTCTTGTTTATTGACAGAGTTAGAATTAAATTAATGTCCTTCTAATTGTTTAAATATTTTTTGCTTGAAGGTGAAATAATTGTTTTGTACCGCGAATTTTAATAAAGCTATTTTAACATCTTGCTTCTTAAGTACATTAGTGATGTTGTGCGTGAATTGATTGGTGTATGTGAAAATTGCGAATGATTTGTCCTTTCTCACGGGTTGCAATTTTGTGACTGGTTTATTTTTTATTTTGTTCAACAGAGAGTCGACATAATGTCTGTTGAAACCATTAGCTCTTGCGATCTGATATATAACGGAAAACTCTTTTTTCAAATTTTGTTCAGAGAGGGGTACATTTAAAGCTCTGTAGATGAAGGCCTTGAAAGCAGCTCTCTAATGGTGGAGTGCGTTTGAGATGGTTTCCTGTATATATCAAAGAGCCGACCCATGGTATCTCTTGTGACGGTTAAATCCAGAAAATGTATGGCCTGGTTAATTTCGGATGTGGTGGTGAATTTAATATTACTGTCAATCTGGTTAAGCTCTGCTGCAATGTAATTAATGCTATTAATTTTATTGTCTATTATTAGAAATACGTCATCAACGTATCTTATCCAGTAGTTTATGCCCTTTATTTTGCTGCCGCTATTTTTTCTAAGTGGTCAATATAGATATTGGCCAAAACACCGGATAGTGGGTATCCCATGGCCAGTCCTTCTAATTGTTGAAATATTTTTTGATTGAAGATGAAATAATTGATTTGTACCGCGAATTTTAATAAAACAATGAATTCTTTGATTCCATCATGAGAAAGCAGGCTATGAGTCTTTAAGTTATTTTCTATTATGTCCACGGTTGGACCTACTGGGATGTTTGTATACATATCGCTGATATCAGCAGTATGTAACGTTTCTGAGTCTTTTATCTTAAGATCATTAGTTAGTTTACAAAACTGAATAGAATTTCTAAGTGAATTATCGGTCGAAAATTTTTAATGTTTTTTTTTAAGATTTTTTTTAAATTGTGACAGTTTGTAGTCTGGGTTGCCCCGGAAGTTGACGATAGGTCTAATAGGTACATTGCCCTTGTGTGTGTTTGGCCGTGACCTGGGTGTGGGTATGCTTGGATTCATGTTAATGAGTTTGCTGACTTGGTATTCGTCTAAAATCATGATAGTATTTTTAAAAGCTGCTTAAGCTTCCTTTGTATGGGCCCTGTGGGATCTTTGTTATGGTTTCAATGTTTTTGTCCTCCAGTCATTTTACAAGATATTGAAATTGTGGCATTAAAAAAATTGAACAAGAAAGGTAATTGAATTTCTAAATACTTCAATTAAAATAATTCGTACGGAACAAAAATATCTTGAGGATCTAACCATCCTCTAGGCTGACCTAACAGACAGGTTCCCATGAGATCGTTTCAAAACTAATAAAGAAAGTTCTTTCAGTCGGTCAACACCATTATAATACAAACAGTTTTGGGGCTGCCTGTAAAAAAATATTCATATATACAATTCATAATATTTGAATCCATTTTTCAGTGTTGCCTTATTAATAAAGAAAGTAACTGAGAAGTAACAGAAACGCACACAAAAAGATTGAACTTCAGCTTTAAGTGCAAAGATGAGGAATTCCAGCAAAGTGAGAAAATGTCAAAACTTGCCTCGACACATCTCACACTACTTACCTTCCCTGCCAGTTTGGAGTGGGGGGGGGGGGGGGCATCAAAAGATACCTCAGGCACCTTCCCTTGCTTGGATTTCCCTAGTCGACCCCCGTAGAGAGGCCTTATCAGCGCAACTCGGAATCACCCTGATATTTGGCTTAGTAAATCCAATGATTATTCTAGAAAGAAATGGCTTAATGTCTTGAGAACCTCAGCTTCTATTTTGGAAGACCATTGGCATTTAAGGCACAGGACTATAAACTACCGCATATGAGCAGCGATGTAAATTACCGGCAGATCGGGTAATATAAAATTATATGATGGGATCAATTCAAAATTTATATGAACAGTGATATAAATTGCTATATGATGGACTAAAGCAATATTAATCAGAATAGACGACGATTTATTGCTTGTGTGACTCATTATTGGCCATGGCTAGAGAATATCAGCCATGTGGTCTACTCCAAACTCTTCAGTCACGTACCTTTTAGGTGCCAGAGTAGAAGAGTTGCACGACTGGTCTAATTTACCATGCAGACTTGTAACACACAAGGCTAGCATACAATTTCAGCTGAGATACTAGTTTAAAGTACCGTGCCGTCGTACACTGTCTTTTAAATGTCCCAAACCTTACGTACAAGTACGTATAAATGCAGATACGTAGGAGTTTAACACTGCGCCTTCATCAGTGACTAGTTAGAATAATTATTCAGGTCACTCGCATATCTGCATATCTCCGTTAATACTTCAGTGTGATATGAGCAAGCCGGTGTTAAAATGATGGGCTGCATACTGAAATTCTCTCAGAATATAGGCGTTTGGTCGAGAGCAGCATGATGGTCCTCATAACCTCTCGGCCTCTCTCAGTCTCATTAACATTCCCCGGGTCATAAGAGGCCAGCTTACTTGTGATGCAGACACCATGTACTGTTCTATAGATTAAGAAGTTCGGGATGAAAAGGCCGTAATATTTGCAGTGCATAAAACATGGCGCTTCAAGCAATAATGTTACTTCACTTACAATTGGAGAGTAGCAACGCACAATCTTGATCTACGAAACAAATTAGTTTATTCTGAATGAAACAGCCCACAGCTGGAGGTGAACATAAGTTTGCTATCTATGGATCCTGCTCATGGGTGAATTTAAATTGTGTTATTGTTGTCAATAAGTTTGAAAACTTATCAGAAAACAGGTCTAGGTTCACTTCAGTATTTAAAGTGGTGCAATATTGTGGATGATAGGATAGCTATGCCACGAATCAGAGCCAGATATGAATTACGGTTTCGACAGAATTTACTTGCTAGTGGGCGTGGTTTATTTAATTTTATGGCAGTGTTTCTTGGTATCTTTTTATACAGAGTTAAACACGTTTTAGCGCTTATCGATGTACTTGTAAATAATAGCAATCGTGAGTACAAATGTTTAGCTGCTGATATCTGTGCGAAATTAGTAATCTTCGCGCTTCAGCTGGAATACGTGGCTTGCCTGGGGTAATGCTAATTGTAGGTATATGTTTTTCAAAAGCTGTTATGGGATGGATTTGTCATTGAAACTGACATAACGTAGCACTATCCACCACACAAAATGCAAGCACTGGCCCTGATCAGACATGGTATAAACCAATTAACAAGACACCACCAATTGTGATCACCAAATTAATCCTGATGAAAAATTGCAAACAAAGCACCGAATAGTTACATAGATTTCTTCATGCCTGTTTGCTTGACGGCATTAGAAGATATTATGTCTAATATTCTTATAGGAACTGCGAGATAATCCGCCTCTTACGAGAAACGTCCATTTCAATATTTGAATTTCAAGTTGCCGCCATGTTGGATTTTTGCTCACCAGGTTATTGAAGGTCCTATAGGTGTACATATGTTCATTACCTTTATTAACGTATAAAATTTCAGTTTGGTTGCTGTCATAGTTTAGTTGATATTGAGAATCGTCTAAATACAGTATTTTGGATGGTCGCCATGTTGAATTGTTATATATGTAGGCCATAGAGTTGTGTACTATTAGATACCGATTACTGCTTAGATTCATATTCAATCGTTGACTTCGATCGCATGGTTAAGACTCAAGGAATAAAAAGTAATATATTTTAATTTTTACCACAGCCACCATCTTGAGGTTATGTAAACAATTGAGCTAAATTGAATGTCAGTACAATACAATGTGTATGAACATTTGCTGTGCCATGTTTCACTGCGCTCGGGTGGTTAAGTCGCGAGAAATGCCTATTTAAATGGTTTAAATTCGCTTGCCCGCCTTGTTCGTTTTGTACTTAACAGGCCTTTGAAAAAAATACTGGTGACTTCTAGTAGTGCCCTTTATCGCCGTACAAAATGTCATGGTGATATCAGTAATAGTTTCGGAGTTATAGAATGCCGGTGAAATATTTCAAACAGCCGCCATGTTGGATTGATTGATTTAATAAAATTTGAAGGACACGGTCAGGATTGGACTAAATAGTACTATGACCTTACCGGGTTTCATTGAAATCGCTCCCGCCGTTTAGATTTTATTAGGGGTGGACAGACACACACACATACACATACGCACACAAACATACGCACACACACGGACAAAAGGTGATCTCATAAGCCTATTTTGTCATAAATGAAAATAGGCTAAATATAGGCTAATGGCATCACCTTTCGTCCATGCGTGTGTGTGTGTGTGCGTGCGTGTGCTTGTGCGTATGTGTGTATGTATGTCCAATGAAACTCCATAAGGACGTTGTACTGTTTTGTCCATCTCTGACCGTATCATTCAAATTTAAATACGTTTCACCAATCAGATATGGCGGCCGCTTGAAATATTTCACTGCCTTTTTATACCTCCGAATCTATTTCTGATATCACCCCGAAATTTGGTATGGTGAGAGAATACTCAGAAGCGTTTTTCTATGTGACTTTCGAAAACCTGTCGCTGTTTCAGTTTAACTATGAGTGAGCAGAGGAAACGTCACTTATTAGGCGTTCAAGTACTGTAGATGACTTTCAAATGAGTTGGTGGTTAGACAGAGGAAGTGATAATATTGTTAGTGGTGAAAATGAACACGGGAATCTGTAAACTGATTCGGAAAAGCGTACCTGGAATGCGTGCCAGATGTGGACGTGCTGGTAGCGGACAAGCTTAATTGATATCCTTTTGGTGCTAGTTGCGGACATAGCTCGTGCCACCCCCAACGACCCTTGCTAGTTGCGGACATAGCTTGCCCCTTGCTACCAATTAGCGGCCGGAAATTTGAAACAATAGTTCTCACAGATCTGACCAGGTGTAGCCATTCTACTTCATTGACTGTTTCATTGTCATTACGCCGGTCTAGAACAAGGGCTTGCTAACGGCGTTATTCTAAGGATGAATATCATGAGAGTGTAGTGGTTAGCATGATTGGCTTCCAATTGATAGCCTTATTATACACACATCAAAAAAAGTTTTGCATCACCTCGGTTCCCAGATCTCCGGCATATAGACGTTGACTGTGTATATTGTATCAAAGATACAGTCCCTTTGACTGTTCATAGATGTCACTAAAACTGCTCAAAGATGTAAACAACCATCCATGAGCAGGGCCTATTAGACGGAGGGGGTACGACAGCCGATCAGTTCCAGTCATTCCACCAGGACGAAGGTACGCTGCTCATGTTGTCTGTAGTTCTACCATGCCTAGAAGGTCAATACCGCAGTTCGATCGCGTCCGCATTGTTACTTTGTGTCAAGAAGGGCTCTCAACAAGGGAAGTTTCCAGGCGTCTCAGAGTGAACCAAAGCGATGTTGTTCGGACATGGAGGAGGTACAGAGATACAGGAACTGTCGATGACAGGCCTCGCTCAGGCCGCCCAAGGGCTACTACTGTAGTGGATGACCGCTACTTACGGATTGCCGCTCGGAGGAACCCTGACAGCAATGCCACCATGTTGAATAATGCGTTTCGTTCAGCCACAGGACGTCGTGTTTCAACTCAAACTGTGCGCAATAGGCTGCATGATGCGCAACTTCACTCCCGACGTCCATGGCGAGGTCCAGCTTTGCAACCCCGACACCATGCAGCGCGGTACAGATGGGCCCAACAACATGCTGAATGGACCCCACAGAATTGGCATCACGTTCTCTTCACCGATGAGTGTCGCATATGCCTTCAACCAGACAATCGTCGGAGACGTGTTTGGAGGCACCCTGGTCAGGTTGAACGTCTTAGACACACTGTCCAGCGAGTGCAGCAAGGTGGTGGTTCCCTGATGTTTTGGGGTGGCATTATGTGGGGCCGACGTACGCCACTGGTGGTCATGGAAGGCTCCGAAACGGCTTTACGATACCTGAATGACATCCTCCGACCCATAGTGCACCCATATCGGCAGAATATTGGAAAGGCATTTGTCTTCATGGACGACAATTCTCGACCTCATCGTGCACATCTTGTGAATGCGTTCCTTCAAGATAACGACATCGCTCGACTACAGTGGCCAGCATGTTCGCCAGACATGAACCCTATCGAACATGCCTGGGATATGTTGAAAAGGGCTGTTTATGGACGTCTTGACCCACCAACCACTCTGAGAGATTTACGCCGAATTGTCGTTGAGGAGTGGGACAATTTGGACCAACAGTGTCTTGATGAACTTGTGGATAGTATGCCACGACGAATACAGGCATGCATCAATGCAAGAGGACGTGCTACTGGGTATTAGAGGTAGTGGTGTGTACTGCAATCTGGACCACAAATACTGAAAGTCTAGCTGTATGATGGTACAACATGCAATGTGTGGGTCTCATGAGCAATAAAACGAGCTGAAATGTTGTTTGTGTTGATCTCTATTCCCTTTGTATTTAAAGGTTCCGGAACTCTTGGAACCGAGGTGATGCAAAACTTTTTTTGATGTGTGTAGATTACATGGAAGTTAAATCTCATAGAAATGAAACATTTTAACTCATCACGGAATTATACAATGTCAGTGAATGCCGGTATACTGAACAAACAGCATTGAGTTAAAACCATTCTCGTATTTTGAAGTGTTCATAGATGGCGTGCATGCCGATAACACAGATAATGTACAGTAAGCTACACAGTCTTTCAGTCAGTGGAGTTCTAATATCCATTATCATGAGCATGGTTATTTCCTAGTGTTAATGGCTATTATTTATGACCATTGAGCTGGTCGCATCTAACGTCATAGCCACGCTCGTTAAATCACACGCAACGATGACGATGGTGAGCCGTAGCAGTCCGGAGATGGGGGTTCGAATCCTGGCGTTGACAGCGGCCATCTTGAGTGTGCTTTTTCCCCAGGTTTTTCCACACTCCCTCCAGGCATTATTTCTCACCCGTGTTCCAAGTTCAGATTCGAGTGAAATTTCCCACTGTCAGCATATTGTAGCAACGCAGGCAGCTCTTACAGAGCATTGACTATATAGTGCGTTCTAAATTAATCCATGGCCGTGGTTGTATGCAAGGATCGTAGTTAATGCTGACATGAATCATTAAGGCTAAATTTGTCACATAGGTGAAGAAGTGTTACCTTCTCATTTGATCCTTGGTTCAAAACTCTTGTGCTGTAAAAACACACATCTTCCAGGATGTTCATTGTTGCCAACATCTAGCCCCAGCTGTCACTGATGGGCTTGACGGACATTATTTTGGAGCTATCCCATCCACCCTGGTTAGCAAACTACCTCGATTTGAGCCACATTGATAACCTTTTGGAGAATCATATACAACGGGCCAAGGAGAACTGCAGGTATCACAGAACCTGCCAGTCTTCGGGATCAGTTTATTTATTTCTTTATTTATTGATGGTATTGTACAAGCTCAGTGTGCTCCCCAATAACAGTGCACCTACAAAGTAAAATACAGCTTCAGGTATTTCTGCATAATTAAGAAGTAATGTGTAAATGTAATTATTATCTCATGGAAGTTCACATCCATCTCTAAATGCATAGTAGTAAAAATATAAATCTCAATATAATATAAAAGCTAAATCTCAATTTGATCTAATGTAAAAAATAAACACATGTTTCGAAATTAATTTTTCCATAGAAAACTAAAAATACCTACATGTAACATTTGTTAATAGGGAACAGGCCTGTCCACAAATACATTGTTGGTTCTGTTTTGTGTGATACTTTTATTTCACAAATGAATTCAGCAACTGGATTATAATTTCCAAAAGGATCTAATTGAGAGACAGAAATCTAGTTTCCAGTTTACACATACTGCATCGTTGTAAATAATGCAAAGCCTCCATACTGGTGAATTATTATTTTGTGATGTAGTTTGTGTTATATCATTTTTGAATGTAGTGGGTGATCTTGTAGCTATGCGAGTGATATTGAAATAAAGGAGTGATCGGAAGAATAAGTTATCAATTTGACCGTTTACAACTTTCTAAAGGAATTTCATATCATGTACTTGCCTCCGAGACTCTAAACTAGTCACGCCGAAATTCAATAAGTTCACCGTATGGTACCCGTTTTTGAGGGGTAAATATCTGAGGAATTTCTTTTGAACTTCTTCAATGGATTTAATGCAGGATTTCTGCCAGGGAATCCGTACTTGGCTGGCGTACTCGAGCTTGGATCTCACCATGGCAATATAAAGGTTTATGCAGGTAGTGGTCCTATTGAATTGTTTAGTGTTTCTTATCAACCCTACCATGCGACAAGCGTCCCCGACTGCCTTTTGCTCATGACAAGTGAAAGCAAGCTCTCGGTCAATGAGGATTCCTAGATTCCTAGGAACCATCCCGGCATTTGCAATGACTGAGGTCCAATTCCATAAACAAATGTGATTGTGTTTTTCTTACGTGTGAAGGCCATGGCAACATATTTCGGTACGTTTAAGTATAATTTGTTTTCTATACTCCATTTGTGTATATTATTTAGGTAATTTTGTAGTAGAGTTCAGTTATTATTGGAAGAAATTGATTTTAAAAAGTTTGAAGTCATCTGCATAAGGAACTATTTGAGTGTATTAAACTGAGTGGCAAATCGTTTATCATTGCTAGAAAAATCAGAGGCTAGAAAAATCAGAGGTCCAAAGTTCGAGCCTTGGAGTATTCCGGAATGAACTATGTATTCCTTTGGGACAATTTTCTGGAACAAAGCAAATTGTATCCTGTCTCTGAGGTAGGAGCTGAATAATTGGAGTAATGGGTGTAAGAAAGTCCCGAGTACTTGTGTGTGAGTGTGTGTGTGTGTGTGTGTGTGTGTGTGTGTGTGTGTGTGTGTGTAGAATTTGTCTCATAGCCTGTGTTATTGTGATGGTTGTATTAGTGCGTGTATTTGTAATTCAGATTAGGATTGGGAAGGAGGTGGCCATTGGCGTAAGTTAGGAACCATCCCGGCATTTGCCTGAAGTAGAAGTGGGAAATCATGGAAAACCATTTCCAAGTTGGCTGAGATTGGAATCGAACCCTCCAAGAGACACAGTGGCAGGCGTGTGAGGAACTCCTACTTCCCCTAGTGTAGGTCCACTGGAAGGTCCAAAGTTTTTACCATCGAGCTAAGAAGGAAACCCCAGGTATACTTTACCTTCACTTGACTTGTTTTATGAAAGGAGGCAAGTGCATTATAAGGAAGTGTATATTGCTATAGTGCAAAATCAAATCTACCTAAGATATGTGCTACCATTTTAAAGTAAAAAATACGTTTATTACTGCCGACCTGGTCTATGCTTTATAGTTCTTGCCCGCTTAGAAGCAGCTTTTTGAAATTCCGGGAATTTATGTCGCAACTTTATTAGTTCATAAACACTTCCGCGCCACATTTCTCTTGCAATAAACATTCAAAATCTGGATTTGTGATATCTGCAAGTTCAAGAGAACACTCTCTGTCGTTAGAAGTTAGACCACTCTGAATGCACAGTGATTATTAAATGCTCGGTTGGTTCAGAAACTTTTATTACTACTACTTCAAGATCAACCACCATTATTATTATTATTATTATTATTATTATTATTATTATTATTATTATTATTATTATTATTATTATTATTGTCATTATTATAATGATGATGATGATAGAGTTAGTGTTAAAGTTAGAGTTAGTGTTATCCTTACAAACATTTTCTCGGCTAAGTGTCAGTCGTATTTTTGAATGCGAACAATTCATCAAACATCCAGAAAAATTCAGTTAATGATCATGAATTCTCGCACATATACTCAAGATGGCAGCTGTCTGTATTGCAGTGAGCAGGTGCTTAAGCTTGAGTTGATTCAGTCGACACTTGAGAGTCTTAGGAGCAATACCAGTTACCGTCATGATGATGGGTTTGATATTTACTTGTTTAATCTTCCTTATGACCCTTATTCAGTTGCATATTCTATTTTTGTGCGTGTTATTGAGTGTGTCATGAATATGTCTAATACCCTCTATTTGTGCGGTGACTGTACGAAGTATTTGTAGCTGTAATCGAGTGGGTAGGTGGGTAGCAGAACCGGGAGTTGAATTAAGGTGATATCCCGGCATTTACCTGGATGGAGTGCGGAAAAGAACGTGAAAAATCACACTCAGTATAGCCGCTACCAGTGCAGGGATCTCTGTAAATGATGCAGCTCCCCTTCACGATCTTAGTACACGATTCAACGTGTACGGCTATGCCATGCAGTTATATAAAATTTCTGAGTGTCTCCTTGTTTGTCTGTCAGAGATTGGCGTCTAAATGACTGTCCCGATTAGCATGAAAATTAGGGTGTGGTAATTATATTTTTCTAGGCATATGATAGGTTATTCATTTCCGAAAATACTGGGGATCGGGGCACTGGGAACCTATTATTATTTTTATTAATTCTATTATTATTATTATTATTATTATTATTATTATTATTATTATTAATTTGAAAGTAAAATTATATTCTGACGTACACAGCTGTTGTGTTCTGCAAGCAAATATACGTTAGTGTTTTGTTTGTTTAGGCACAGAGAAGCGCGATATTTCAACTTATTCCAACATTGTTTTTCCAAGTAATATGCATAATACGCGACCTCCATGTACTTCATATTTTGTTATGGGAACTCGACATGCTCTCAAGGCACAAAATAGCTTGTATTTTAATCGATATCGTTATCCTTATCGTTATCGTGCTCTATTGTTTCTCACCCGTGAGTCATGTTCCAATATAAGGTCACATTGTCAGTATATTGCGGCCAAGCAGCACTGTGGATTACTAGGCTACTGACTGCATAGTGAGTTCTAAATTATTCCGCGGCTAAGCTCTGCTTGTAACTATGCCAGCTTCTGAAGCTACTTGCTCAATCTTCACGATTCATGTGTGATAAACCGTATTTTGGAGAATATGGTCAGTTATTATTTCACTATAGGATAGTTGCTCCATAACCTGCATTAAGGCCATACTTATAGCCTACGTTTAAAATTGCATTTTGGGACTAAACTTTGCTTGTCTAGTTTTAGTGCGATATAAAAAGGCCGTGTCAGTAGATTTAGTGGCACGTTAAAAATCCCCTTCGGGGCAAAATTCCGGCACCCTGGCGTCTCTCAAAGCCAGAGTAGTTCAAAGGGACGTAAAACCAATAACATTATTATGATATAAAAAGGAAGCTTGTAGTTAAACATGACCGTTAATCTCGCTATCATGAGCCACGGGACCTCCTTTTTACGTGGAATCCGAACCACAGGGCCTAGCATAGTCCATGTGCGAGCCTGAATTCTGAAGTATGAATTAAACCACTACGTCAAGAAGAGCATTAAAATTTGTTTTTGAATGGATATTGAAAAATGATTGGACAATCCTACCGAAAACATTTTAACAGATACCTCGTGGTTTAGCGGCTAGCGTTCTTGGCTGTCGCCCTGCAGGTCTGGGTCCGATACCCAGCTCTGCCAAGAAATTTTAACTCTGGTGTGAGGGTTGGAACGGGGTACATTCAGCCTCGTAGGGCAAAACCGAGAAGAGTTTGAGTTCCACCTCATCCATCCCGGGCGAGGTTTATCGTGGTTTCCCACTTCTACTCCATGCAAATGCTGGCAACGGAAGCCTTCTTCCCAATCCAATTCCCAATTTACAGATACACACACTAGTACAGTCACCACAATAATACAGGTTATCACACAAAGTCCACACACCTAAATACACTGGGCTATATGACCACGATCTCGTAGCCTCTAAAATAAGCAACAAATCATTTTTCTCTTCAGATTTTACAAATAATACTGCAATTTATTGTCTTTCAATCCAAATAACTTCAGTATTCATTGATTTTGTTGTTGATGTTGCTGTTGTTGTTAATTCATTGCAGGGTGCTTTTGAAATCTTGTTTATCAGCCACGTGTAGTATGGTGTGTGTTGAATTTGTCTCAACCTGTATTTATGTGATGACTGTACTTGTGGCCCGGGAATTGAAATAAGGTATTATCTCGGCATTTGCTTGGAGAGAGTGTGCCAAACCAGGGGAACATCCAAACACACTCAGCATAGCTGCTGTCAGCGCCGGGATTCGAATCTACGATCATTGGACTGCTACAGCTGCCCGCGCGGTTGTGCTGCGTGATTTAACGAGCACGGCTACGCCACGGAACTGTATAAATTGAGGTACGAGATTTATTGAGGCGATATGCCAAATGAAAGAACACGAATTGTGGTTTATTTTGAACCAGAGTTGTTATGATATAGGCTACAGTATGTAAGTACAAACTTATAGCGGTGATAGGAACATTTTACGTTTTTTATTACATAACTTAGTTCAGTCACGTACAAAATTATGCTATTAAATCGATTCTACTTCACAACGTGTACAGAAAGCTCAACAAATTGGTGATGAATCATCAAATCCACGTTTATTTACAAATCCTAGGAAGTTCTAAAATTGTATAAACTTTATACATTAAAAATTCATTTTACATGTGTGTGAACATAAATTGACGTTTTTACACATATCGATCCATTATTTTGACAGTACTAGGATCGGGAAGAAACTTGAGATAATTTGGTTAAATTATTGTGGATTTTTTATTTAAGCACTGCCTCCTACGCACCCTACCAGTTTTACTGTCCACACAACGTACAGAAATGTATCGACTAATACAAAATATGCTGCATACTGTGGCCTTTTGTATAAAACAAGTGGCACCATTCCTGTTTCTGTTATTCTTTAACTTACACTATTTCACATTCTTACAATGACCATTATGGTGGACGTGGGATACTTCGTTCATGTACCACTTAACACCCAAAATCGATAAGTTCAGAGAGATACCTTCTGGAAAGACCTTGCCCACTAGAAACAGGGTCTAGCTAAGAGAGCAATAATTCCAACTTTGATTCATCTCTGAGCATCATGTGGGTGAATAATTAGTATATGTCTTTCAATGGATTAACGTTTAGGCCATGAATCTTGGTGCAGGTTGTGAAATGGTATTTCCACCTGGCATTAGGAATATTAACCGGTGAGATACCTCTATATCCATCACAAGGTAGTTATGATGAACACAAAGTGGCTTCCTTGAACATTACGGGACTAATGATAGTTAAATGCTATGTACTTAAATAGGTGTTAAAATGAAAGGAAGATTGTAGATTTACATGAGAGTTAATCTCACGATCACGAATCACGGGATCTCCGTTTCAAATGATGATCGTAGACTCATCAGTACCCCAGTATTGACACAGTCTTCCTTCAAAGACCCACCCACTCAAAGCACAATAATGAGTGTTCACGCCTATCAGCCAAACTCACAGTCCGACATAGTAGACTATCCCTCAACATGCAAAATTCGACTCAACAGGTATGCACACACGCCACACGTCAAATTATAGAAAGCAGATCTGGTTAATTAAGTTCCAGCTAGACAGCCATACTCACACTTAGCACTCAGAGATCCGGAGTATTGAAATAAGTATTCAAATAACATTCTGAATTATATATGACATGACCTGAAATACCCGAAGAACTATCGTTTTCCGCCACCGTGCCTGCGCAAAACAAAGTTCCTGCGCCTCAGCCAACCAATCATAACGTGATGAACAGTCTCAGCTATGATAATTATAAACTTAACATAAAATACACTACACAGAATTGAACTGAGCTTCAGAATATCGTCAAAGAATATATAAATTATTGTGGATTTTTTATTTAAGTACTGCCTCCTACGCACCCTACCAGTTTTACTGTCCACACAACGTACAGAAATGTATCGACTAATACAAAATATGCTGCATACTGTGGCCGGAATAAAATATGGCCTTAAGTAAAAATAATAATAATATGAAAAAATTGTGACACTGCATCTACTGCGAACGGATCAATGCAATAGAACATTTTGCCAACACGATAAAAAAATCAATATAAAATTTATAGAAAAAAATAAATTAATAATATTAATAGTCTAAATAAAACTGCAATGTAAGACCCATAATAGTAGGTTCCTTCATTGAGTTTTTAAGTTCCCATTAGCAATCAATAACTGTAATGTCAGGTGCTCAAAATTCACGATGACCGGATTACTTGTAACTGAAGTTCCCAAAGATAATTCATGGAGCAAATGTCACTGATAATCGAAAAAACTCCTTAGCTCACATCTTCAATATTTAAAGTACCATATACAAATAGGTAACTTCTCTAACCATTGTTTGATTGTGATGATTCGCCGATTATTTTATGACAGTTACCGACAAATGTACACCTTTTAGTTTTTTCATGTTCTCGAATATTTCTATTAAATTTTCAGTCGTTAAACACAAATTTCTTACAATGATTACAACTTCTATGATCAGCACAAATATTTGAGTCATGTCTTATCCTCCCGCACTTTTCATTCGTCACGGGAAATCCTATTTTTTTTTCAATCATCTGCAACTACCAGTACTGTATTCTACAGCCCAAAAACAGATCGATATCGGTATCGATGCTAGCATGCTGTGTGGTACTAATGCACCACTGTGTAATCTTATCCTGTAAACGAGTCTGAACACTAATATCGTTCCCGCCATGTGACTTTTGACCATTTGAAAAACATGACATTCTTTTATTGATTTATCGTACGTCAGTCTACCATGTAACTATGTTACGATGTCTTGTCAAATGACCAGGTGCAAAATTATCGCTTAAAGTTACGTACTGAACAGCGAACTGGACGGGTAACGTACTCAAAGGCATCCAAACGGAGTCTCCCTCACAGCTATGTCCGAGCGCATATCTTCAAACGCTAGCGTATCAATTGACGGAATTCGGTATTAAGAGTTCGAATCCTGCGTCTTACATTTTCTTAAAATATATATGAATCTTCAGCGGTCAAAATCAGGCCAGTGAGTGCCAAATGCAAACAGTAAAACGCCGCGATTGTTGTTTTTGGGCACTGCGCTGACTGCACTGCTTTACGGTTGTAATTAAATTGCTTCAGTCATTTGAAACGTATTCAAAGGGCGAATAGGTTGCCATAATCCTTATTTACTGGGAAGCAAGAGATCCTTTGGAGCAGGCACTATGTCTGTATCACGGAAGTTGTTCGTATAGGTGATATATAACTGCGAAGACTTTCCGCTGTGAACAAAAACGTCTATGGAACAACAGGGGTATTACAGACGATACCTCTTGTCCGAGAGAGGACTGTAACATCTGATGTGATAAGGATGTTTTTCAGGACACAACTCACATTAACCCACACACAAGTGAAAAATCCACAGCCTGCTTCCAGTCTCCGACCGGGTCAGGAATGGAATGAATGAAGCCCCCATTTAGCGGCGAGGATATGGACTGTGCCGGGTTTTGAGGCCTGACGCACTCCTCTGGGGCAATGATTAAATGAATGACAGATGAAATGAAATGATAGTGGAGAGTGTTGCTGGAATGTATTTTGACAGGGAAAACCGGAGTACCCGGAGAAAAACCTGTCTGCCTCCGTTTTGTCCAGCACAGATCTCACATGGAGTGACCGGGATTTGAACCACGGACCCAGCGGTGAGAGGCCGGCGTGCTGCCACCTACGCCACGGAGGCTTCGACCCACACACAAGTGCATGGCCAATTACACAACAGTAAGCCGTCTTTACAAAGCATACTGCACGCGCATTTGGATATACCGCCCGTGGAACATCTGAACCAGATGTTCCACGGGCGGTATATCCAACCACAAACAAAGTTATGTTAGTGGCTATTAGGAAATCTGGAAAAATATGCACCATTGCTACCAAATAATGGTAATGTCAACCTCCAACAAATGCACTATTGTAGTGTTGACAATCCCTTTTGAGTATGACAGGCAGCACATTAAGAGCAATGTGGAGTGGAAGAGTAGTTGTGAATCTTGGGTGATCGGCTTATTGGATCTATTTCTTTGAACACCATTCAACTGGCACACGGTACTTGCACTTTCAACACTACGAACTCCTACTTCCGCAGGAGGATGTCCCATTTAAGAAACGTTTAACGATGTGGTTAGAAGAGGATGGGCCTCCACCACATTGGACATCAGCCGTCCGTAATCACCTGTATGAGACATATGTGGGGAAAAGAGTAGGAACTGAAGGACCTTTCTCTTTCCCGCCAGTACGCTGTATTAAACACTATTCGACTTCTTCCTGAGGGAGCTTTTGAAGCGTACAATTTATACCCATGATTCAGAAAGTCCCGAGCGCCTTCAAGAACACAGCTTTGAAAAGTGCAGATCATTTGCACCGGCAATAGTGCAATGTAGGTTACTAGATTATACATTCAGCGGCGTGCGTAAGGCAAGAAGGTCATCACTCGGAGTACCTGCTTAAGTAACTAGCCCATTATTAGTGCAGCGTAATTTTAAGACAAAATCCAACAATTCAGAATCCAGCAGTTTAATTAATCATCAATACAGATGCTAATAATGATGATCATGATGACAACGGTGATGAAGATGATGATGGTGATGATGGTGATGATAGCTATTGTTATCGGGTTGAGTCCATCTGGTGACCTAAACACTTCCACTGCCTTATCGCAAGGAATTGAATGCTTAGTATTTCCCCTTTATATTTTTGACCCTATATGGCCATGGAGCCAGTTCCAATGTCAAATTTTTTAAAATAATTTGTATGCGATTTCGTTTGATAAAGGGCATACAAAATTAAACTTAAATTTAAGAGCAGCACAAACACTGATGCTCAAAGACGCACTCACAGCCTCACGTACTGAAAGGTTAAGTAAGGA
The DNA here is from genome assembly GCA_946902985.2 of Meconema thalassinum. Taxonomy (NCBI): domain Eukaryota; kingdom Metazoa; phylum Arthropoda; class Insecta; order Orthoptera; family Tettigoniidae; genus Meconema; species Meconema thalassinum. Next base: position 294,073,984 of record OX336389.2, on the reverse strand, counting down.
CTTTAATGTGATAGCTGTGACTGAGAGTAAATGTTTCTTGAAGTTCATGATTCGAACTCAGGATTCTTCTCCATCTCAGTATACTGTACATCAGATGATGGAGACATGAGTTTTCTCTCTCTCAATCAATCAGACTAACGTGGATGGAATTGGACACATGATCTGTGCGTGGACTTTCTGCACTTCATTAGCGGGAGCAGGTGCCACAATTCCCCAGCTGCTGGATCCCACTTTTAACGTGCCACTTCTAATATAAACTGCTACACGGAACACGGTCCAGACATGTTGATCCCCTGGGTACACACTGGAGCGATTGTATCGCGCTCTCAGAGCAGAGGGCGTGCGTTTTGTCATAGGCGTTAACTGTTTTACGTTCCCCATGTCAACAACGTTTCTGTTTTTGCCAATCGGGTGACTGTGTTCACACGTGTAAGCAAAACACGCAGTACGAGCAGAGGCAACCCGCTGCCCACTTTGAGTAACCGTCTGTATAAATGTGTTTGCATATATTAGCTTGACCACGAATTTCAGACGCTCTCTACAGCGCATCGTAAGACAGAACAAATTAAATGTATCGCGCGGATGCCAGATCTATTGCACAAACAAAGTTCTGCAAGGGCAGGGATATGAATTGTTGTTGATTCATTTAGGGGCTTTGTGATATCATGGTCATACAGTATAGTCCCGTGTACTTGGGTGCTAGAATTTGTCTGATAACCTGTGTTATGACTGTATTACTGTGCGTATTTATAATTAAGATGAGGATTGGGAAGTAGGCAGCCGTGGCCTTAAATTAAGAACCAGCCAGGCAATTTGCTGGAGTAGAAGTGCGAAATCCCGGAAAAGACACTTCTAGGCTGGCTGAGGTAGGAATCGAACCCGCCTCTTCTCAGTTTTGCTTCACGAGGCTGAGTGTATCCCGTTCCAGCCCTCTGACTAGAAAGAAATTCCTTGGCAGAGCAGAGAATTGAACACAGGCCTTCGCGGTGACAGCCAAGAACGCTAACCACTACGCAACGCGGCGTGTCTTTAGTGAAAAAATTGCAGTCAATCTGAAAGACTAGACGTTATATCATTTCAAATGACGCATGCTACAAATGCTTCACATGTTAGAAAGTCTCAGGAGGGCTTCGAGCGAAGCTCGAAGCCCTGGGACTCTTTCAACAGACTCCATTACCCATTAACTTAGGCTTCCCGCGCGGACACCTCTTTATCGGTCACCCTGTATTTGAATCTGACATCTTTTACAACTCTTTAAGGGTCACCCATTATTTGAATCTGATATCTTGCAAACCTCTTTAAGGGTCACCCTGTATTTGAATTGAATCTAACATGCTGTACACCTCGTTAAGTGTCACCCTGTATTTTGCTCTGACAGCCTGCACACCTCTTTAGGAGGCACCCTGTATTCTTATCTGGCATCTTGTATATCTCTTTAGAAGTCACCCTGTATTCTTGTGTGACATCTTGTACACCTCTTTAGGAGTCACCCTGTATTCTTCTCTGCCTTCTTGTACACCTCTTTAAGAGTCACCTTGTATTCTTATCTGGCGTCTTGAATATCTCTTTAGGAGTCACCCTGTATTCTTATCTGGCATCTTGTACACCTCTTTAGGAGTCACTCTGTATTCTTTTCGCTTCGCTCAAAGCCCCAGGTCGCTCGAAGCCCAGGACTCTTTCAACAGACTCCATTAACCATTAACTTAGGCTTCCCGCGTGGCTGAATGACGTCACGCACTCGCCGTCCTTTACCCAATAACTTAGGCTTCCCGCGCGGCAGTATGACGTCACAGTCTCCGTCTCCGTGACGCAACCGTCCCCTTCTCGCATAACGTTAGACCCAAAGCATAACGACGAAGTCGACAAGATCATTTGAAATGATAAAACCTCGCAATTTCCGATATATTTATGTGTTACATATTTATTGTACCTCATACCCTGCAGATAGAACGACAGAACATATTAAGGTATGATACGCTTTGGTTCAGAGCGTGATTTAAATGCATCTGTCGTAGTCAGATAGTGAAATCAATCATTTCATGAAACTCCTAGGCACTTGATGAACAGCCGGCTTATGCTGTAAGAAGGGATAGTTGCACGATCTGACGCGTGGTTGAAAGAACTAAATTTCGCTATCACATAATGTAATCCTTTTTGTATAGGCCTAGATAAATTATCTGACGGGAAGTCCAGCCTGTCACTTCATGAAGTAGCGGTAGAGGTGTCCTCGTGAGATAGGTGTGTTTTCTAAGAATTAATAGTGGCAATAAACGGTACGGAATTCACCGTGGACGTACAAAGGCTGTTTCTTGAAGAGTAATTTTGCCAATTAACCATTTCTGTATTTCATTTCTCATCAGCCTGCACATTTTAATATAGCCTAGTTCTGTTCTTCTATTGTTGTTATTTTATTATTGTAAATTCATTCTCAAACATAATAAACAAGCATTTATTTATTTATTTCCATGAATAGTCCGTGTATGACTTTGAAAAGTAGGCTACAGTAAATAACGACTTCATTGCGTCATTCATTTCATGAAGAGTTGAATCAACAAACACCGGACCTTCATGCATTGCCTGGGCTGTTAATGTAAAACATATTCTTTTACCATTTGCCTAAATTGGTCCTTCACTTCATGAAGAAACGTGTCAGATAGTGCAACTATCCTTTTTAACATCATATTCCGGCCTTTCATGAAGTGTCTAGAATGTTGGTGAAATGACGGATTATATATATTATAATAAATTATATACATATTTCACGAATATAATATAATTGTGTTATATATTATTAGAATATCATGTTATAATAAGTTACAATGTTCTATTTTTCATGAATATAACAATATTAGGAAAATAATAGTTTAAAAAAATCACACATCTTTCCGCGTGTTTAGGAACAAGTGTGAAACTGTTCGCCAAGCCTCGCCTTGCCTGTGGCAGAGTCCCGTTATATCCACTGGTCGTGAGGGGTGCTACCTGCCCCACCCCGTGCCCAAGTACCGTACATTCCTGAGCCAGTGTCACAATTGTGCTCAAGCAAGTCACCACGGGGTGAAAGTGCTGCAGACCTGCTACCATGCAATCTCGGAAAACTATATCGAACGAGTGACAGTGTATTAATTGTATCAACATGTATTGTATATAACTGTGTAATATAGGCTAATATAATTACTTAAATGTTCCTTAGAAGTCCAGTGATTTGAAATCCCAGCACTATAAATTACAGTCCACCAGAGTATATTCTTCACATTTATTATCAAACTATCTTCATGGTCCTACCGGCCGGATTTCTGTGGAACAACGGACGTGTGTTATGAGTTGTGCATCATTTCATATGGATGTCTCGCGTTGTACATTGTTAAGGTAGCCTCAACGCGAAGTATGAGCAGTAATCGTGTGTTTCTCCTTGAATGCAAGCTACATCGATGATTCGTATTAACTACAGCGCGCAGTGGCGCAGATTGAAACTCGAGACATTACACATGGATGGAATTCAACTTTAAGCAGCTTCGGTAAGTACATACTCATTTTTGGTTACCTGTATTCCTGTATGATATTCCCATTATGGATCCTAAATTGAAGGCACTTCTCGTAAAGACTAGGGGCCTCGCAAAGGCAAATATTACTCGTTTGCATAACTTCGTCAAGAGCTTCCAACCAGGGTTAAGTATTAACGCAATAAAGGCAAGGTTAGACGATCTACCAAAATTAAGGCAGAAGTATGAAGACGCGCAGGAGAGATTAGAATTAGAAGACGAATCCGAGGACCACAGTGAAGATAGGAATATTTTTGAGACGATGTATTATGATCTCGTTGATAAAATGACCACGTTGATTGAAGATAGCGTAGAGTTACGATCAAAACAGAACAATCCTTCGAGTACTAAAAGTGATGGTCAGTCTAGTTTCGGCAAGAGAAAGCTGACACTTCCTACAATTAAATTACCTTCCTTCGGGGGACAGGTCACTGAATTCCGTCATTTTTGTGACACATTTGCTAGCCTGGTAATAAACAATCAAGCAATTGACGATATACAACGATACCACTATTTGTTATCTTCATTAACGGGTGAAGCACATGGCCAGATTAAGAACCTTCCCATAACAGGTCCTAATTTTAAAATTGCTTGGCAAACTGTCTGTCTGGATACAATAATCCGAGATTAATTGCCACAGCACACATCAACAAATTGCTGAACCTTCCACGTGTACACAATGAATCACCCACAGAGTTACGAGCACTTCTAAATCAGGTATCAAGTAACTTAAATGCACTTGAAGTACTTGAACTACAAATCCCTCTTCACGAAATCCTTCTAGCGAAATTAATTCTTGAAAAGACTGATGACGTCAGCAGAAAACAGTGGGAGCTGTCATCAAATTCACAATTCCCAAGACTGGAAGTGCTAAGTAAATTTTTAGAGGACAGATGTCAAGCCCAAGAATTAATCAATGGTAACCGAATTCCTACCCCAGTTGTCAATTCTACCACTCAAAACATCACTAGAAAGAAGCTCACGAACCAAGTCAGACAAGTGTATGTTTCAAGTAACAATAATTGTTTATTTTGTACTGGCGTGCACCCTCTTTATAAATGTCAAGACTTTTCCAGTGTTAGTGTTGCACAACGAACAGAATTTGCCAAACAGCATAAATTGTGTACAAATTGTTTGAGACATGGTCACATTGTTGGTGATTGTTCTTCAGGTTCTTGCTATTCTTGTGGTTTGAAGCATCACACACTACTTCACCGCGACCGAGGAACTGGTCGTTCTCCTACCCCAAGGCCGCCCGATAAGACGCATGATAGGCAACAGGCAAGATCCAACAACTCTAATGTTACGCAACAACGTGCCGACACAGCGTCCGATTGCTCACTTAAAATAAAACCGCATACTCATATATTGCTCTCGACTGCATTGGTAAAGGTGCGTGATGGGGAGGGCCGACTTCAGACTTACCGAGTCCTGCTAGACTCGGGCAGTCAAGCACACTTCATCACTACTGCCTGCACACAACGACTGAACTTAAAGAAGGTACGGAATAGAATTCCAATCCAGGGTATAAGTAGTATTGGGTAGTTTATTGGCTGAGGAATAACCCACCCACCAAGGGAAGATGATTAAGAGAAGGAAGTAGATTTGGGATTGGAAAAGAAGGATATAAAAATAGGAGGAGAGTCCCACAAAGTTAATAAGTTTAGCTTTAAACACACTTAAAGGTGGTTGCCACAGAAAATCCGCTTTCGGATACCTAAAATGAATAAGGACTTGGTCTAAGCTGACGAGAAACACCGATAGAACTTGGGCGGATTGCAACAGAGTGGCTTTCGTATGATCCCTCCCAAGCATATATAAAACTACTATGGGGAAGAGTGATGGTCTGGCAAGACTGAAAGGAACAAATTTATTGTATGTCTTCTCAAAGAAATTGGGGTTTTCAAAATAATTCGAAGAATGCCAATGATTTAACTCAGGTTTGGTATTTTCAATTTCCAAAATTATGGAGTTCCGGTAAGGGCGACCAAGTGTCTCTAAGAAGGAAAATGATAAAGGATTATGCCTTATGGAGTAATCTTGGTAAGTGAACCAATGGTTGCATTGGAAAATGGCTAAGCTTTTACTCAGCGAGGAGCCAGCTAAAAGTTTAGACAAAAAGAAACACTTATCTTTTAGAAAACTGACCATAAGTTTTCGGAGAGAGTCTCCACAAGTAGGTAGCTGGCTTAGCGAGCTTTACTTGCCTTACTGGCCAATTAGAATTAGCTATTAAAGCTAAAAAAAACTTTAGTGAGGTGAAAATTAAGAGTTCTTGCTCAAATGCAACAAATGGTGAAAAGCCCTATTAATAATTTTAATGTCATTAAGTGAGGAGAGTCAAGGAAGATAGGATTTTGCCTAAACTTTGTATTCGTAAATGAAAAAGCGAAAGAATACGCTTCATTTATTTACAATTCCAAGAAGTTTGAAGAAATTAACAATTATGTAATATAATTTTGACAAACATAGTTCATTTGAACTTTTTAACAAATGGGGTCGCAGACCTCTCAACATTAAACGTTTGCTCAAGGCAATTGACAATTTACAAGGTTTCAAACCGTACATGTTTCTAAAATCTTTATAAGATTTAAACAAATAAACACTGAAACAATTAAAGTTTAAACGTGAATTGGAGTACAAAGAGTGTACCTTAAGAAATTCTTGAGAGAATGTTCTAGAGAAAGTGACAACTTCGAAAATGACAATAATAAAAACATGAAAAATAAGATAGAAGTTCCTACAACTTCTTATATTTAAACAGAATTACTATATGAGAATTATACAAAAGAGGGCAGGTCACTTACTGTGAAACCTGAAGAAAGTGAAAAGGAAAGTTCTAGACTTCCCAAGTTTGAGCAGGAGTCACTAGCCAAATGGGACAGTTTCCATTTCGTGAAACCTGAACATGACTCGCTCAAGAGTTTAAAGAATTGTTTTCCCTGATTATAGGAAAGGAACAATGTGATTTGAAACTTGTATCACACAAGCAATTATGCAGAATTTAATTAATGTTAAACTAGCAAAGTTGGAAGGGCACCTTGTGAGTGACACCTTATAGAAAGTTACAATTTTATTAATATGGGTGGTTAGTAGAAGGTTGAGGAAAGATCATTGGGATATAGGATCAATGTTCATGGCCGTATTTAATATAACCGGACGATCGCGACGCGGTAGAAACGTGGAGCAAGCACTGTTTATCACTGTAGTCCATGAAGATGGATGCAAAGTTCACTATAGAAACACTAAAGTTCATGAAAAAGAAAGTTATTGCAATTATGGAAATAACTGATTGCACTATATAGGTGAGAGTCTATTTCTTGAAAAAGTTGTGATTTACAATTAAATGCGCCATAGAATGTTCCAACGGGGGAAGAAAGTTCGCTATTGCAGTAATTTAAGGAAGATTCCTCATTTTAACTAGTATTTTCACAAGTGCGTGAAAAATACTTGACGGCAAGACTCGCAGATAGAGTACAAGATCTCGAAGGTTCCAGAACGACCTTAGCAGAAAAATGGGGTTGAGAAAATCCAACGGAGGAACTAGCTTTATAATTATAGACAGCGGGTATTAGGTAATATCCCACGTAGTGAGAGGATTTCTCATTTAAATAGCTTAAGAAAAGCTCTTTTTAGTAAGGTTGGCTTATATAAGCGAAAGCTCAACATGGCAAATCCCACGAAGAATGATTACCGCCCCACAAGTAATCTCACGCTGTCTATAAAATAATCTATAAAAGCATGTAGATAAAATGATGAAGATGAGGTTAAAACCTTTAAAATGGTACTTATCTTGATTTCATGTTGAAGTCGAAGTTTCCTTTGATGACTACCTAGCCAACATGGCGTAGAAGAGTGTGTGCCTCTTGGTTTGAGGAAGCTAGCTCGAGGGGAGCTTTTACTGATCGAGTCAACTGCCGACTGAGAAGTGAAGCCTGCTCAACGGAGCACGGAGGGACCAAGGAAGGGGAAAAGAGTGGGGGGTAGGAGACAAAAGGAGAACATATAAGCATTGCCAACTTTAAAACAAAAAATTGATCTCTTGCTGAGCCGGTCTTCAAAGAGTTGACAACAGATGATACTAGCGCAGCATGGTGAGTAAAAGAGTAGACGTAGTCCTCTTGCTCAAGGAGAAAATAGCTGGCGATGGTAACAGGATCTGGTGGCCAAATGGATAAGTAAGTCCTCTAGCGCCAGGAAGAATTGAGTAGCTTCAGAGATTCGCTGCTAGACGACGCTAGGTGGGTCACAGAAGTTATATATCTAGAACAGACTTATGAAGACATAAGAGATATGCCCAACAAGGAGAAAACAGATGATCACTGTTGGTGTTTGACAAAGAGGAAGGAAGAAATGAACATGCAAAGAGCAAGGGAAACACCAACAGAGAGCAAATAAGCAGTTACACATTTAATGGAAGAGGAGCGATCAAAGACAGGGGTCTTGTAATCGAACCGTTAATGGTCAAGACTCTGACCACCCTGACTCTCCCATCTCTTCCAGGGTAACACTTGGTCACTCTACCGGAAGTCCAGACTAGAGGGGGAGAAACATCCCTAACCATGACCAAGTCCCCCACTTTAATGTCGGGACTGGAAAGAAACCACTTCTGCCTCCGTTGCAAGGAAGTTAAATATTCCAAGTTCCATCTCTTCCAAAAAGAATTACGGAGGGCTTCAAGTTTACGCCAAACAATAGGTAGATTAAAATCCCTGTAAGAATTGGGAAGAGGAGGAGGGGCAGATAGAGAAGTGCCGATAAGGAAGTGACCAGGGGTGAGTGGAAGTAGGTCATCAGGGTCATTAGAAAGCGGAGTTAAATAACGAGAATTAACGACATCTTCCATCACAAAATAACTAGAAGCTGAGGGAAATAAAGCACTAGTAAAGATTGCGATACAATGCAAAAGGTGAATTAACAAGTTTAAACAAAGCGTATAGAAACAAGTACATCTATTCAGGACAAGAATATACCAAATAAACAAAGAAACTATGCGGGTAGAAAGCAAGAACGCCATAGGTAACAACCTAGTAGCCATAAACAATGACCTCAAGTTATAATGAGTATCAAAGGGGTTACTCAGAAAAATACTTAAGTCAGCGAGAAACGTGACGTGACAAGTATAAATGCAAAAACACATCGAATGTGACGACGAGAAAAAACAAGTTTGTTCATCAATGAACAATAAGATTTCAAAATATGTAAGCAGAGTGAAATACATGAGCGCGTGAGAAATACGCAACGAAGTTTTGAAACAAGGATCGAAGCAGTTGGAGAATACGAGCGTGAGTAAGTGGAATACAAAAGCAAGTGCGGCCTTGACCCACATAGTACAACGAGATAAGACATATAAATAGCTGAAAGAGTCCTTGACTAGAACAAGTTTATTTTGGGAAGTAGGTGAACGGCTTCTGTACTTGCATGAGCGGCTCACTAGACAATGGTTGGCAATCAGCCAAAGTTGAGATAAGAGAAACATGCTTTGAACTTTGTCAAGCGTACAGGAAATAAACAGTGACTTGACCTTAATCGGGCTTTTATACAAAGAAGTCTGACAAACAAGCAGTTCAAAGTACACAAACAACACTTGTTGAATCAGCTGTAACTTAAAGCAGATATTCAGCTTGGACGGCATGCAGTCAATCGTAACTTGGACGTGAAAAAGCAATTTAAAGATATATGAAATAGAGTAGGAAATCAATTTCGCATAATTGAGAGGATCACGAAATCGGACAATTTTTGACAGGAAAAAGCTTGATTCTTCCGAAATAGGAAGTGAAGCCGGGACATTGAGAAGAAGGTTATGCATAAGAATAGTTATTCTAGATGTTAGAGAATTCAGATTTTCAAGCGGTTTCAAAAGCGGCTTCCAATTGTGAGGAAGGAGGGAGGAGCCGACCGTGGCCATCCTTCTAAATAACGAAAGAAGTGAAACATGGCTTACAGCAAAGTGATGGTGACTGATAGCCATGGTTTTACACAAGGGGAGGATAGTTTTCGAGAAAGAGTTTAAGCAATTACCTGCTATAAAAAATGACATAAGAAGGTAAACGAAATAACACAAAGCAAGGCGAACTTGAATTGCTATCTTGTGCGGGAAGGAAAAACCATTTAAACAACTTACAGAGGTAGCGTAGTTGTTCACGATAAGACATCATTTCGGCAAGTGTTTTTCAAAAATATTGAGATCTGAAACATGAGCGTTCTCTTTTTCAGAAATGGGATTTATGTCAGCTGTAACGAAATGACATTGCGCTTTGGTTTGAACACTGGGATGCTGAATTTCACCAGTAATAACCCAACCAAAATCGGTGTCTCTGGCGACCACGGTTGAAGATAACTTGCGTGTTTGTTTGCGAATGCACTTCCAAAAAACATTGGCACTGAAAAGTACATCAATGGGACCTTGAGCATTAAACTGAGGATCAGCTAACCTTAAGTGCGAAGGAATCTTTAATCCGGAGGTATTAATACAGCTGCTAGGAGTGTCCTTGCCAATACTGGTAAGAATGAGACAGTTTAAATTAAGATTGGTGTTTCTTTGGCAAACGTCTCTGATTTTCAATTTTGAAGACTGCAAGACTTGAGTTTTCAAATTGTCAATGCCGGTCACACTGATAGAAGTAGGCGATGACGAAAGACCTAGTTTTTTAATCAACGATTGCGAAACAAAATTATGAGTTGAAGCGGAATCGAGAAGACCACGGGTTCGAAACCAATTTCCAAATTTATCTTGGATTTCGAATTGTACAGTGGTCAAAAGGGTTTGCGCACTATGAAAAGTTTCGGCGTTGGAAATGCAGGATGAAGCATTAGTTTGTTCGGAGCTGCTCTGCATGGAGCTTGAAGAGGCAGGTACTGATGACCTCGATTTATCATGAACGTGCAATAAAGAATGATGCGGTTTTTTGCAATGAAAACAGAGATTAGATGACGAGCAGTTTGAAGAAGAATGCTTAGGTGACAAGCAATTGAAACAATGTTTGCTATTCAAGACAAACTTCCTTCGATCTTCGACAGACAATTCTTTAAAGGATTTGCACAAATACAATGTGTGAAGCTTTTTACAGAGCGTGCATTTTAAAGATTTATTAAGCGGCCTGATATCTTCTCTTGCATGATTGAAAGAAGAACGGGTTTGCTTGTTCTCGACAGATGGGGGCTGATGTCCCTTTGAAAAAGCAAGGTTTTTCTCAAAAATGTGAGACTGAAGATTCGTTTCGACCTTTTCGCACTGAAATGCGAGTGCTGTAAGAACTTGGCATCGGCTGTTAAGAAACGAGATTAAGTGTTCGAAGGAAAATTCTTCCTTGCGAGCGAGTTCGATCTCCCAGGCCTTTAAAGTTGAAAAATCGAATCTTGATGTAGACAGATGAATGAGTATGGTGTCCCATGTTTGGACAGGCTGCTTGAGTTGGTATAATGCTCTGACATTCAACTGTATAGAGTCCAACAGGTTTCTTAAAGAGGTGACGTCATTAGGTTTGACGGCTGGCAGGCTGAAGAGACAACGTATGTGGCGAGCTACACTCAAACGTAAATTGCCATATCTCTCTTTAAGGAGATTAAAGGCGATGTGGTAGTTGTCTGCGCTTAAAGGCAGTGACTCCACTAAGGCTAAGGCCTCAAATTCCAAAGAAGTACGGAGGAAGTAAAATTTATGTATGTCAGGGATCTCAGTATTTTCATGAATTAGGGAGCAGTAAAGTTCTAAAAAGAATACCATTCACCTTCCTTGCCTGAGAAGTGCGGTAGGCTTATCTTAGGAAGTAACGGTTTCGGTTTGTTCTCGTGAACTGAAGCGGGTGCGAACTGGGCCGGATTGATGACCCTAGTGTCCGGTTCTGAGATATTGCGGATCAGTTGGTGGGCCTTTGCAATCCCTTCAAAGTACAAGGGTTCGACCTCGTCCCGATCCGATTGAAGTTTTGGGCAAGCGGATTCAATATCGGTTTGAATTTGATCATAATAATCATAAGACCGTTCGTAAAACTTAAGGCGATGTGTCAAGATGTCTAAATCACACTCGGCGGGATTTAACTTGCTGATGAAATTTCTGAATCTAGTGAGTTGCCCTTTATAGGAAGAACGTCTAGCAATGAGAGTTTCATCTTTTTCAGTAGGAGCCATGATAAAGAGAATAAATTGAAATACAACTCACGAAACTGTAGAACCTTGGAGATGCTGTCAAGTTGGCAGCAGCGAATGGGTAGAGAGAATGGGACACACCATAGGAGACAGGAGCGGTCTCTTTCCCGTTCACAGGCTTTGCATGATGTAGTTATAGCTGAAAAATCCAAAGCAGATATTAATAATTTGCCAAGTATTGTCAAACAGAAAAATGACAAATGGACTCTCCCGGGTTTCTGGTACCAAATTTTGGGTAGTTTATTGGCTGAGGAATAACCCACCCACCTAGGGAAGATGATTAAGAGATGGAAGTAGATTTGGGATTGGAAAAGAAGGATAGAAAAATAGGAGGAGAGTCCCACAAAGTTAATAAGTTTAGCTTTAAACACACTTAAAGGTGGTTGCCACAGAAAATCCGCTTTCGGATACCTAAAATGAATAAGGACTTGGTCTAAGCTGACGAGAAACACCGATAGAACTTGGGCGGATTGCAACAGAGTGGCTTTCGTATGATCCCTCCCAAGCATATATAAAACTACTATGGGGAAGAGTGATGGTCTGGCAAGACTGAAAGGAACAAATTTATTGTATGTCTTCTCAAAGAAATTGGGGTTTTCAAAATAATTCGAAGAATGCCAATGATTTAACTCAGGTTTGGTATTTTCAATTTCCAAAATTATGGAGTTCCGGTAAGGGCGACCAAGTGTCTCTAAGAAGGAAAATGATAAAGGATTATGCCTTATGGAGTAATCTTGGTAAGTGAACCAATGGTTGCATTGGAAAATGGCTAAGCTTTTACTCAGCGAGGAGCCAGCTAAAAGTTTAGACAAAAAGAAACACTTATCTTTTAGAAAACTGACCATAAGTTTTCGGAGAGAGTCTCCACAAGCAGGTAGCTGGCTTAGCGAGCTTTACTTGCCTTACTGGCCAATTAGAATTAGCTATTAAAGCTAAAAAGAACTTTAGTGAGGTGAAAATTAAGAGTTCTTGCTCAAATGCAACAAATGGTGAAAAGCCCTATTAATAATTTTAATGTCATTAAGTGAGGAGAGTCAAGGAAGATAGGATTTTGCCTAAACTTTGTATTCGTAAATGAAAAAGCGAAAGAATACGCTTCATTTATTTACAATTCCAAGAAGTTTGAAGAAATTAACAATTATGTAATATAATTTTGACAAACATAGTTCATTTGAACTTTTTAACAAATGGGGTCGCAGACCTCTCAACATTAAACGTTTGCTCAAGGCAATTGACAATTTACAAGGTTTCAAACCTTACATGTTTCTAAAATCTTTATAAGATTTAAACAAATAAACACTGAAACAATTAAAGTTTGAACGTGAATTGGAGTACAAAGAGTGTACCTTAAGAAATTCTTGAGAGAATGTTCTAGAGAAAGTGACAACTTCGAAAATGACAATAATAAAAACATGAAAAATAAGATAGAAGTTCCTACAACTTCTTATATTTAAACAGAATTACTATATGAGAATTATACAAAAGAGGGCAGGTCACTTACTGTGAAACCTGAAGAAAGTGAAAAGGAAAGTTCTAGACTTCCCAAGTTTGAGCAGGAGTCACTAGCCAAATGGGACAGTTTCCATTTCGTGAAACCTGAACATGACTCGCTCAAGAGTTTAAAGAATTGTTTTCCCTGATTATAGGAAAGGAACAATGTGATTTGAAACTTGTATCACACAAGCAATTATGCAGAATTTAATTAATGTTAAACTAGCAAAGTTGGAAGGGCACCTTGTGAGTGACACCTTATAGAAAGTTACAATTTTATTAATATGGGTGGTTAGTAGAAGGTTGAGGAAAGATCATTGGGATATAGGATCAATGTTCATGGCCGTATTTAATATAACCGGACGATCGCGACGCGGTAGAAACGTGGAGCAAGCACTGTTTATCACTGTAGTCCATGAAGATGGATGCAAAGTTCACTATAGAAACACTAAAGTTCATGAAAAAGAAAGTTATTGCAATTATGGAAATAACTGATTGCACTATATAGGTGAGAGTCTATTTCTTGAAAAAGTTGTGATTTACAATTAAATGTGCCATAGAATGTTCCAACGGGGGAAGAAAGTTCGCTATTGCAGTAATTTAAGGAAGATTCCTCATTTTAACTAGTATTTTCACAAGTGCGTGAAAAATACTTGACGGCAAGACTCGCAGATAGAGTACAAGATCTCGAAGGTTCCAGAACGACCTTAGCAGAAAAATGGGGTTGAGAAAATCCAACGGAGGAACTAGCTTTATAATTATAGACAGCGGGTATTAGGTAATATCCCACGTAGTGAGAGGATTTCTCATTTAAATAGCTTAAGAAAAGCTCTTTTTAGTAAGGTTGGCTTATATAAGCGAAAGCTCAACATGGCAAATCCCACGAAGAATGATTACCGTCCCACAAGTAATCTCACGCTGTCTATAAAATAATCTATAAAAGCATGTAGATAAAATGATGAAGATGAGGTTAAAACCATTAAAATGGTACTTATCTTGATTTCATGTTGAAGTCGAAGTTTCCTTTGATGACTACCTAGCCAACATGGCGTAGAAGAGTGTGTGCCTCTTGGTTTGAGGAAGCTAGCTCGAGGGGAGCTTTTACTGATCGAGTCAACTGCCGACTGAGAAGTGAAGCCTGCTCAACGGAGCACGGAGGGACCAAGGAAGGGGAAAAGAGTGGGGGGTAGGAGACAAAAGGAGAACATATAAGCATTGCCAACTTTAAAACAAAAAATTGATCTCTTGCTGAGCCGGTCTTCAAAGAGTTGACAACAGATGATACTAGCGCAGCATGGTGAGTAAAAGAGTAGACGTAGTCCTCTTGCTCAAGGAGAAAATAGCTGGCTATGGTAACAGGATCTGGTGGCCAAATGGATAAGTAAGTCCTCTAGCGCCAGGAAGAATCGAGTAGCTTCAGAGATTCGCTGCTAGACGACGCTAGGTGGGTCACAGAAGTTATATATCTAGAACAGACTTATGAAGACATAAGAGATATGCCCAACAAGGAGAAAACAGATGATCACTGTTGGTGTTTGACAAAGAGGAAGGAAGAAATGAACATGCAAAGAGCAAGGGAAACACCAACAGAGAGCAAATAAGCAGTTACACATTTAATGGAAGAGGAGCGATCAAAGACAGGGGTCTTGTAATCGAACCGTTAATGGTCAAGACTCTGACCACCCTGACTCTCCCATCTCTTCCAGGGTAACACTTGGTCACTCTACCGGAAGTCCAGACTAGAGGGGGAGAAACATCCCTAACCATGACCAAGTCCCCCACTTTAATGTCGGGACTGGAAAGAAACCACTTCTGCCTCCGTTGCAAGGAAGTTAAATATTCCAAGTTCCATCTCTTCCAAAAAGAATTACGGAGGGCTTCAAGTTTACGCCAAACAATAGGTAGATTAAAATCCCTGTAAGAATTGGGAAGAGGAGGAGGGGCAGATAGAGAAGTGCCGATAAGGAAGTGACCAGGGGTGAGTGGAAGTAGGTCATCAGGGTCATTAGAAAGCGGAGTTAAATAACGAGAATTAACGACATCTTCCATCACAAAATAACTAGAAGCTGAGGGAAATAAAGCACTAGTAAAGATTGCGATACAATGCAAAAGGTGAATTAACAAGTTTAAACAAAGCGTATAGAAACAAGTACATCTATTCAGGACAAGAATATACCAAATAAACAAAGAAACTATGCGGGTAGAAAGCAAGAACGCCATAGGTAACAACCTAGTAGCCATAAACAATGACCTCAAGTTATAATGAGTATCAAAGGGGTTACTCAGAAAAATACTTAAGTCAGCGAGAAACGTGACGTGACAAGTATAAATGCAAAAACACATCGAATGTGACGACGAGAAAAAACAAGTTTGTTCATCAATGAACAATAAGATTTCAAAATATGTAAGCAGAGTGAAATACATGAGCGCGTGAGAAATACGCAACGAAGTTTTGAAACAAGGATCGAAGCAGTTGGAGAATACGAGCGTGAGTAAGTGGAATACAAAAGCAAGTGCGGCCTTGACCCACATAGTACAACGAGATAAGACATATAAATAGCTGAAAGAGTCCTTGACTAGAACAAGTTTATTTTGGGAAGTAGGTGAACGGCTTCTGTACTTGCATGAGCGGCTCACTAGACAATGGTTGGCAATCAGCCAAAGTTGAGATAAGAGAAACATGCTTTGAACTTTGTCAAGCGTACAGGAAATAAACAGTGACTTGACCTTAATCGGGCTTTTATACAAAGAAGTCTGACAAACAAGCAGTTCAAAGTACACAAACAACACTTGTTGAATCAGCTGTAACTTAAAGCAGATATTCAGCTTGGACGGCATGCAGTCAATCGTAACTTGGACGTGAAAAAGCAATTTAAAGATATATGAAATAGAGTAGGAAATCAATTTCGCATAATTGAGAGGATCACGAAATCGGACAATTTTCGACAGGAAAAAGCTTGATTCTTCCGAAATAGGAAGTGAAGCCGGGACATTGAGAAGAAGGTTATGCATAAGAATAGTTATTCTAGATGTTAGAGAATTCAGATTTTCAAGCGGTTTCAAAAGCGGCTTCCAATTGTGAGGAAGGAGGGAGGAGCCGACCGTGGCCATCCTTCTAAATAACGAAAGAAGTGAAACATGGCTTACAGCAAAGTGATGGTGACTGATAGCCATGGTTTTACACAAGGGGAGGATAGTTTTCGAGAAAGAGTTTAAGCAATTACCTGCTATAAAAAATGACATAAGAAGGTAAACGAAATAACACAAAGCAAGGCGAACTTGAATTGCTATCTTGTGCGGGAAGGAAAAACCATTTAAACAACTTACAGAGGTAGCGTAGTTGTTCACGATAAGACATCATTTCGGCAAGTGTTTTTCAAAAATATTGAGATCTGAAACATGAGCGTTCTCTTTTTCAGAAATGGGATTTATGTCAGCTGTAACGAAATGACATTGCGCTTTGGTTTGAACACTGGGATGCTGAATTTCACCAGTAATAACCCAACCAAAATCGGTGTCTCTGGCGACCACGGTTGAAGATAACTTGCGTGTTTGTTTGCGAATGCACTTCCAAAAAACATTGGCACTGAAAAGTACATCAATGGGACCTTGAGCATTAAACTGAGGATCAGCTAACCTTAAGTGCGAAGGAATCTTTAATCCGGAGGTATTAATACAGCTGCTAGGAGTGTCCTTGCCAATACTGGTAAGAATGAGACAGTTTAAATTAAGATTGGTGTTTCTTTGGCAAACGTCTCTGATTTTCAATTTTGAAGACTGCAAGACTTGAGTTTTCAAATTGTCAATGCCGGTCACACTGATAGAAGTAGGCGAAGACGAAAGACCTAGTTTTTTAATCAACGATTGCGAAACAAAATTATGAGTTGAAGCGGAATCGAGAAGACCACGGGTTCGAAACCAATTTCCAAATTTATCTTGGATTTCGAATTGTACAGTGGTCAAAAGGGTTTGCGCACTATGAAAAGTTTCGGCGTTGGAAATGCAGGATGAAGCATTAGTTTGTTCGGAGCTGCTCTGCATGGAGCTTGAAGAGGCAGGTACTGATGACCTCGATTTATCATGAACGTGCAATAAAGAATGATGCGGTTTTTTGCAATGAAAACAGAGATTAGATGACGAGCAGTTTGAAGAAGAATGCTTAGGTGACAAGCAATTGAAACAATGTTTGCTATTCAAGACAAACTTCCTTCGATCTTCGACAGACAATTCTTTAAAGGATTTGCACAAATACAATGTGTGAAGCTTTTTACAGAGCGTGCATTTTAAAGATTTATTAAGCGGCCTGATATCTTCTCTTGCATGATTGAAAGAAGAACGGGTTTGCTTGTTCTCGACAGATGGGGGCTGATGTCCCTTTGAAAAAGCAAGGTTTTTCTCAAAAATGTGAGACTGAAGATTCGTTTCGACCTTTTCGCACTGAAATGCGAGTGCTGTAAGAACTTGGCATCGGCTGTTAAGAAACGAGATTAAGTGTTCGAAGGAAAATTCTTCCTTGCGAGCGAGTTCGATCTCCCAGGCCTTTAAAGTTGAAAAATCGAATCTTGATGTAGACAGATGAATGAGTATGGTGTCCCATGTTTGGACAGGCTGCTTGAGTTGGTATAATGCTCTGACATTCAACTGTATAGAGTCCAACAGGTTTCTTAAAGAGGTGACGTCATTAGGTTTGACGGCTGGCAGGCTGAAGAGACAACGTATGTGGCGAGCTACACTCAAACGTAAATTGCCATATCTCTCTTTAAGGAGATTAAAGGCGATGTGGTAGTTGTCTGCGCTTAAAGGCAGTGACTCCACTAAGGCTAAGGCCTCAAATTCCAAAGAAGTACGGAGGAAGTAAAATTTATGTATGTCAGGGATCTCAGTATTTTCATGAATTAGGGAGCAGTAAAGTTCTAAAAAGAATACCATTCACCTTCCTTGCCTGAGAAGTGCGGTAGGCTTATCTTAGGAAGTAACGGTTTCGGTTTGTTCTCGTGAACTGAAGCGGGTGCGAACTGGGCCGGATTGATGACCCTAGTGTCCGGTTCTGAGATATTGCGGATCAGTTGGTGGGCCTTTGCAATCCCTTCAAAGTACAAGGGTTCGACCTCGTCCCGATCCGATTGAAGTTTTGGGCAAGCGGATTCAATATCGGTTTGAATTTGATCATAATAATCATAAGACCGTTCGTAAAACTTAAGGCGATGTGTCAAGATGTCTAAATCACACTCGGCGGGATTTAACTTGCTGATGAAATTTCTGAATCTAGTGAGTTGCCCTTTATAGGAAGAACGTCTAGCAATGAGAGTTTCATCTTTTTCAGTAGGAGCCATGATAAAGAGAATAAATTGAAATACAACTCACGAAACTGTAGAACCTTGGAGATGCTGTCAAGTTGGCAGCAGCGAATGGGTAGAGAGAATGGGACACACCATAGGAGACAGGAGCGGCCTCTTTCCCGTTCACAGGCTTTGCATGATGTAGTTATAGCTGAAAAATCCAAAGCAGATATTAATAATTTGCCAAGTATTGTCAAACAGAAAAATGACAAATGGACTCTCCCGGGTTTCTGGTACCAAATTTTGGGTAGTTTATTGGCTGAGGAATAACCCACCCACCTAGGGAAGATGATTAAGAGATGGAAGTAGATTTGGGATTGGAAAAGAAGGATAGAAAAATAGGAGGAGAGTCCCACAAAGTTAATAAGTTTAGCTTTAAACACACTTAAAGGTGGTTGCCACAGAAAATCCGCTTTCGGATACCTAAAATGAATAAGGACTTGGTCTAAGCTGACGAGAAACACCGATAGAACTTGGGCGGATTGCAACAGAGTGGCTTTCGTATGATCCCTCCCAAGCATATATAAAACTACTATGGGGAAGAGTGATGGTCTGGCAAGACTGAAAGGAACAAATTTATTGTATGTCTTCTCAAAGAAATTGGGGTTTTCAAAATAATTCGAAGAATGCCAATGATTTAACTCAGGTTTGGTATTTTCAATTTCCAAAATTATGGAGTTCCGGTAAGGGCGACCAAGTGTCTCTAAGAAGGAAAATGATAAAGGATTATGCCTTATGGAGTAATCTTGGTAAGTGAACCAATGGTTGCATTGGAAAATGGCTAAGCTTTTACTCAGCGAGGAGCCAGCTAAAAGTTTAGACAAAAAGAAACACTTATCTTTTAGAAAACTGACCATAAGTTTTCGGAGAGAGTCTCCACAAGCAGGTAGCTGGCTTAGCGAGCTTTACTTGCCTTACTGGCCAATTAGAATTAGCTATTAAAGCTAAAAAGAACTTTAGTGAGGTGAAAATTAAGAGTTCTTGCTCAAATGCAACAAATGGTGAAAAGCCCTATTAATAATTTTAATGTCATTAAGTGAGGAGAGTCAAGGAAGATAGGATTTTGCCTAAACTTTGTATTCGTAAATGAAAAAGCGAAAGAATACGCTTCATTTATTTACAATTCCAAGAAGTTTGAAGAAATTAACAATTATGTAATATAATTTTGACAAACATAGTTCATTTGAACTTTTTAACAAATGGGGTCGCAGACCTCTCAACATTAAACGTTTGCTCAAGGCAATTGACAATTTACAAGGTTTCAAACCTTACATGTTTCTAAAATCTTTATAAGATTTAAACAAATAAACACTGAAACAATTAAAGTTTGAACGTGAATTGGAGTACAAAGAGTGTACCTTAAGAAATTCTTGAGAGAATGTTCTAGAGAAAGTGACAACTTCGAAAATGACAATAATAAAAACATGAAAAATAAGATAGAAGTTCCTACAACTTCTTATATTTAAACAGAATTACTATATGAGAATTATACAAAAGAGGGCAGGTCACTTACTGTGAAACCTGAAGAAAGTGAAAAGGAAAGTTCTAGACTTCCCAAGTTTGAGCAGGAGTCACTAGCCAAATGGGACAGTTTCCATTTCGTGAAACCTGAACATGACTCGCTCAAGAGTTTAAAGAATTGTTTTCCCTGATTATAGGAAAGGAACAATGTGATTTGAAACTTGTATCACACAAGCAATTATGCAGAATTTAATTAATGTTAAACTAGCAAAGTTGGAAGGGCACCTTGTGAGTGACACCTTATAGAAAGTTACAATTTTATTAATATGGGTGGTTAGTAGAAGGTTGAGGAAAGATCATTGGGATATAGGATCAATGTTCATGGCCGTATTTAATATAACCGGACGATCGCGACGCGGTAGAAACGTGGAGCAAGCACTGTTTATCACTGTAGTCCATGAAGATGGATGCAAAGTTCACTATAGAAACACTAAAGTTCATGAAAAAGAAAGTTATTGCAATTATGGAAATAACTGATTGCACTATATAGGTGAGAGTCTATTTCTTGAAAAAGTTGTGATTTACAATTAAATGCGCCATAGAATGTTCCAACGGGGGAAGAAAGTTCGCTATTGCAGTAATTTAAGGAAGATTCCTCATTTTAACTAGTATTTTCACAAGTGCGTGAAAAATACTTGACGGCAAGACTCGCAGATAGAGTACAAGATCTCGAAGGTTCCAGAACGACCTTAGCAGAAAAATGGGGTTGAGAAAATCCAACGGAGGAACTAGCTTTATAATTATAGACAGCGGGTATTAGGTAATATCCCACGTAGTGAGAGGATTTCTCATTTAAATAGCTTAAGAAAAGCTCTTTTTAGTAAGGTTGGCTTATATAAGCGAAAGCTCAACATGGCAAATCCCACGAAGAATGATTACCGTCCCACAAGTAATCTCACGCTGTCTATAAAATAATCTATAAAAGCATGTAGATAAAATGATGAAGATGAGGTTAAAACCATTAAAATGGTACTTATCTTGATTTCATGTTGAAGTCGAAGTTTCCTTTGATGACTACCTAGCCAACATGGCGTAGAAGAGTGTGTGCCTCTTGGTTTGAGGAAGCTAGCTCGAGGGGAGCTTTTACTGATCGAGTCAACTGCCGACTGAGAAGTGAAGCCTGCTCAACGGAGCACGGAGGGACCAAGGAAGGGGAAAAGAGTGGGGGGTAGGAGACAAAAGGAGAACATATAAGCATTGCCAACTTTAAAACAAAAAATTGATCTCTTGCTGAGCCGGTCTTCAAAGAGTTGACAACAGATGATACTAGCGCAGCATGGTGAGTAAAAGAGTAGACGTAGTCCTCTTGCTCAAGGAGAAAATAGCTGGCTATGGTAACAGGATCTGGTGGCCAAATGGATAAGTAAGTCCTCTAGCGCCAGGAAGAATCGAGTAGCTTCAGAGATTCGCTGCTAGACGACGCTAGGTGGGTCACAGAAGTTATATATCTAGAACAGACTTATGAAGACATAAGAGATATGCCCAACAAGGAGAAAACAGATGATCACTGTTGGTGTTTGACAAAGAGGAAGGAAGAAATGAACATGCAAAGAGCAATATAATTATATCTCAGGTGCCGTGTATTCAAAGAATACACCAAGTATCGACGCAGAGTCGCAACATAGTGCAAACATAGAGGTGCATTCCATTACTAGCAACTATCAAGTAGTTATTAATTGTGCTGTATTGTCACGAATTTCAGCTGAATTGCCAGGATCATACATTAACTATCAAGACAGGCAAATTCCCGAAGAACTGATCTTAGCTGACCCCAGCTTCAACCAACCAGGTCAGATTGACATGTTAATCGGGGCAGAGATATTTTTTGATCTTCTTAGGCCTGAAAGACGCACGATGAGCGGACCCTATCCAGTTCTTCAAAACACGGAATTCGGTTGGATTGTAGCGGGACAGTTTCAAATGGATAAGGCGAGAGGTCCGGGTTCACCACCTGTACAGTCATTCTTCACTATGAATGACCATTACCTCGACCAGCAACTTCAACGATTCTGGGAATTAGAAGAGATCACTCAACCAATCAGATCGAATGATGAAATGGAGTGTGAAAGGCATTTTGTTGACACAGTCAGACGGGATGCAGAAGGTAGATTCACGGTACGACTCCCACTCTGTAGAAAACCATCAAAACTTGGAAACTCACTAACAATGGCTACGTCACGGTTTCAAAATCTCGAGAGATGCCTTGAAAGAAACCCTCAGTTGAAGGGGGATTACGCCAGCTTTTTAGAAGAGTACGAGACTCTAGGGCATATGGAGCCTATAACCACGGCGCCTGATAAGGAGGTACAGAGCTACTTCAAGGAGTCAAGTTCAACTACAAAAACCAGGGTTGTATTCGATGCCTCCGCCAGTACTACCACCGGACGGTCACTCAATGACATCCTCAGGGTTGGGCCGACAATCCAGCAAGATATCTGGTCCATTATCACCAGATTTCGCACTCACCTAATATGCTTTACGGCAGACATTCGACAGATGTACCGGCAGATAAGGGTTGATAGTCATGACCGCAGACTTCAGAAAATCGCGTGGCGATCATCCCCAGAAGATCCTGTAAAACATTACCAGCTCAACACCGTCACCTACGGCACAGCGTCAGCACCCTTCCTCGCCACTAGATGCCTCCAACAGCTCGCTATGGAAGAATCAGACAGCTTTCCTGAAGCAGCGAAGATTTTACAGAGAGACTTCTACATTGATGGCTGTATGTCTGGAAGTGCGACCGTCGAGGACGCGTTAGACACTCGAAATCAACTCATCAACCTTCTCCAAACTAGAGGGTTCCAGCTACGAAAATGGTGTTCGAATCATCCCCGACTACTTGAAGCAGTTTCTTCGGAGTGGCGAGAAACCCAGCTCCCACTTCAACTAGATAAAGGGGAAAACATTAAGACATTAGGCTTGCTTTGGCATCCTGCTAGTGACCAACTGCAAATCGTAAACGGCAACTTACAACTACGCAACCCAGTAACAAAACGGAAGGTGCTATCAACCATAGCTTCAATCTACGACCCACTTGGGCTAGTGAGTCCAATCATCATCTCCTGCAAGTTCTTCTTACAGCAACTGTGGCAGCTACGTCTAGGGTGGGATGAAATGTTACCACCAGAGCTACTTCATCGTTGGCAGAAGTTGTGCGGCGAACTTCCAATTCTGAACCAAATTCGGACCGACAGACTTGTATTGGCAAAGGGAACTCCGTTGAACATACAACTGCATGGTTTTTCGGATGCATCTGAGAAGGGATACGGTTGTTGCATTTATCTTAGATCTGAAACTCAAGATGGAGACTGCGTTACGAAACTGTTGAGTGCTAAATCCAGAGTTGCACCATTGAAGCAGGTTTCTCTACCCCGTCTAGAGTTGTGTGGAGCCCTACTTTTATCTCGACTGATTAAGAAGGTCAACTCAATACTAAACCTGAATGTCACTAGCGTTCATCTCTGGACAGATTCGACAATAGTTCTTGCATGAATTGCAGCGTCCCCCAACCGCTGGAAGACGTTCATTGCCAATCGAGTTGCAGAAATTCAGCAAAACACGTCAATTATGGACTGGAAACACGTTGCCTCAGCTGATAACCCTGCTGACATGATTTCTCGGGGGGTCACTCCAGAAACTCTCATTTACAACGCCATGTGGTGGAACGAACCGTCGTGGCTTATGAAGCATTCGGCATCCTGGCCTACATCAGCCCCTTTATTAATACCTCAGGACGTCCCAGAACAGAAAAAACCTGTTGTTAGCCTGATAGCAGCTCAACCTCAAGATGATTTCATGAAGCGATTCTCCAAGTTAACGCGTCCCACGAGAGTAACGGCATATTGTATCAGATTTGCCGCAAATGCCAGATGTCCTCGCAATCAAAGAAAAACGGGTGAATTGGAGTTCGAAGAACTGCGTGTTGCATTACATGCATGCATCAAAATAGCCCAAGCTTCAGAATATGGTCCAGAAATTAACGATCTTCGGATGACAAGGGCCATTAGTAAAGGAAGCAAGTTAATACCTCTGAATCATTTCCTCTGTGACCAAAAACTCCTTCGTAGGTGGTCGACTACAACAATCTGATCTTCCGTTTAACCAGAAACCGCCAAGGCATCACCTACCTAAACTGATCATTGAAAATGAACATCTACGCCTGCTTCATGCTGGATGTCAACTACTACTGTCGTCGTTACGTGAGCAGTACTGGATACCTAATGGCAAGAGTACGATTCGTCACATCATTCATTTTTGTATTATCTGCCACAAACTTAAGGCAAAAAACGCTGAACAACTAATGGGTCAACTGCCGAATTACAATCCATTTATACACTGCGGAATCGACTACGCGGGACCATTCTACATAAAGGCAGGCTCTCGCAAAACCAGATCCAAAATCAAGTGTTATGTAGCACTCTTCGTATGCCTTTCTACTAGGGCAGTGCATCTAGAGATTGTAAGCAGTATGACTACCCAGGCCTTCATTGCTTCTCTAAGGCGTTTCATATCCCGTAGAGGCAGGCCAGTCCATGTGTTTTCTGATACGACAGAAATTTCGTTGGAGCCAATAGGGAACTGGAGGAGATAAGAAGATTGTTCAACGAGGGACAGCATCAACGTGATCTATCAACCTTTGCAAGCAGTGAAGTAATTCAGTGGCATTTTATTCCTCCTCGAGCTCCGCACTTTGGAGGAATATGGGAGGCAGGTGTCAAATCTTTTAAACATCATCTTCGGCGAGTGATGGGCACCGCATACCTTACCTTCGAGGAATTGTCCACACTCACAACCCAGATCGAAGGATGTCTCAATTCGAGGCCTCTAGTCCCGGCATCCGATGATCCCGACGACCTAGTTGTCCTTACCCCTAGTCACTTTCTCATTGGCCGACCAATCACTGCACTACCCCAACCAGATCTGAGTAATGTGCGTGTAAGCTTGCTTTCCAGATGGCAGCAAATCGAAAGACAGTTCCAAGGATTCTGGAAGGCGTGGTCAACAGACTACTTGTCCCATCTACAACAGAGAGGAAAATGGAAGAAGGAAGGGCGCAACGCCCAGGCAGGCACGCTGGTGATCGTGAAAGAAGACAAACTTCCCCCACTGTGCTGGAAGCTTGCAGTGGTTGATCAGGTCCACCCTGGAGCTGATGCACTCGTACGTGTTGCCACTATACGTACCTCTTCCGGTTCATTCAAGAGACCCATTACAAAACTTTGCCCACTTCCCATGCCAGACAACGGCATTTGTGAAGGTGGTGTTTTGACTAACTATGTTCAGTGCTTTGTGTTCGTTTGTTTGTTGGTGTTATATTTCAGGTGACTGTTTCTGGAAAAAAGTGTTAAACTGTTTTTTGGCGGGCGGCATGTTTAGGAACAAGTGTGAAACTGTTCGCCAAGCCTCGCCTTGCCTGTGGCAGAGTCCCGTTATATCCACTGGTCGTGAGGGGTGCTACCTGCCCCACCCCGCGCCCAAGTACCGTACATTCCTGAGCCAGTGTCACAATTGTGCTCAAGAAAGTCACCACGGGGCGAAAGTGCTGCAGACCTGCTGCCATGCAATCTCGGAAAATTATATCGAACGAGTGACAGTGTATTAATTGTATCAAGATGTATTGTATATAACTGTGTAATATAGGCTAATATAATTAATTAAATGTTCCACAGAAGTCCAGTGATTTGAAATCCCAGCACTATAAATTACAGTCCACCAGAGTATATTCTTCACATTTATTAACAAACTCTCTTCACCGCGGAAGCAATGCGCGAAGCTCTAGTTTGTCTTAGAACTGACTAGGGCTAACCCCTAACTCCCATGTCTACCTTTTTCCAATCAGAGCAGAAGCCATTCGAAGCATTAAATATGATATAAACGATAAGAATTCATTTTGTGAATAACCAATGGATTTGAATTTCGCAAGATGTATGTCTTAGTTCAAGCACTCAAAAGATTTTAAGTCAAAATCGCAAGCCTCCACCTATCCATATGTGAGCAAATACTGCCATTATTATTATGAGTGCAGAGGTAGTACTAAGTCATTTTTGAAATCCTGAATGTTTTTAACAAGTTTGAAGATGTTAAATTTAATTACTTTCCCATGCACTATTTTCTCGAAGGCTTGATTAAGGCTAAAATCAATTCAACAAGCTGGCATTTTAATTTTGGTCACTGGGCGCACATCTGCATGTTTCCTAAGATTGAGATATTAGCGAATTTGGAGAGAGAAGTTCAATATATGCATACTTTGTGAAAGGAATATTTCAAGGCAGTTGGAAATACATGTAAGTTGACGTGGTGGACGGGCTCCTATTCAGAGTTATTTTGCAGCACGCAAACAAGCTGAGATGGTTTGCTGCTCTTAAGGAGATTGTACATGTAATCTACCTTTGGGTTCCGTATCATGTTCTTTGTTTTGTTGCACAGTATCATAATCATGAGAAAGTTTTGATTTCCTTAATTCCTTTCTTGCTTTGTTACGTTCCTTCAATAGGTTTTTAATCTCTTCTAAACCGTAGAGCAGAGTAGTGTCTTGTATCCATTTCTTTCTATGGGGCTTGCGCATCATAATTGTTTACATGATAATTAGAACAGAGGTTATTTCATCTAAGTCAGAGGAAAATTTTTCTTATAATAGTAATAATAATAATAATAAGTTTATGGATTTTAGGTCACTTTTAACTACTGCGGCTTTTAGAGACGCCGGGGTGCTGGAAATTTGCCCCAAGAGGGATCTTTAATGTGCCAGTAAATCTACTGATACGGCTCCCTCACATTTAAGCACCCTCAAATGCCAACTGACTGCGCCGGGATTCGATCGCGCTATCTTGGGCTCTGCAGGCGAGAACGTTACCGCTGAGCCACGCAGACAGTTTTCCAGGGTAGCATATCGCCTCTTGTTTTGAAACCATTGAAATTAAATCACGTGCAATGAATGTTGTATGTTTTAGTTTTGGGATTGATAGCGAATACACTGCCCACAATAGATCATGGTTTGAAATTCTAGCTGCAGGTTCCAGATAATATTCATCCACTAAGTCGTTACTGTAGGAAGAAATGTTGTAAAGGGTACTGTACTCTCACAAATAGAATTGAATCTCAGGCATTCCACATTGCAAGCAGGAAGTATACCACTTGATTGTTAAGTTTCAAAATTGTGCGTATTATTTCCAGCAATGAATATGTATTTGTAGTCAAAAAGTATTCTATACGGATCCTGTAGGTAAATGTCTATATATAGGCCTATCGATTTTTTGGGTAATGATACACACATGTAATGACGTTTTTTTTTGTCAGGAAATGCAATATCATGTATCATATATTCAGGTCTCTTATTATATTCCCCGGAAGGAAGACTTAGTGCTTTGATTTTATATCATTCTTCAAAAATCGACAATTTCGTGGTGTAGCGGCTACCATTCTTCGCTGTCACCCCGGAGGTCCGGGTTCAATTCCCGGCTGTGCCAAGAAATGTTAATTCATGTGGTGTGAGGGCTGCCTTTTGAGGCAAAACAGAGAAGAGGAGGGTTCGATTCTCACCTCAGCCACCCTAGAAGTGGTTTTCCATGGTTTCCAACTTCAACTCCAAGAAAATGCTGGGATGGTTCCTAACGTTACGCCACGGTCGCCTCCTTTCCAATCCCATCCCCAAATTACAAATACACCCACTAGTACAGCCATTACAATAACGCAGGTTATCACACAAATTCCACACACAACACGCAAATACACAGGGCTATATGACCACGATGACGCAGCCCCTAAAATAAGCAACAACAAAACAAATCAACTACATTACCAACACATTTCATGTTTAGTCTGCAATTTCGTAATTGATTATTGCCTGTGAGAGAGACAGCAGTATCTGAGACTGGAGGCTTGGAGAATGTCCCTTCTAATACTAGTATGTCAACGGAAGAGCTACCATATACCCGACAAAACTTGAAGGAAAGAGAGAAGTCAACTTCGGATGGCGCATTGAGATGAGGCAGGCCTATTTTGAGTTTGCTTGTATTTCTCAGACTCATAGAGAAAAGTATGTCAGCTAAACCACAATCTTCAGTGAGCATGAATTATATACAGAAACTAGCAACCCGACCCGGCTTCGCCCGGGAACAGTTATGAATGCATTACGTGATGAGAGCTTTTTTTTTTTTTTTTTCAATGTCAATGAACAACGACCAATATCCGTTTTACGTCTCGGCATGATGGGTTAAAATCACTGACTGGACTATTAATTATATTATCATGGAGATGCATGTGCAACATTATTGTCAGACGTAATTTAAGAATGGCGAGGTGCATGAAACACAAATCCCCCTTCCGTCCTATCTTAACTTGACTGCGAATTTTGCGGAACGAAACGTTCACAGGCGAACTGAAGAAAAGCCGAGTTGCACTTCCAGGGAAACTCCAAACACAACCACTCTTCTCTAAAGTTTTTAACTCAACACGACTCGACAGTTTGCTGCTGGCTGTATCTGCGGCAATACGCTCTTTCGCTAGCTAAGCTGTAACTGGGGTGATGGATTCGCCCCTAGCTAGCTCGTAAACTGTCGCCTCAGTAACTGAATAGAGATTGTTGGAAGAAATGAAAACGTATTGATGTATTGATGATAGACATATGCTCTCGCAGACCTTTTTGTAGAACTTTTCATGCTGAACAATTCTTACACGCATAGTATTTAGATATGTTTAACGGTTTGCTCAGCGTAAGCTTACAAAGCGCCCGGACGCCAGGTTTTTTTTTCGACTTTTCCACTGAAATCGTTACTGCTCGGCTTCCTTTGATCATAAATAAATTATTTTCTACAGAAATCATCCTCGAGATATCCTTTACAGAATGGTGAAAACCGTATCAAAATCCATCCAGTGGTTCTCGAGTTTACCCGTAACATCCAAGAATCGGTGACTTTGTTTTATACTAAGTAGAGATATACAGGATAGTGATAGTAACGAATTAGCTAAATACTAACGAAATGAAATGGTGTACTAAAGAAGTTGAATTATACCACATAAATACAGTTTATTGAAAAGCTTGACCTTATTATGGATATAATTATAGCATTACAAGTAATTGTTCACAAAAATTGGTTAAAACTTAGGAATTGCTAGTAAATTGAAAATTCAAACAATGAATAATAATATTCACAGCGTGACTGCTAGAAGATATATGGATTTTCAATGTTGTCGGAAAATACTATATTATGAACACCAACGCACTCATCGCATTGCCCCGTGGCGTAGCCGTATTCGCTATGTCGTGTACCATGACCGCGAGGACAATTGCAGCAAGTCCGGAGATCGCAGGTTTGAATCTCGGGGCTGACAGCGGATATTCGGAGTGTGGTTCTCCCCTGGGTTTTCCACATTCCCTTCAAGCAAATGCTGGGACAGTACCTTACTTCAAGTCCCAAGGAACGTACCTCATTCCAGTCCCTAATACAGTTGCACACACTACTACAGTCATCACATAAATACAGGTTATCAGGCAAGTTTAAAACACACCCAACTACACGGGGCTGATAACCAAGTTTTTACAATCCCCTGAAATGAACTGACAAGAACAAATAAAGGCAGTGAGTGCAAAATAATCTGAAAAACCTTTGCCCTAGGTTTTCATATCATTAAAATATTTATTTATGCTTATTTTCTTCAATGAATAGAGAGATTATTTTTATCATATAAATACGTCATCACTGAAGTGATACCGCAAGTTGACTTGACTGCTTATTACATGAAGTCACCTAAGAAAAACTGAATGATTTTATACCCATTTTGTAACATTACATGATCAGGTCCATCATTTAAACACAGAGTGTACTGTACTTTGAGAAATTTGGCTAATTTACCCCGCTCTTGTGATTCTCTTTCATATTGTAGAGCTCTTTATTTCGTTACAAAAACGTTGAGTGAATGATGATGGATGGGGTTGTGCAGAGAGTGAGTAGAACTTCGCATTGCTGAACTGTCTTTGTCACCACGTGACATTTGGTCTTCTTCTCTTGCCACAACACAAAGACAATAATTACAGACACCATTAAGATTGGTTTTTGTCTGATCCACCCAGTATCCTAGGTTGCTATTGAGAAAGTGAAGAGGGCACTGTACCCTCGGAGCATTATCTCCTACTCAAACAAACTTTTGCCTCCTTCCTTTTGTCCCAGCATTTCTGCGTCTTCCTTAAGGTTTCAAATCATGCGAAGATTATGTTGCATAGTAATTTAGATGGGAAATTATGGATTATGGACGATAGCTCATCTCCATGTTCCCTGCCTACTCTTGAAATATGAAACTGCAAAATAGAAGAAGAACAGAATGTGGACTAGTTATAAATCTATGTGTTAATTCAAAGTTAAATGAAAGTAGGCCTATGTATTTCATATTTTGTCACCTGAATAAAACACTGGAATAATTAGAAAATTATAGATTCTATAGCATGAAACAAAAAAAAATGTTATTGAAAATATTCTGCTATCAAACACTTGTTTTGAAGTTGTTGTTGTTGTTGTTGTTTCTGTTTAATTTTAGGGGCTTGGATATCGTGGTCATTTGCCCTATATGTTTTAGGTGTGTGTGAAAATGTATGGTAACCTGTGTTATTGTGATGACTGTATTAGTGTGTGTATTTGTAAATCATGTGAGGATTGGGAAGGTGGCGGTCGTGGCCTTGAGTTAGGATCCATTCGGGTATTTGCCTGGAGTAAAGGAGAAGAAAACAGGAAAATAAACTTCCAGGATGGCTGAAGTGAGAATTGAGTCCACCTCTGAGCATGTTTACCTCACGAGGCTGAGTGTACCTCCTTCCAGCCTTCAGACGAGAATTTATTTTCTTGGCAACGCCGGGAATCGAACCGGAACTCTGTGGTCAAAATTGTTCTTAAGCAATAGACTGTAATTGAAACCTCAGTGCTAAATGCAAATTATATTAATCCTTTACTGAGCCATGAGTTTTCCTTCGTTAAAATAACAGTATTTTATTTGTAATAATTTTCCTTTAAGGACAATTTATATTGATATGTGGCTTGTAGCAACCAAAACAGTTATTCTTATCAAAAAAAATTCTGATTTGCCGTTAAATAGAGCGTAATATCTTGTATGAAATTACATAGGTACATCATTGGATTTTAAGCCTATTTTCATTTATCAAAAAATGGGCTTATGAGATCACCTTTTGTCCGTGTGTGTATGTGTGAGTGCATTTGTGTGTGTGCGTCCGTTTTTGTGTCCCCCTCTATTTAGTTCTAAACGGATGGAGCGATTTTAATAGAACTCAGTACGTTCATAGTACTATTTTCGCCGACCCCAACCGTGCCCTTCAAATTGTATTACTTCTCCTCAATCCAACATGGTGGCTGTGCGAAATAGTTCACCAGTATTCTATATCTCCGAAACCATTGCTCATATCACCCTGAAATTTCGTAAGGTGATAAAGGGCACTAATCGACGTTCACCTTTGAGACTTTCAAAACCCTGTTAACTACAAAACGAACATGGTGGCCATGCGAAATTGAAACATATAAATAGACTTTTCTCACGATTTAACCATCCGAACGCAGTCAAACTTGGTACAGCAAATGACTATGTAAATTGCAATGAACTGATTTCTAATTTAGTTCTATTTGTTTATATAACCTTAAGATGGCGGCTGTGCGAAATTTTAGAATTAAGTTTTTATTTCATGTGTTTTTATCATGCGATCGAAATCAACGTTTAAATAATGAGCGTATACAATAATCCTCATCTAAGAGTACATAACTTTATGGCCTACATACTGTATATTAGAATCCAACATGGCGACCATCCCAAGTATTTAGACGGTTCTCAATATCGATTAATCTCTGACAGCAATCAAACTGAAAATTTGTATGTGTATAGAAGGTATAAGCATAAGTTCACGTTTAATAACCTGGTGAGCACAAATCCAACATGGCGGGAACGCAAAATTTAAATATTTAAATGGACGTTTCTGGCGATTTTACCATCCGAGCGCCGTGAAACTTGGTACGGTATATGGTTATATAACTCTTAATCCACTGGCATCTAATTCATTTTAATTATTCTCATAACCACGAGATGTCGGCTGAGCGTCATTAAAAAACTAGTTTTTATATCTTCTTGTGTTCTAATCATGCGATTGAAGTTTGAATAAAACACCTACACAATAATCTTTATGTAATAGTACATAACTCTAAGGCCTATATATAAAAATCCAACATGGCGACCATCCGAAATATTTAGATGGTTCTCAATACCTACGAATCTATTACAGCAATCAAATTGAAATTTTGTGTATTGATAGAGGCAATTAAAATAAGTAGGATATATGAAAATAGGCTATACCAGAAGATATAGCTGCCATTTATAATATTGCTTTTATGTAGCCCAACTAACGAGTTATGTCATGAAGGTCGATATTTCTGTGCTTGCATCTCGTGTGATACTAATGCACTATAAGTTTATCCCGCAAACGATACTGAACCCTATGATTCCCCCACCCGATATGATAACAGACCGTTCGAATAATAGGATGATGAATTTGCAGTCAATTATTGCAGTGCATCATGTCATCTGCGTTAAGATGTCGTGCCAAGTGGCTGGGTATCGCAAATCATGAAATTAAGGCTTAAAGATATGATATAATGGCGTGAGGAGCGTTTGAAACAGCGAACTGGAGGAGTAATGTACTCTAAGAGGTTCTTAATACAAGCTTCTACCGAATTTGAGGTGTAGCTCAAGTTGAAACTCACTGGACTTTCAGTTGATGAACTGGAGTAGGGAAGGTTCGAATCCCCCACGGGAAAAATATTTTTGCAACGTTATGAATCTTCAATGCTACATTCACGTGTCATTGTGTGTCACAACATGCAGTCTAATGCCGTTATTACAGTGTATTTGCGCTACCCACTCTGCGCAGCTATACGGTGGGATTGAAGACACTTCATTCATTCTTCATTTACTCCAAGGACGAATACGTAGACACGTTTCTTGTTTACGGGGAGACAAGAGGGAATTCCTTGCAGGCACTATGTCAGTATCGGGAAAGATACCCAGACAGGCGACATCCGAGTGGAATTATAATTCGCAATATTGAAAGACGTTTACGAAAAACAGAGGAACTTGGGGCGATAACACCTGTCCGTCAGAGGACCATAACGTCTGGTTAGATTGAGGAGGCAGTTATGGATGCAGCTCGCAATGACCCTCACACTAGTACAAGAGCAATTGCACAACAGGTGAACATTAGCCACTCGTCCGTAAACCGTATATTGCATGCTCATAAATATCATCCCTACCGTCAACAACTATACCAGGAGCTCCTTGGGAGATATTTCGAAGCTCGGATGAATTTCTGTCAGTGGCTGTTAGGAAATGTAGAAGATGATGTAGCATTCTTATCAAAAATCCTATTCTCAGACGAATCGAGATTCCACAATAATGGTACCGTCAACCGCCATAACATGCACTACTGAGTGCTGACAATCCCCACTGGGTTCGATTGTCGGCCCATCAAGTGCAATGGGGAGTGAATGTACTGTATGGTGTGGAATTTTGGGCGATCGCCTTATTAGACCGTAGTTTTTTGAAGGCCATTTGACAGGCGCACGCTATCTACATTATCTACGCCATGAGGTACCACTTCTGCTGAAGAATGTGCCACTTGGGGAACGTTTAACGATGTGGTTTTAACACGACTCAGCACGACGGAGCTCCACCACATGATACGTTAGCTGTCTGCAACCATCTCAATAACACACATCCAGAAAATGGTTAGGAAGAGGAGGACTTGTCCCTTGGCCCGCCAGGTCACCTGATTTAACGCCATTAGACTTCTTCCTGTGGGGATATTTGAAACAAGGAGTTTACACAAGCAGCCAGAAAATCCAGAGCGCCTTCGACAACTCATCGTCGAAACTTGTAATTCAATAATACCGGCCATGCTACAGCACCATAGTATGTCCATTCAGCGGCGTGCGCAGATGTGCATAAGCCATGAAGGTCATCACTTCGGGCATTTGCTACCGCAAAAAAACATTGTTAGTGCAGTTTGGTCCCCTGCCCCTCCCCCATCACCACCTATCCATGTATTCGTAGTCTGACCCTGATGACAAATCGGCCTTTCTTAGGGCCACATACACTTTCATTTACTGACAATTTGCATATAAAGGGATATTACGTTATGGTAGCAAACTAAAACAAACTTCAATAAGGAATGAACGAACATCCTCGCCCGTACTTGAACTTCTCACATGTAGGACTGGCTATTCGCCATGTTCGCCTCGTGCTTACCACAGAAGATATACTGTACCACGTCAAGCTGCTCGTAAATTACAGCTCATGTGAGAGTTTCAAAATGGTTGCAATGTCATTCCATGTTCTACAAAGGTTTCATTAACGTTTTAGATGCTATTGTGTAGGCCGTGAATTCATTGATATCCGTTGTACTCAGTTGACTGTGCGTACCGGAAGAGCAATTTTTTCAGCACGAATATAAAACTGCGTGTCTGCGGCACACAATGACATGTGATTGTAGAATTAAAGCGTCATATCGTTGCAAATCGTTGCAAAAATATTTTACCAATGGGGGATTCGAACATTAGCTCCTCCGGTTCAACAATTGGAAATCCAGTGGTTGTCTTCTTGAGCTATGCCTCAGCTTTGAGAGAAAGTTTTATTAGGAACCTCTAAGAGTACGTTGCTCCTCCAGTTCGCTGTTTCAAATGTTCTCCACGTCACTATATCGTAGTTTTAAGCGTTAATTCCTTGTTTTACGTTACCCAGCCACTTGGCATGACATCTTAACGCAGATGATATGTTGCCCTGCAGTAATTGGCTGCTGGCACTTCATATTATTCGAACGGTCTGTAGTCATATCGGGTGGAGGAATATTACGGTTCAGTATCGTTTTCGGGAGAAACTTGCAGTGCAATAGTACCATACGGGATGCAAGCACAGAAATATCGACCTTCATGACATAACACGTTATTTGGGCTGCATAAATGCAATATTATAAGGGGCGGCTGACTCACCTGGTATAGTTCTTCACGGAAATACTCTTTAAAAGGTAGTATACTGTTCCTCTGGATACGTCCTTTCTACACGCTTTCTATTTTGAGATATGAATTCATGGGTTTTTATCTAGAACTCATTCAACGTTAATGTTTAAATTTACCAATGAGTTACACGCAGTGGGGTCAGCAGACTATTTCAGAAAACGACATATTGAAATTTTAAGCCATGACCTGGTGACGTCATCAAAACTATTTGTTGTATTTTGGTTTATTAACACAGAATTTTAAACGGGGTTCAAAGTTAGCCTAATTGTTCTTATTGTTATTTTCGTGTTCTTTCGTTGTGTGAGTTTTTCTATTTCTACGTCTTCCTGAAGGACCATGCGTATCATTTTCCAGTTTGCTACCATTTCTTCGGCTTTTCCTTAGGGAGACTGGCTGCGTGGCTCAGCGGTGACGTTCCTGCCTGCTGTTTCCAAAGTTGCAGGATCAAATCCTGACACAGGCAGTTGGCATTTCAGGGTGCGCCAGTGCGAGGTAGCCGTGTCAGTAAATTTACTGACCCGTTAAATATCCCCTTTTGGGCGAAATCCCAGCACCCCGGCGATTCTAAAAGCCGCAGTATCTAAAAGGGACGTAAAACCAAGAACATTATCATTATCTTCCTTCAGTGTTAATTTTGTGTCAATGAAAATTACGCAGTACTGTGTATTTTTTTTTCCATTTCGATGTTATTCATCGTGGTTACAAGATGTTCTGTATACAGATAAGTGAGAGAGAAATAAGACGAGAGAGAAAAGTAAGAATGAGAGGTTTGGCAATTCTAAATTTATTTAAGAGTATTTCAGGGTTGATTTTCACTTTGTGGTCCCTGCATGAAAGACATATCCATACAGGAACTGTATGATCTGAAACTGTGCATTTAGATTGTACGAATGGATATGGAAGAGCCTAAAGCTTGATTATGAGATGGTAGCTTGTTTATCTTCGGTAATTTATTGGATGGGAAATCGTATAGAGCATTATACACACATCAAAAAAAGTTTTGCATCACCTCGGTTCCCAGATCTCCGGCATATAGACGTTGACTGTGTATATTGTATCCAAGATACAGTCCCTTTGACTGTTCATAGATGTCACTAAAACTGCTCAAAGATGTAAACAACCATGCATGAGCAGGGCCTATTAGACGGAGGGGGTACGACAGCCGATCAGTTCCAGTCATTCCACCAGGACGAAGGTACGCTGCTCATGTTGTCTGTAGTTCTACCATGCCTAGAAGGTCAATACCGCAGTTCGATCGCGTCCGCATTGTTACTTTGTGTCAAGAAGGGCTCTCAACAAGGGAAGTTTCCAGGCGTCTCAGAGTGAACCAAAGCGATGTTGTTCGGACATGGAGGAGGTACAGAGATACAGGAACTGTCGATGACAGGCCTCGCTCAGGCCGCCCAAGGGCTACTACTGTAGTGGATGACCGCTACTTACGGATTGCCGCTCGGAGGAACCCTGACAGCAATGCCACCATGTTGAATAATGCGTTTCGTTCAGCCACAGGACGTCGTGTTTCAACTCAAACTGTGCGCAATAGGCTGCATGATGCGCAACTTCACTCCCGACGTCCATGGCGAGGTCCAGCTTTGCAACCCCGACACCATGCAGCGCGGTACAGATGGGCCCAACAACATGCTGAATGGACCCCACGGAATTGGCATCACGTTCTCTTCACCGATGAGTGTCGCATATGCCTTCAACCAGACAATCGTCGGAGACGTGTTTGGAGGCACCCTGGTCAGGCTGAACGTCTTAGACACACTGTCCAGCGAGTGCAGCAAGGTGGTGGTTCCCTGATGTTTTGGGGTGGCATTATGTGGGGCCGACGTACGCCACTGGTGGTCATGGAAGGCTCCGAAACGGCTTTACGATACCTGAATGACATCCTCCGACCCATAGTGCAACCATATCGGCAGAATATTGGAGAGGCATTTGTCTTCATGGACGACAATTCTCGACCTCATCGTGCACATCTTGTGAATGCGTTCCTTCAAGATAACGACATCGCTCGACTACAGTGGCCAGCATGTTCGCCAGACATGAACCCTATCGAACATGCCTGGGATATGTTGAAAAGGGCTGTTTATGGACGTCTTGACCCACCAACCACTCTGAGAGATTTACGCCGAATTGTCGTTGAGGAGTGGGACAATTTGGACCAACAGTGTCTTGATGAACTTGTGGATAGTATGCCACGGCGAATACAGGCATGCATCAATGCAAGAGGACGTGCTACTGGGTGTTAGAGGTAGTGGTGTGTACTGCAATCTGGACCACAAATGCTGAAAGTCTAGCTGTATGATGGTACAACATGCAATGTGTGGGTCTCATGATCAATAAAACGAGCTGAAATGTTGTTTGTGTTGATCTCTATTCCCTTTGTATTTAACGGTTCCGGAACTCTTGGAACCGAGGTGATGCAAAACTTTTTTTGATGTGTGTATTTTGATTCTATACTATTTGTAAATTAATTACCTCCCAGCCCAGACGGTCAAAGTTCGATTCCTGGATTCAATCGGTGGACTTACATCCCACAACGTGGGTTCGACTGAATCTACTCAGGTTCATGAGGGCAACTGCAAAATAGTGGTGGGCGTCAATCACATTCATGACCGTTGTAGGACATTATTTATTTTTGTTTTCCTTTCCAATTCTCAGAATGTAATAGTATAGCATCCTAAAAAGGGAGGCCATTGCAACTTCGTTTCTATATCTTTACCCACTATTTAGAAACCATCGGGAAATAACCCACATGATAGACAGAAGTGCATCTAGGATTCAGTCACCAGTCAAGTCAAGGAGGTAAATCTCTGATACCCAACGACTGAAATTTTGGACTCTATTAAATATTGGAGCACACTTAGGGTCACAACAGGAATACGTATTATATGATAAATTGAACACACCCTTGTAAATGAGGCTGTTGACCAAAATGTCTCAATCCTCTAAAAGGAGTAACAACAAAAGTAACAATGGACACGTTCAATTTTAGGATGTAAAATAAAACAAAATATATTTCGCAAATAATATTACCCAATACTGTGTTTTCGATGGCACTGAATATCACTGTGTTTCGTTTAGAATCTGAGGTTTTCCTATTCATCCGTTCCATTTCTCACGGATAGGTTATAACGCATCCATACAGCTCAGTATTTGGGCTGCATACAGCAATACGAGCTTCGGGAAATGAGAAGTGCAATTATACCTCTGATATGTCGGCACCGTCACTACGTTAGGTGCATAGCAAGACGATATACTCTACTGGTGAAAACATCAGATTCAGTCTCTCGAAGCTTACTCCTGCATTTCTCTGGCAGTTGACGACTTATTAGAGTTTTAGACTGTTCGTCGTCTGCTTTAGTGGAGCTCCTATTACTGAACAGCATGCATTTGTAATAACATTGTTACTTCAGTAGAGCATGTAGGTGCATTTATTTTCTTCTTGGACTGGTATAAGACAAGACAATCCATGGTACCTGAACTGAATGTGTATAATACTCATTCAGGATAGCGACGAAATAAGGTTACATAAAAGGTTGATAACCCGTTCGATCGTTTGTTCTCGCATTGTACGCATCTCTCTAAGACAAGGTGCCTACTTTCTGTGAGGTATGCAAAAGCCTGATCTGTTGCTATTTTGAGTTAGTCCTCCTCGTGGTGCAGTGAGAAGAGGGGGGAGGGAGGCGGGGGGGGGGGGGGGTCAATTCCCACTTCAGCCGTCCTCGAAGTGGTTTTCCGTGGATTCCTACTACTCCAGGAAAATGCTGAAGTGGTTTATAACTTAAGGCCAAAGCTGCCTCCTTCCCAATCCTCACCTGAATTACCTGTTGCAAACTCATTCTCGAAGCATAAGGTTATTTAAGGATACACAAGGTAGGATCGAGGAACCAGGTCAATAATCGACTATATCATTACCGAATTTAAATTTAGGAAATTGATAAAGAATTGCTGGGTATTCAGGGGCTGTTTTGATGGAACACACCACAAACTGATCTGCTGTGAGTTGAGCCCGGTTTGACCTAAAATGCAGACTAATTAGGGTTGGAAATCTTTTGGATAAGGAACTTAGGCAGAAATACGTGGAAATTATTGGTGATAAATTCCAAACAGTAGATTGTAAAGGACATTGACTCTGAGTTGCTATTCAATTTTTAATTCGGGCTGTTTCTGGTATAAGATGGTCGTCGATGTAAGTTAAGGTCCATCAAGAAATTTGCCTGGAGCAGAAGTGAAAAACTACGGAAAACATTTCGTTCCAACACTCGGATTAGAATGACATTTCTTACCAGAGTCGGGATCTGAACCCAGGATATTTGGATCCGGAGCCTCAATTGATACCCCGAGACCATAGAAGGTGGGCTTATGTGTAGATGCTTCTCAGCTAAGAAACATTGTGGTTATTGAATGTGACATTATATTTTAACGATACGTATTTAAGGACACAACATCTAAGGTACATAACGGCTCCATCGCTGGTAGTCCTTTGAATTCCTGTAATAGCTATTTTTAGTACCTTTTATACAAAGAATTACATCAAGTCAAGATTTGGACAAATAACTTCAAATTATTTTATAATGTATGTGAAAAATTACGCATTACAATTCGTAAATTTTATATAGAAGAAATCATCACGGAAAACGTTTTTATCAAATTGTATCCACCTAGGTATAATCAACTTACCACAAATTATTATTTTTAACTATACGATCCTTTGCCGTGAAAACAAGTTTAAGATGAAGCAAGAAGACAGGAGAAAAGAGGCACAAAAATTACGGAACGCTGACAATTGGAAAACACACTCGTACGTACAAATTGCCTGTCCCCTTTTTACGCTCTCCGGAGGCTCATCATTCTTTAAACACTCAACGAATCCGGTGAGTTCTCTATCACTGTCAGCTGAATGGACGTTCATGGTAGCTCAGTATGTCCGGTGGTCTTTGCTAGGAATAAAACAATTTGAATTGGAGGCAGAAGTAACTGTTAAATATTCACTGAATTTGCAGTTATTATCAAGCGTCAGAAAATTATGATATAGCATGGAATTCTCCTTCCGGGCCACACATTGATATTTAGGGTTGTGGGAATCTACATCAATGTCCTGATAGAATACCTTTTCAAGGGATAGTTTTTGCATTTTATGAATTGAAAATAATCCAACATCCAGCATTGAGTTTTGCAATATTACATCATCACTTAATACAGTAGGATAATTTGTTTGCATGTATCCTGTATTTTACATAATCAAAATAATGCTCTCTAACCATTTAACGCTCAAAAGTTTTTGAGTTAATTTTGCATGAATGGTTGGTGGCTGTATGACCACTTCCATTGAAGAAGAATTTACGTGATAACATATTTTTACATTGTATGTGGCATGAATGATGTACATAGATGCTTAGTGGCTGAATATGAAGCAACCTTTCATATCTGAGGAGCGTACTCGTCTGATGCAAATTACACCAAAACAAACTCATCTAACATAATATTTGTAGAGAGAAAAATTAAATTGAGCATTCCGAGAATAAAGTGGTGGAAAATATTTAGCCAATAACCTATAAGGGATTAAACTCCAGCGGAGCATACACTTCTATTGGAACCCTTAGGAATTTACAGGACCAGAGTAATAAGGTTGTTTACATGGCTCCCAGTTGTGGAGAGATAAGATCTGGATGAATTTATGGTCTTACCCTGGCCCGAGGTAATCCTATATCCTACTGACATGGGACTGAATGTGTGCCCGAACGGTGAATTCAGTTGTTCTTTCGATCTGATACGATAATAATTTAAATAAAATCATGTAAATATTCAACTCGAACTGTTTTACTTTATTACCAACAAGCATTATGGGTGCTTAACGTTAATGCAGTGAGTGCACACACTAGCAATATTAGAGTTTCGAGCAGGTTTAAAAACGGGAGCGCAGGTGCTTATAATGGATGATAACGACAGTTCATGTCCCACTAATTCATTACTTCTCATTGTTAATTTCGAAAATGATTTTATAGAAACCAGCCGTAAGATTTTTTTTTAAGAAATCCTCCTTGAAGTTAATTATATGAGTAGCCTTTGTTGTCTATTTCAACTAAAGGATTTTGATGCCAACAAAGTCAGATTTGTGTATGCAGTGTTATCATCCGATTATGTTCACATGCATATTTTGGACAGATATTTGGAACAGGGCTCACTCAGCCTAGCGAAGCTTAATGAGGAAAAGTGGATTTGAATATCACCTCAGCCATCCTGCAAGTGTTTGTTCCTTGTTCATCCCGTCCACACCAGGCAAATGGTACTTAGATGAAAGGCACGAACACCATCTCTCAATCTTAGTCTCAATTACAATGCAGATATATCAATTACAGTTTCAACACACATCTAAATACACATGGCTGTTGACAACAAACAACTAGTTCACACTCCCCACTTGATTTACACATGGATAAAAGAGAACAGGGAGGTTATAAAATAGCGACATGTTTACGAGAGACTTGTGTTAGTGTTAACGCTGTACGACACTTTATTTTGATCGGGACCACCTTGTGGTGTAGCGGCTAGCAATTTTGACTCTCGCCCCGGAGTTCCGGGTTAAATTCCCGGCTCTGCCAAGAAATCTAATTCTGGTCTGTGGGCTGGAACAGGGTAAACTTAGCCTCGTGGGGGAAAACTGAGTAGAGGTGGGTTTGATTCCCATCTCGACAACTTGGAAATGGTTTGCCATGGTTTCACACTTCTACTTCCAGTTAAATGTCGGGATGGTTCGTAATTTAAGGCCACGGCTTCCTCACAAATCCTCATCTAAATTACAAATGCACACACTAATACAGTCACCACAATTCCACCATTCCATAGCTACTCAAGTACACGGGGCTACATGACCACGATGTCAATAAGCCCCTAGAGCGTCAACTATTTTGATAGAATAAAATATGATGGTGAATTCCGTAAAAGGCGATAACATGTTTTTTAGTGATACCATAATATTATAATGATGGCATCCCAGAATGAGGTGATCCGTGATTTAACCAGGATTTACATTATTGTAAGTCGGTATTGCTTGCCCTGCTGAACCCTTCTGTTTAATGTGTAACGTGTGCTAATTTTAAACTAGCAATAAATGTTATACTGTGAAGAGACAGCTCTTAATTTTGGTAACATATGACTGTAATATACCAAGAATACGGTATAAAATATCTACGTGTGAATACCAATACGTGAAAGAGTATACATTCATCAAAAGCATCATACAAATTCAATAAAATTGCGTTCTTTAACTATTTTACAATACTGCGTAATATCTACAAGAACAGTGTAACAATATAAATCACATGTTATTATTTATCTTCAAGAAAACTTGTAAAATTGATGTAGGTTAAAAATTGCTCATTGTGCTTCCCACTCTTTCTATTTATGTATTTCTTCCATTTCTGTAATTCTGTCAAGGAATTGTCCCCCATAATCATTGAAATGTTATTTAATCTAATTATACAAATACTTGAATTTACCATAATGAGACGTATGATTATGATTAATCAGTAGGCTAGAGATTTCGTACTCATTTCTAGTCAGCAATTGTTACGTCCGAATCGATTGCACTATAAATTCCACCAATAATTGAGCTTAAACAATTACAGTATTCCAACAATTTGCTGAGAAGTCTGTAAAGACCGTTATAGGACATTAGGAATATCAAGTCAAACGATCCCTTTTCCAATGTATGCATTTCCAATGACATCGCATTTGAGAGGACGTGCTAAATCTAGTAAAAATGAATATACACTAAGTGTTTATGAACAAGTTTATACATGAAAGTTGCAACCACCAGCACCAATACACTCGTATCAATGTCACTTGTTCACATGTAATCAAATCTACCAACCTCTCGGTTCCCATGCTCTATGCTTATTGCAATAATGGCAGTATATCACTGAAATAAATCTTTACCAATTAGGAAAACTGGACAAATATAGAGAAATATGAAACTTTGATCTTGTATATATAACTCCATGCTTCATGAAAAGCAATCATAACCTTTTTTTCTTTTTTTATTGTTGTAAATTTAGGACATCTTGGTAATCAGCTCCGAATACTTGGGTCTGTGTTGAACCTGCGATCTCCCGACTTGCTGCAGCTGCCCTTGCGGCCGTGGTGTACAATTTAAAGAGCAAAGCTATGCCGCGCGTCAACAAAGAACAAACATAACCAGTCTCCATAATTATCCAACTTAAAATTTGAAGCATGAAAGTTCACAAAATTTCCGCTGTCAGGTGTTAACATTGTATATGTGTGTTCTATAATTCAGTAGATCTTGCTTACGCCTCGTCGTGTTGTGAAGCAGGAATATCTCAGAATCTCCCTTGTAAGTGGCATACATGGTATCATCATGTGACCAGCAGCGTAGACAAGCAAGTCACCCTTGACGACTGGAATGGGGAGATTTTTTTTTTTTTTTTGTCGTGTAGCCTCTTGAGAGGCCGAGTGCAGGTCTTTCTAGTCGACGCCCGTGGGCGACCTGCGCGTCGGGATGAGAGATGGAATGGATGAAGATGAATGAAACTGGGCAAGGATGTGGAAGGAAGCGGCCGTGGCCTGTCAGAAGGTACTGTCCCAGCATTTGCCTGGTGTTGAAAATGGGAAACCACGGAAAACCATTTCAAGGACAGCCGACGGTGGGGCTCGAACCCACGCGTCTACCGAGTCAGGAGAGAGCTTGGTCCCTTGACCTAACGCAGCGCTTTAGCCCGCGTAGCCACTACTGTCGGTAATGGGGAGATGAGTGTTTGTAGAACAGAATCTCAAATATCGGTGTTGAGAGCGGCCTTCCCAAGTATGGGTTCTCTTCTTTTCTTGCCCACACTTCCTCCAATAAATTCTGGGATTGTATCCTACTCCATTTTACCTGAACCAACTCAAATTCTTGACTCACGAATAACACAAACTACCACAGTAGCCAGAAAATCTGGCCAACAGATCAAAATTCAATACACGCCTTCGCAAACTGTGATTTCCATATCCAGAGAATAAAGTAAGAAAATTCAATACATTTATTTAGGGAAAGCTATAATGTTATGCGGGAAGAATGGCGAAGCGTTGTCTGTCTCAACATGATGTGTAGAGTAGGACTTTTGAACTTACTTGCCATAGTATTTGCTCTTAACACGACAACACTAGATCGGTATATCAATTGCACTGTCATTGAAGCATAGCGATATGATGGGTTGTGGATATTATAGGGGCGAGCAAATGATGCACTCATCCTAATACAAGGCTCTACAGTTGAATACCTCCGAGAACCGTTTCAAACAGTGTGGATTGCAAGTGAAGAGGTATGTTCATGTCCAGCCAACAAACACAGGTTTAAATCAACATCAATGGAATAGAAAATATGCGGGTGGTTTGTCCAGGACTAAAGGGTCATGCATGGGCAATCAAAACTAACCCTCATACTTGTCTGCACGCTATGCAGAAAATGCAGTGCAGTAGCAAAGCTATTGTGTTAATTTTTTTAACATTTTATGGACGTGCAGTATGCTTAGAAATTGCACTCAACGAGGAATACAGGGAACTATTCGCAATAATTATTCTAGCAATGCAGAACTACTGTCAGCATGTTTTAGTATTGCCAGTATTACTCATCGCATAAAGGTTATAATGATGAATTGAATAGGATACAGATAGAGATTTTTTTTAATATTCCGGTATCAGTATAAGTAGAACTGGCATCGTTTATGATGAATTGAGTGTACGAATCAGTAGGCTACTTTCGTCAGTATCAGGCTGGTAGTGGCTGCTGCAAACGACGCTACATATCCTAATGGAAACATCAATTCATAACTACGTGAGGCATAAACAAATAAAAGGGCCCTATTGTGCCATGTCATAGGCCTGAGTAT
This sequence comes from Meconema thalassinum, assembly GCA_946902985.2. Taxonomy (NCBI): domain Eukaryota; kingdom Metazoa; phylum Arthropoda; class Insecta; order Orthoptera; family Tettigoniidae; genus Meconema; species Meconema thalassinum. Next base: position 294,028,994 of record OX336389.2, on the reverse strand, counting down.
AACATTGACGACTGCGCATACATGATTTATGTGAGGACTCGCAATAAATTATTCATTATTTATAAATTATTTACCATTTTTATTTGTGAAGTAAAATGAACTATTTCAAATCATGAATGAGCTTAAACTAGCAATGATACACGGTGTACTGTTTCTAAGAAGGAAATATATTTGTGTTTCATGTTTAAAGCCCTTATCTGGTTTCTTTTAAAATCCTCATATTTGTTTTTGTCAAACTATCTAAAATTTAGAAATAAAATTTTAGATTCTTCAAATTGAATTAAATATATATGTATATTTTCTAAAATTTTAAAAAGTATCTTACACCATGTCAGCGTATCTCTACTTAGTATAAAACAAAGTCCCCGATTCTTGGATGTTACGGGTAAATTCGAGAACCACTGGATGGATTTTGATGCGGTTTCCACCATTCTGTAAAGGATATCACGAGGATTATTTCTGTAGAAAATAATTTATTTATGATCAAAGGAAGCCGAGCAATAACGATTTCAGTGGAAAAGTCGAAAAAAAAACCTGGCGTCCGAGCGCTTTGTAAGCTTACGCTGGGAAAACCGTTAAAAATATCTAAATACTATGAGTGTAGGAATTGTTCAGCATGAAAAGTTCTACAAAATAGTCCGTGAGAGCATATGTCTATCTTCAATACATCGCCCACTATAAGTGTTTTTACGTTTTAATTTCTTCCAAACATGTCCATTCAACTACTGAGGCGACAGTTTACGAGCTAGCTAAGGGCGAGTCTATCACCCTGTTACAGCCTAGCTAGCGGGCGAACCTATTGCCCCAGATACAGCCAGCAGCAAACCGTTCATTCGTGTTGAGTTAAGACTTCTGAGAGGGGTGGTTGTGTTTGGAGTTTCCCAGGAAGTGCAAATCGGGTTTTCTTCATTTCGCCTGTGAAACACAGTCATGTTAAGATTGGACGGAAGGGGGATTTGAGCTTCATTCACCTCGCCAATCCCTGGAAGTGCAACTCTCATTTTGTCTGTGAAATTTCGTTCCGCAAAATTCACAGTCAATTTACGATTGGACGGAAGGGGGATTATATTATATAAAATTATACTGTTTGGCGTATAATCTCTACTTAGTATAAAACAAAGTCCCTGATTCTTGGATGTCAGGGGTAATCTCGAGAACCACTGAATGGATTTTGATGTGGTTTTCACCATTCTGTAAAGGATATCTCGAGGAAGGATTCTGTAGTAAATAATTTATTTATGACCAAAGGAAGTCAAGCTCTAACGATTTCAGTGAAAAGGTCGAAAAAAAAACTGGCGTCCGTGCGCTTTTTAAGCTTACGCTGGTCAAACCGTTAAAAATATCTACAGTATATACTATGAGTGTAAGAATTGTTCAGCATTAAAAGTTCTACAAAAAGCACCGGAGGGCATATCTCTGTCTACAATACATCGCCTACTATAAGTGTTATTATGTTTTCATTTCTTCCAACAATCTCCATTCAGTTACTGAGGCGACAGTTTACTAGCTAGCTAGGGGTGAGCCTATCACCCCAGCTTAGCTAACGGATGAGCTTATTGCCCCAGATACAGCAAGCAGCGAACTGTCGAGTCGTGTTGAGTTAAAAACTTTAGAGAAGAGAGGTTGTGTTTGGAGTTTCCCTGGATGTGCAACTCGGCTTTTCTTCATTTCGCCTGTGAACTTTACGTTCCGCAAAATTCACAGTCAAGTTATGATTGGACGGAAGGGGGATTTGTGTTTCATGCACCTCGCCATTCTTAAATTACAAGAATTTGTTGCGCATGTATATCCATGATAATATAATTAATAGTCCAGTCAGTGATTTTAACCCATCATGCCGAGACGTGAAACGGATATTGGCCGTTGTTCATTGACATTGAAAAAACAAATCGCTTATCACGTATTGCATTCATAACTGTTCCCGGGCGAAGCCAGGTCGCGTTGATAGTATATAATAAATGTGATTAATACCACACTTCTAGATATAGTGTTGCATGTTTATTTAATACCAGCTAACATAATAAAACATAATTCGACTCCTTACAAACCTTAATGAAAAAGATCTGTAACCTTATAATTGTAAGTACTGTTGTACAAAGGTGTTATATACGTATTCACTGAACTTACACTAAGCCTAGGTGAGCAGGATCTGATGATGTTTGTCTGATGAATGAAACTAGTCATCCATCTTGGCCCGCCATTTATGTGAGAAGTGCTTTATTAAGTGTATAAAAAGATAATGTAATCGATTTCAGATAATAGGAAATTTATTGTAACTCCCCACTCAATCTATTTAAGTACACCCGTGCCGACCAACTGGTAAACTTGAAATAATTGATAACATAGGCAACACTGAGCAATCTATTCTAATATTTCAATGAATGAATGAATGAATGAATGAATGAATGAATGAATGAATGAATGAATGAAAGAGTGTATTACATTTGTTTGTTTTCTTGATTTGCAATTGTGAATCTAGTTATATGTACTGTCTAATTATATATTACATGGAAGTGGCTACTTTGAACGCTGTTATTTTTATCTTGTTATTCGCTGGGTGTATGAGTACGTCCGGTTTTAGTGCTTTTGGTAAGGCATTCAACCATCACGTCCTGGAAGCCAGTTGCTGATTATGATCTTAAGTGCTCCAACATTGAGAAAAGTCTTGCCAATCTTAGTGAAGTGTAGTCGTACTTTCAGCATAGTGTAAATAGAAGTGACCATAATTTGATCCCGTTCAAAACGTGATTTCAGGGAGCGAGTGTCGTCTAAGACTGACATTCACTGACTCTTAAATGGCTAGGAGAGGGGTGTAGCTGAACAATTCTGTGTTTTCTTTCATGTTTGTCCAACGAAGTCGGTTGTTACTTCCTTTTGACCTGTCATAAAGTCTTCTCTGTGCAGGAAATAATAGCAAAAGGAAGGAAGCTTGTAGTTTAACGTGACCGTTAATCTTGAGATCATGAGCCACGGGACCTCCTTTTTACGTGGAATCCGAACCACAGGACATGGCTTTTCACTTCGAAAATCTCACATGCAATGACCGGGAATCGAACTCGGACCGCCTTGGTGAGAGGCATGCAGCTAGACCGCTGAGCCACCACGCCCCCCAGGAAATAATAACGTATGCACTTAAGGTAGGGCAATTTCTTGTGTTTCAGGTGAGTTCCCAAGAACTGATCCTTATTGCATCTGTTCATCCTCACCACAGACCAGTAAGTACTCAGTCCGTGAGACCTTGGATTTTGGAGCTCAAATTCCAAACTTGTGATAATAACTACTTGTAAACCAACGATTAGTCACTCGTAGAAGAAATTTCCAAGAAGAGGAATAGTCCTACCTGTGGATATTGTAATTACACTGTACTAAAGTTTGCTGCATTGTGATGAAATAGTAACGGGAAAGAACGTCACCTTATCCCTTCTGCATTGTTCGTTATATCTTAACAGCGTACCTAATCACTGGCCTTTTATAAGTGTTAATACATGAGCATAATGAAACATTATAGCAATTGATAACTTCTTAAGTTATGTATGACGTTAGGAACTTCCAATTTACGTTACGCTAATTATCTTTATAGGCTAGTTTACAATTATTGGACTTTTGAAAGCATATTTTAATGTCTTTATGTATGCAAGTACATATCGAGTGGATCAGGATGGAGTCGAGTACCAGGACATTATGGTGATCGTCGACTTTCTAAAGGAAGAAGATTGTAGTTTTACGTGACCGTGAATCTTGTGATTATGAGCCACGGGACCTCCTTTTTACGTGGAATCCGAACCACAGGACATGGCATTTCACTTCGAAAATCTCACATGCATTGACCGGGAATCGAACCCGGACCGCCTTGGTGAGAGGCATACAGCTAGACCGCTGAGCCACCACGCCCCCTGACTTTCTAAATATGGACATTTGTAGTCGTTCCTATCTTACGTATGGAGCTTAATACATTTCGGTGATCAGATACGTGTACTACAGATGAAAAACATTATAATTAATAGATTTTTGAAAGCACACATTTCTGATAATATGTTACCAAGGAGGAAAATAACAGTAATAATGATAATAAAAATATGTTGTTTTCTTCATTTGGATTTAATGTTGTTTTGAAAACATGGAATGGGTGGAATTTTGTCTAGAGTGGTGTTGGTGATGGTTGTTAATGTTGTTGTTGCTTCATTGGAAGGACTCGGACATAGTGTTCATTTAGCCCTATGAGTGTGGAATCGTCTGGTGGTATCATTTAATTATTGATAAATACAGCAGCGGCATGTCATTTTATTAAGAAACCGGAGATGTTAGTGATTGTTATCCTATCTGAGGACATTTTCAGACATTGCAGCTCCCTATACTTCTCTTCGACTGAAAAGCAGGCGTATACGAGTATGAAGAGAAGGAAGGAGAGAGAACCACAATACATTTATAAAATAAGGTACAGTTCCAGTAAAATGTTACGACTTGTTGCATTCAAACGCGTTGATTATTGTCACTATTTTCATTGTCAGCCGACTGGAGTTTTTTCGTATTTCCGCAGAAATTCTGTCTGCGGCATTCTTTCTCTATTCTTATTGCCCTTCACAGTAGATCACCATGCTGTGTTGTGCTTCTTTATTATATGTGAAACAGCATGGAAATAATCATTCATATGCCGTTGCCATTAAACTGGCCATCCATTTATTTTAACGACTGATGAGTCCTTTTAATGCAAATTAAAACACGGTAGTGACACATAAACAGTTGCACCATCTACATCTGTCACATTGCTGGCGTGAAGTAATTATACCAATCATATCCAATTTATGCGTGAAATATTAGTCCCATTTTGTGCAGGAGAACCGTATTTTAAAATTAACTTCGTTTCATGAAGAGCAGAAAATTGGGATTCGATATCTGTTAAACTTTAATTACAACAGATAATTTCCAATATTTTCTACGTGGTCTGTGTCGCTCACATTTTTTTAACCATAACTATATACAGAATTTCCACCTGTGCTGTTTGAGTGATGGTGGAATTAGTGTGACCCAAAGTAACAAGAAAAATAATAGATAAATGAATCGTGTCGTATACAGTACAGTATAAACCGATACATTCGTACTGTAGAAAACTTCAATAATTCTTATATCAGGGATGGTAAAGAGAACGAAATTATATTAAAAAGGAGTGAAATTAGTTGGTTTAAACACACAAAAGACTGGTATGAAATTATATGTGAAGAGGAATTAAAATAAAAGTATGTTTATTTGAAGAGAATTGAAAGGAACTAAATTAAACCCAATTCGTAGAACTGCATTGAAGAGAAAATAGTTTAGTAAATAAAATTCGAAGAGGAATTAAACTAGGAATAGAATGTGAGGAATGAAATGCAAGTAACTTAGTGAAATATAAGGAGTGAAATGTGTAAAGAAACCATTTCGTGAATTGAAAGGAATGAAATTCGGAATTAAATTGTATCTGGAATTAAACCTTTTCATGAAACTCGGAATGAAATTAAATTCAGAGTGAAATTAATGTGAGGAGTGAAATGTGAATTAGAAAACTCCATTCATAATAAAGTACGAAATGCATGGAGTGAAATATTAAGTGAATTAAATCTGGAATGAAAATAATTCTTGAACTCGGAATAAAATTATATATGGAATAAAATTAAATGTTGAACATGGAATGAAATTAATAGTGGAACGAAATTAAACCATAAGGTTGGAATGAAATTAAATGTAGAATAAAATATAATCATAGGCTCGGAGTGAAATAAAATGTGGAATTAAATTAAATTCGCCGGTTGATTGAAGTTAAAGGAGTGAAATTACATTTTGGGTACGGAATGGAAATTAACCGTGGAATGAAACTAAATGCTCAGGTCGGAAGTATTGAATACTGGTGTAATTATTTGCGCCGTCGTCATGCTGATTTGGTTAAATGTATTATAATTTGAAAGGCACAGTCGTGGTTGTACGCCATAGTATTACGACCTCACTAAGTCTCATTGTAATCAGTCTAGCCGTTTAGATTTCACGAGGACACACAACCCGTACACACATACACGGATAGAAGGTGATCTTACAAGTCTATATTTCGTAAGATGAAAGTAGGCTCAAAATAATTATCCGGTGAAATAAAATTGAGAACAAGTAGTTCCGTGATGAACTATACAGCTTATTTTCATATATCCTACTTAGGTTAATTTCCTCTATCAGAATACATAATTTCCGTTTGATTGCTGTAATAGAATCGTAGATATTGAGAACCGTCTAAATATTTCGGGTGGTCACCATGTTGGATTTTTATCTATGTAGGTCTTAGAGTTATGTACTATTCCATGAATATTTTTGTGTAGGTGCAGTATTCAAACTTCAATCACATTATTAGGACACATGAAAAAAATAACGTGATTTAAAAAATTCGCACAGCTGTCATCTTGTAGTTATGATATTAATTGAAATAAATTAGATGCGAATGGATTAAAATTTTTATAAGCATTTACAGTACCAAGTTTCACTGCACTCGGATGGTTATATCTCGAGAAACGTCCATTTAAATATTTATATTTCGCGTCGCTGCCATGTGGGATTTGTGCTCACCAGGTTATTGAAAAGCCCATATGTGAACTTATGATTATAGCCTCTATCAATATACAAAATATCAGTTTGATTTCTTTAATACATTCGTAGATATTAAGAATGGTTTAAATAATTCGGATGGTCGCCATATCGGATTGTTATATGTATAGGCCATAGAGATAAGAACATTTAAAGGAAAATTATTGCGTAGGTTCATTATTCAAACTCACTTCAATCGCTTGATTACGACACAAGAAATAAAAACGTAATTTGACAATTTTGCACAGCCGCCATCTTGAGGGTATGTAAACAATTGAACTAAATTAGATGTCAGTCCATTACAATGTGTATAAGAATTTCCTGTACCATATTTCACTGCGCTCAGATGGTTAAATCACGAGAAAATTCCATAAAAATGTTTCAACTTCGCTTGGCCACCATGTTCGTTTTGTACTCTACAGATTTTTGAAAGATACAAAGATGAACTTGCAGTAGTGCCCTTTATCACCGTTCAAATTTTCAGGGTGATGACAGTAATAGTTTTGGAGATATAGAATGCCGGTGAAATATTTCGCACAGCCGCCATCTTGAAGTTATGTAAACAATTGATCTAAATTAGAGACCATTGCATTACAATGTATATGAACATTTGCTGTGCCATGTTTTATTGCGTTTGGATGGTTAAATCGCGAGAAAAGTCTATTTAAAAGTTTCCACTTCGCTTGGCCGCTATGTTGGTTTTGGAGTTAACAGGTTTTTGAACGTCTCATAGGTGAACTTCTAGTAGTGCTCTTTATCACCGTACAAAATTTCAGGGTGATATCGGTAATAGTTTCGGAGACATAGTATGCCGGTGAAATAATTCGCACAGCCGACATGTTGGATTGGTGTGACGTAATACAATTTGAAGGGCATGGTCGGGGTTGACCCAAATCGTGCTATGTTCTTACCGAGTTTCATTGAAATCACTCCAGCCGTTTAGAAATTATTAAGGGGGTCTCTCACACTCTCTCTCTCTCTCTCTCTCTCACTCACACACACACACACATACGCACACGGACAAAAGGTGATATCATAACCGTATTTCTTTATAAATGAAAATAGGCAAAAATTATTCAGGTATTAACATTATATTCCATAATTTCACCGGACTGAATTACTCCGTGGCTAGGCTTTGGCCCGACTTGTCCTAGGTTCGATTCCCGGCCGGGCTAACAAGGATTTTATTCTCCTGGGGTTAATTCCCATGGCTCGGGGACTGGGTGTAAGTGACGTCTTCATCACCACTTCATCTTCAATACGGCGTGCAGGTCACCCACGGGCGTCAACTAGAAGGACCTGCACTCGGCCTCTCAGGGGGCCGTACGATCATTATCATTCATTGGATTGAATAAGGCAAATTCTTCATTGAGAATACCATTCCAAGAGTAACAAACCGTAATTCTTCGGATTAAACTCGCTTCATATTTACATATAATTGAATTCTATGGATTTATTTTATGCACATCGGAATAGAATGAGAAGTTCGTTCAAAGTTTCATTCGGAGAGGAATAGAATTAAATTTTATGAATTTAATTTCATTCCGACCTTAATAGAATTAAATTGTAAGGATGTAATTTCACATCGGCCGGCATGGAATTAAAAGTTCGTTCGAATTAAACTGTATGGACTAAATTTCACTCTGGTTGGAATAGTATTAAATGTTTGTCCACAGTTTCTTTCTAACGGGGATAGAATTAAAATGTATGAATTAAATTTCACTCCTGCCGGAGTAGGCTTAAATGCTCGTTCGAATTAAATTGTACTGATTTAATTTTAGTCCGTCCGGAATAGACATAAATGTTCGTTCAGAGCTTCATTCCGAGAAGAATAGAATTGAATTGTATGGATTATATTTCACTCCGGCCAGAATATAATTAATTCGTATGGATGTTCAGTAATTTCACTCCGACCGTAATATAATTAAAAGTTCGTTTGCATTATATTCCACGGATATAATTTTACTCCGGCTGGAATAAAATTAAATGTTCGTCCAGTGTTTCGCGCCGAGAAGAATAGATTTGAATTGTATGGATTACATTGCACTCCAGCCGGAATAGACCGAAATATTTTGTTCAGAGTTTCATTTTTAGAGGAATAGCATTAAATTCCATGCATTTAATTTCATTCCTGTCGGAATATAATTAACTGTTTTATTTACAATAGAATTCCAAGAGAATAAAATAGAGCGTATGGATTTAATTTCATTCCAGCCGGGAAGAAATTCATTGTTTCGTGCCGAGGATAATTAAATATAATTCCTTGGATTTATATCATTCCCTTCGGAACAAACTCGCGTGTTTCATTCAAAACTTAATTCCGAGAGGAATAAAATGCAATGCAATAGATTTTATTTCACTGCCAGCGGAATTGAATTCAATTTCATTCCGAAATATATCCTGAGAAAATAGAATTCAATATTTCATTCCCAATTTAATTCCTCGTCTGAGTGAAATTATGTTTCACTCCAGGTTTCGTAGTATTGAATTGGCTGGATGAATTTCATTTCACTCGTGCTCCGGAGTGAACTATAAAACTTAGTTCTCTTTACCATCCCTGGCTTATATATACGAGGGGCTGGCTGCGTGGCTCAGCGGTAACGTTCTCGCTTGCTGGGTCCAAGGTTGCAGGTTTGTATCCTGGCACAGTCAGCTGGTATTTGGGGGTGCGCAAATGCGAGGGAACCACGTCAGTAGATTTACTGGCACGTTATAGAAACCCTTCGGGGCAAAATTCCGGTACCCCGGCGTCCCTAAAAGTCAGATTATTTAAAAGGGACGTAAAACCAGTAACATTATTATTATATATTCGAGGGTGGATCGAAACATTTTTGCCCCTAATTATTTTAGACAAAATAATACATACAGGTAATTACAAATATACTGAGACCGTTAGTCGAGTCAACAACCACGATGACATTCCTAACATCCCATAAGTGGAATAAAATTACCGTGAGGATCAGGTGAACTTCCTAATAGGCTAAGCGGCACGAGACACTAGTCCACGGGGATCGTGGTACATGGTGACGATGGTCATAGACTGCCTAAGGAAGGGTTCACCTCAAAACTAGACTGAGAAATTAAACATCCAGACTTAAGTAAAACACCGTGAAGATTTATTAAAATTCACAAGCCCCTAGCCTAGTTCGGAGGGTTATGATCGGCTAGTCCGCAAACTAATAAACAAAAGAAAATAAAGAGCAGGTCCCTACCTGAGAAGTTACTGAAAACCCTCGCGAAAGATCTAACTCACAATAATAAAGCAACAACAGCAACACTAGGAAAATGGTACGACGCAAGTCCCTAGTTCAAGTTACAAGATTAAGCTAATATCAGAACTTACATTTAACAGGGTAGCAAAACAAATCTAAGTTAGGATGATACCATTTCCACATTTACATTTAACGTTAACCATCTAGCTAAGTCCTAACAGTTAATAACAAAATTTACGGCGATGACGTCCGTAATAGAAAACAGTTACAACAAATCTAAGTGTACAGCCATGAAAAACATTTAATTATTCTTAATAACTACGTGCTATCAGCACACAATAAGGTAACATGTAGGATTTACACACTTGTACATCATAAATAAGTAATGAAATAGACACAAATCTTTATTAAATTCCTTCCTACACCTTGGTTTACTCTTTGTAAGCCATAGTCATCTAATGTGTGTAATTACGGTGACGAATGCGTAGTTGAGACCACGTCTGACATCGCATGGCCTGAGCTCCACAAGCTACGAACTCTAGGTTCGCGCATGCTTCAGGTCGCTACAAAAGTGTCAACTGTCCTAGTCATTTCCACACAAGGAAATTACCTTCAACTGCACGGCTTTGTCAACAGTTCCAAAATGCAACAGAACAAAGTTAGATAGAAAGAATTCATTAGTTAGCTTTTGTTTTACCAAAGTTATGCGTTTTATTATTAAGTTGTCGGTTTAGGTTTATCGTTGGTTTATGGCGAATAATACTGACAATAGCTCGGGCACGGAGTGTCTACACTGAGATCATTCTCCACCAAAAAGCCTCGACTCAACAGTCGGAATAAGATCAACGAGCAATAACAACTCGGACACACAATAACACGGGTTACCAGCGGCGCAAAGCTCGCATTCAATAACTCTGGGATAGGCCTGTCCACAACAGTTACCTTCCAATAACCTCTAGTCAACGGGAACCCTCCCGGACAAGGTAATCACAAGTACCTTCATACAATAAATTCCTGCATTTAACAGGGTCGCCTGCAACTCACTATAGAAAACCTGACCTAATTGTACACGTCAAGACGGTGCACGCAAGAAGTGCGCTCAACTAACAAAAAGCAATCTATAAAACATGTGATCTGAGTCAGGGTTGAAAACTGGGTTACATAAGCTAAGTTGCAATGAAAGAAAGAGCGAATACAATTGCATTCTGTCTCTTGTCAAAGTCGTTCTGTCTCTCAAACAAATGAAGCGTGCTCTCAAGGGCACTGGATTACAAAACCAGTTTGTCACCAGCAGGCTACCTCATTCCTGCGTTCGGTCGACACAAAACACACATTATTAAAGGCCGGCGATTTAATCAATATAAAACTATACATCTGGCCTGTTCATAAAAAACTTTACCATAGGTTATGAACCTCTGAAGAGTCAGTGTATAAAAAACACGCAATAAATCTGAATAGAATAATATAATTCCATCTTTCTACCAAAGACGTCTAAATGATAGTAATCTTACAATTACTGGAGCTCTTTGCTCTCAACATACAATTCAGTAGTTGCTAGTACAACATCAAACAAAAACGTGTCTTACATGACACAAGCAAAATGATAATTGTGGCGCAGATTCCATACAAGGATCTGCTTAATGATACGTTGGGAACCGAGTTCGATGCTAGGCAACGAAACATTCCTTCTAATTGTTAGGTTCAAACTTGACCAAGAATAGCTTCTGAGCTTATTCAAAATGAAAATACAATGCATTTACAAAACTGGCAATTACAGTCGATTGCCTAACTGATACGACTGTTCTAACGAAAGTCAGGGGTGTATCAAAACTGGCTGCAAAGAATGCAGTTAAAGAAATAACCATGACATCTGATTGTCATAACTAAAGTCAGCAAAGACTTGAAAAATCGCCCCAAACAGGGTTGTACAAAATAGCCTCGAATGACTACGGTCACATCTAGCAAAAGATAGGCTTTGACGTTCTACGGCATTCATCAAGCTGCACCAGGGTTAACCAAAATGTTAGACCCAAGGGTGTCTCACTATACTGAAATAAATGACATTAAATTAAACTAGATACAATCCCTACCTAGAAAAATGGCTGACACAGAGTGTGGTTGATTCACAAACTACATTAAATCTAATATACCACCAGAACTAGAACAAGAGAAGGGATATTCAAAACTCACGACATGGAGAAGCTATCACTCAGCCCTCTATTCAATAACCAGTGTTGTACAAATTCCTCTCTGGATCTCTGGAACGGTATTATCCTCATCAGGATTCCCATCTGGACTCCTCCAAAGACCAGGGTTCGATTCGTCCCTGTCGACAACTCCGTGAATATGCTGGATATGCCTGGAAATGGCATCTTGGATTCCTTCCTTCTCGTCCTCGGTTCTGCAAGCTCCACCATCATGCTAGTTCTCGTAGAAATATCACCCTCATACCAGGATGGTATTATCCCATGGTGACTGATTCAAACGTGGTGTGGAATAGTCTGGTCACGTTGACGGTGAAATAAATTATGAAATTAATTCTTTCACTTTCCAAAAATATAATGTTCGTCGTAAGTATTGTAGGCTTTGATAGTAATTGATAACACAGCCTTAATTTCGTGGATGTGAATAGATACGTGAGCTAGCACTGCTCTATGATTCTACACGTGCTGATGACGCTACTTTTCTATCATGCAGCATCGGTAAAATGTACGTCGTTTTGGAAATAAAAACTTCACTCTGGCAATCCAAATATGTTACACTATCGTAATCACACTTATTTGAAGTAATTGCAACACATTTACCTGTATATTTTCCACAAGGCATTTGGCTCTCCACAAACACGTGGGTACTAAAATGTGGTGTTCCGGTAAAATTATATAATTCACTAATACTTGCCAATAATTATCTTCAATATGTTTCTGTGGCCCACTGTGCATAAATAACAGTATTTCACAATATACCAGTGCACGATGGCACCTGATAACCAATTCAACGCTAACAAGCGGATATTCTTCTATGTCGTACAGGACAAATGCAATTACACGCCTATACTGGGCGGATTCTCCAGACGTAGTGCAAGGCACTGGGTGTCTCAAGGAAGTAGGTCGTCAAACTGAAGTCGTTGAGCGAATACTTACGTTCCTATTTGCGTATCTGCAAGGATATTACCTTACCTTAAGCTAAAATAACATTCTCAAAAATGTTTTAATAATGCAGCATGACGAAATGGAATATTCTGAGTCTTGTGAAAGCATAAAATTAATTAATAAGACCTCAGATAAATAATTAGCAGTTCTCACCAAAGTCAAAAGTGCGATTCAACGCTACTTCAAAGAGTATCGCGTGAGCTCTCAGCTCCACGTGGCTTCCTGGGTGTGTTCAAAGATACAACATCCCATCATAAATATTCTGTCATAAAAAATATCACATGAACCATAGCTCAGCGGGTTCATCACGTAGCCAACTATTCTACGCACCTTCCACTATTTTTCCACATAGTCTCCAAATTTGGTCAGATATTTGCCCTATCGCAGCACTCAATTTGAGATGCCCTTGTGGTAGAATTCAGCCGGCTGACTGCGGAGCCATCGTCGAACTGCTGTTTTGGCGTCATGGTCGCACGTGAATCGCTGTTCTGCCAGGAACTTGTTCAGTGGAACATGCCAATGCAAGACCACATGTGGCAACCAGAACCGTCAACAAGCTCCGGTCATTCCACTGGGAGAATCTGGACCATCCACTATCAGTATGAACCTCGCCCCTAGTGATTTCCTCGGCTTTGGTCCGCTGAAGAAGCTGGCAGGACAGCGATTCACGTGCAACAATGACGCCAAGACAGTAGTCTGACGATTGTTCCACAGCCAGCCGGCTGAATTCTACCACTGGGCCATCTCAAATTTAGTGCTGCGATGGGACAAATGTCTGAACAAATGTGGAAACTGTGTGGAGAAATAGTATAAGGTACGTAGAACAGTACGTACAGTATATTTGTAATTACCTGTATGTATTTTTTCTTGGCTAAACGAAAATAGGAGCAAAGACTTTTCAATCCGCCCTCGTATATTAATGTGTAACATCTTTCCACTCGGTTGTTGGATATTTTTGTGTTAGTGATTTTGAAAAATGGGTCGGAAGTGTGTAAGACGCACTGACAGCTGGATCGTATCCCTCCTGGACATTCATCAACACAAAAAAAAAATATATTTACATACTAGTAATACATAACAATTCCAAGTCTATCTTTTTTTTTCACTGCCTACTTGATATTTCTACTCTCGCACTGCCTTCTTGATTTGGTTTCTCGCACTGCCTTCTTGATACTCTGCTGCTAATCATATCAATATGACTCATTTTAACAGAATCCATATGACATTACGTGTTGGTCTGTGAATCAAGAGGTCCAGGAACTGGGCAAGCCTTTCATGATCTACTGCTGTGCACATTGCATTTACTCGCATGTTGGCCTATTTATAGGGAATTTAAGGTTATGAGCGGTGTCGCGTCTATTAATCTAGTTGATCCATATCGTATTCTTTATTTAGGCTAGTGCTGGTGGAAGCTACAAATCATATAATAAAATGAGTTCCGTATTATAAACTACAATATCTGTAAAACACTCCCTTTTACAATAGATTAATATTTGTGCCAATAATATTATAAAACACCGGTGTATCAACAATTTCACGTGAGGGTTCTTCTATGTCAGATGTTACACATCATATGCGACTACTGTAAGGCTCGTTAAGTTTTTTATATATTTCATTCCATCTGTCCTAATGTAATAGCTAGGACCGTCCTTCTGAAGTTACTGGACACAGCATCCTGTATGGTATGTAAACTCGTGCGACCCACTGACATGGCGCATGATAATGCTACCGTTTCAGTACCTCAACCAGCATTTTATACAGAGCCGGGAATGAACTATTTCTCAACTGTCTCTACCTCATCGAAATGATTACCTTATTTCAGATGTCAGCATTATATCAGCTAATTCCTTCTGTACTTGCTCCGCGATTTCTATTTTCTTCTTAAAGTACGTAAATGTATTTCAATGAAGTGTAAAATACAGTGAAACTAGAGGCATTTAATCATAAATTTCAGTACAACTGATAATATTATTCATATTTTGTGATAGGAAGTTGGAAGAATATGGACGACATGGGTTTTAATCTTAAATATAGTTTTATGTACTTTTCCAATTTTAACTCCAGATTTCACGTTGACCCTCCGAACAATTATATCATAAGAATAAATGGTAGTACATTATACTCAGCCTCGTGAGGAGAAATTGGGAAAGGGTTGCTTCGATTCTCATCTCAGCCATCTTGGAAGTAGTTTTCCGTGGTTTCCTCGCTTCTTCTCCAGTTACATGCTGGGATGTTTCCTAACTTAAGGCTATGTCCGCCTCCTTCCCAATCATCACCTGAATTACAAAATTCACCCGCTACTACAGACACCTCAATATTTCAGGTTAATAACAAAATGTACATAGGCCTATATACCTGGTGCGTCAGCCACCCCTTATTTTTTAGTTTTCGGCCACACATCCAACGTCTGATGCCATCATGGTCGACAGTTCCCCGTCTATAGCCAAGCCACAATGACCCTAAACAACTTTACAAGATTTATGACGACATGGAAGCAAGACCTTTACAAAAACATTTGTACGACTAGTGATAATTCTAAGCATCAAACTGTCATACGGGCTTGTACAAAGAACATGCCGATTTTACGGTTTCAGTTGGATACGAAATTGACGCTAGGTACGGTGGCTTACTGATAAAAAACATGAATGAACCTTCGAAGCGGAAAGCAGTATCACATCTCATACGCTTTCAGACAAACTGAAGAGACAAGTAGCCGTGGAGCAATGGGCTAAGTGCTTAGAAGATAGTCGTTCTGTTTTTGGGAGCTGGGTTCAAATCTCACCACCGCTAAATATTTTTATGCATATTTTAAGCTTTGGGAATAATATACAAGGGCATTCGTGCCACATTTGACTAATATCATGCGTTGACTAATATCATGCGGAGTTTATTTAGGGTTTAATGTGTACTGGTTTGACACAGTGTGCAGCCTAGAAGAGATGGTTATTTCATCGCCATGTTCTTGTATTTGATCCCCCAGGGGCTCGCAACTGGTGGGACGTGGGTTGGCGACCACGGGACCCCAGCTGAGTCTGGCATTGCTTCGACTTGCTTGTGCCGGGCTCCTCTCCATCTTCTTTCCTGTCGACCTCTCCTGGTCAACTCTAGTTCTCTTCCGACCCCGACGGTAGTAGGGCATCCGAGGCCTATGGAGTCTCTCCTTTTCCGCCTTAATTGGCTCTTCTCTCATTTTTCCTGATCCCTCATTCTTAGAGGGTTTTTCTTTCTAGTACCTCCTGCCTTCTGCTCAAGGCCCCCAAGGAGGCAGGGTGTGTGTATCCCCACCAGTTCTTGTGCACCTTGTATAATGCTAGACCCTTAAGGGGTCACAGCTGGTGAGTTCGAGAGTTATCGATCCCTATGGATTCCTGAGCTGGGTCCGGTATTTCACCTTTTTCCATTACCTTTGGGGCGGGCCCTCTCCTCCTTCCCTTTCCTCCCTGCCATTCATGGCTCTCCTTCTTTCAAAGTCCCTCAATCTTCATTCTTCGAGGGTTGAGGGCATTTTTCCCCCTTTCTTTTATTTCCCTTACTCTTCTTTTGTTTTCCTTTTCTTTTCCAATTGTGTACGTTTGTAATTAGATTTACTTAAATTTTCATCTTCGTTTTCCATGAACACCCAAACCATTAGGGGCCGATAACCTAGATGTTAGGTCCCTTAAAACAACAATTATCACTATCATCATCATCTTGTATATGATCCCCAAAGCTCAAATTGTGCATACAAATATTTAGCGGTGGTGGGATTCGAACCCACCTCCTAAAAACAGGACTGCTACCTTCTACGAACATGGACCATTGCTCCACAAATACTTGTCCCTTCACCTTGCCTGAAAGTGCATGAGATGTGATACTGCTTTCCGCTCTTCAAGTTCATTCGCGTTCTTTATCGGTATTCCACCGTACCCAGTGTTAATTTCGTATACAACTGAAACCGTATAATCGGCATGTACTTTGTGATAGCCTATTGCTTTCCGCTTCGAAGATTCATTCACGTTTTTTATGTGTATGCTACCGCCCTCAGCGTTAATTTCGTATCCAACTGAAATTGTATAAACGGCATGTGTAAGTCAGTAGTTAATATTAGTGGTAAGTTTGTAGCAGTCGCCTCCGGGGTGTAGTGGTCAGCGTGACTAGCTGTCACCCCGCAGGTCCGCGGTTCGATTTCCGATTCAGCCACGAAATTTGAAAAGTGGTATGAGGGCTCGTACGGCGTCTACTCAGCTTCGGGTGGTCCAAATGAGCAGAGAGGGTTCAATTCCCACCTCAGCCATCCTCGAAGTGTTTTTCCGTGGTTTACCACTTCTTCTTCGGGCAAATGCCAGGATGATAATTTCCAAAAGGCCACGGCCGCCTCCTTCCCACTTCCTTGCTTAACCCTCACACTCTTCCCATCCCTTCATCAGACCCCTGTTCGTTTTGCAGGTGAGGCCACCTAGGCGTAGTGCCTGGTCACACACCCCAGTTGTATCCCCAACTCAGAGTCTCAAGCTACAAGACACTGCCCTCAGTGGTGGTAGAGGTGGGATCCCTCGCTTAGTCCGTGGGAAAAGCCATCCCTCGAGGGTAAAAGGATAGTGAAAATTTGCAGTTAGATTTAATTATAGGCTAGGTATTTTTCATTTTTCATGAACACTCAAACCATTAGGGGCCAATAACCTAGATGTTTGGACCCTTGTAACAACAATTATCATCATCATCATCATCATCTTGTGTTTGATCCCCAAAGTTTAAAATGAGCACAAAAATATTCAGCGGTGGTGGGAATCGAACCCACCTCTCATAAACAGGACAGTTACCTTCTGCGCACTTAGACCATTGTTCCACGGCTACTTGTCCCTTTAGCTTGCCTGAAAGCGTATGAAATGAGATACTGAATTCCGCTTCGAAGATTCATTCACGTTTTGTATCTGTATGCTACCGCCCTCAGCGTTAATTTCGTTTCCAACTGAAATCGTATAAACGGCATGTGTAAGTCAGTAGTTAATTTTAGTAGTAAGTTTGTAGCAGTCGCCTCCGGGGTGTAGTGGTCAGCGTGACTAGCTGTCACCCCGCAGGTCCGCGGTTCGATTTCCGATTCAGCCACAAAATTTGAGAAGTGGTATGAGGACTCGTACGGCGTCTACTCAGCCTCGGGTGGTCCAAATGAGCAGAGAGGGTTCGATTCCCACCTCAGCCATCCTCGAAATGGTTTTCCGTGGTTTTCCACTTCTTCTTCGGGCAAATGCCAGGATGTTAATTTCCGTAAGGCCACGGCCGCCTCCTTCCCACTTCCTTGCTTAACCCTCACACTCTTCCCATCCCTTCATCAGGCCCCTGTTCGTTTTGTAGGTGAGGCCGCCTAGGCGTAGTGCCTGGTCACACACCCCAGTTGTATCCCCAACTCAGAGTCTCAATCTCCAGGACACTGCCCTCAGTGGCGGTAGAGGTGGGATCCCTCGCTTAGTCCGTGGGAAAAGTCAACCATCGAGGGTAAAAGGATAGTGAAAATTTGTAGTTAGATTTAATTATAGGTATTTTTCATTTTTCATGAACACTCAAACCATTAGGGGCCAACAACCTAGATGTTAGGACCCTTGTAACAACAATTATCATCATCATCATCATCATCATCTTGTATTTGATCCCCAAAGTTTAAAATGAGCACAAAAATACTCAGCGGTGGTGGGAATCGAACCCACCTCTCATAAACATGACAGTTACCTTCTGCGCACTTAGACCATTGCTCCACGGATACTTGTCCCACCAGCTTGCCTGAAAGCGAATGAGATGACATACTGCTTTCCACTTCGAAGGTTCATTCACGTTTTTTATCAGTAAGCCACCGTAACTAGCGTCAATTTCGTATCCAACTGAAACCGTACAATTGGCATGGTCTTTGTACATGCCCGTATGACAGTTTGATGCTTTGAATAATCACTTGACGCACACATGGTTTTGTAAAGATCTTGCTTCCATGTCGTCATAACTCTTGTAAAATTGTTTGGGGTCATTGTGGTTTGGCCGTAGACTGGGAACTGTCGACCATGTTGACATCAGACGTTGGAAGTGTAGCCGAAAACTAAAATAATAAGGGGCGGCTGACTCACCTGGTATATACATATACCCAAGTTCACGAGGTTAAATTACCACAATGTACAAGCCCTTCAAATGATTCGACATACAAAACAATAAACATGATACGTATATACGCTTTTCTTTCTTTATAGAAGATTGGTGTTGAGATGCTAAAACAAAAGAAATATTCAGCAAATCAAAGTCAGGCTGTCTAAAATACCATAAAGGAACGGGCATTACAATCTACTATTGCATAATGATTTGGAAGTACCCCCAATATATGATAAGCAAATGGAGTCGGCAACAACAGCAACAACAACATAGCATGGCCAACAATCTAAAGCCAAGTCGTATTTTGAAAACAATCACTTGTATAGATGGATTAATTCAAAAAGAAATCCAGTGATCATCTGAAATCAATGTAGATATTTTTTCCGTCAACCGTTCGCTTTATCATTACAAGACTAATAACGTGGATTTTCAAGTTTCCTAAATCAGATAATAAACCCATGTAGATTTTTCAAAATGATGTCATAAGTACTTGTAGACACTGACATGAAGTAGTTTTCATTTCTCGCTCATGAAAGTGTTATCTCCTCAGTCGATGATTGCTTTGAATTATTTTGTGAGTATTGAAGGGTAACTGAGAACAAAATACGTGAATAGTGGCCCTTAGGCATTTTTCCCTAGGACATCAGTGAGAGAGGAGTCGTGATTTATCGTATGTGAGTTCGTTCTTAATGTTATGCCACATTTTATCTTGGCGTGTAGCCCATACATAAATATATGCACATTCTGATGGGAAAATGAGGACCGTTTCTTTAATCTATGAGATTGTTTAACTCGCTTCGCCTTGTTTCTGTACAAGTAATGCGCGACTGTTGGCGACAGACACATTCATCATGCACAACCCTCCGCACCCCCGTTCTTGCCCTCATCTTGCTTGTTTGCCAAGCACACTTCGTTAACTCGTGACATCGCTCCCTCCCCAATCTGAATACAAATTTTAATAGAAAACCTCTTAATTTGTTCCTATACTTGAGTGACGTGAGGGTAATTGAGGGTAGGGATGGCCAAGTCTGAACGGAGGATAAGGGGAATATATTGGCAGGTCCATGGATCACATGAAACCGAATAACTTATACAGCATTTGTCACGAGTGACATGTGTTAGCAGGGAGTGTGTAAGTCTTACATGGGTCGATCGAAGTCAAATCGGTCTATAGAAAAGTCTAAATGTTGTATCATCTGTGGCGTGTACCAGTATATACCAGGCGGCCATTCTGCGTCCTACTTTCTATAAATATATATCCCGCATGCACGAATGATGAACGGGATGTTTAATGACTGTTTTGAAGTGCTATGTGTTGGATGTTGCAAAACAAATTGCAATCATTTTACTCTAAACTTTCTGTAACAGTGTATATTTATAGTATACTTATTTTTATTCTTATCTTTATCATCATATACCGGGTAATTCAGCAGCCCCTTCCTATAGCGTTTGCTGTTACTTTTCCTTCGTATTAGTTTCTAGTCACATCGAGGGAAAACTATTAGGGTTCAGTATCTTTTGCACCATATCCTTGCAGTGCAATAGTAGGCTTACATACGGTATGCAAACAGAGAATTATCGACCTTCCTGCCTACACGCGTTTGTTGGTTTGCAGCAAATTACATAGGGAGGGGCTTACGAATCATCCGGTATAACGTATATAACACAAGTTCTTAAACCAAAGGGTTTTAGAAGGTACGGTTTGTTCCAAAATCTTCCGTCTCAATAGTACAAGAAAAATCTTGCATTTCTTGAAAAGTCAACGGAAATATATTCATTTGTTTATAAAGTGCGTTTAAACAACTAAACTTGGCGATAGCCCCTGTCAACGCAGTGATTGCCTCGAACCTGCATAGCAGTAAAGCCGGGAGGGTGGTCTATACACAGTATGGGAAGCTCACAAGTAATCATTCGTAACAAATGACCATTCAAAATAAAGAGAATTATCCGCAACTGCGACGAATTGCAGTCTGATTTCATAAATAATGACAATTTGTTTAGAAAGTTAATTTAAACAAATAAACAAGAAGATAGCCCCTGCGAGAACTGTATGGCGTCGAGCCCGCATTACAGTAAAGAAGGGTGGTTCGTTTAAAACAAGCGAGATTTCTCACTTATCGTGAGAAGGAAGGAAGGAAGACTGTAGTTTTACGTGACCGTGAATCTTGTGATTATGAGCCATGGGACCTCCTTTTTACGTGGAATCCGAACCATAGGACATGGCATTTCAC
This sequence comes from Meconema thalassinum, assembly GCA_946902985.2. Classification (NCBI taxonomy): domain Eukaryota; kingdom Metazoa; phylum Arthropoda; class Insecta; order Orthoptera; family Tettigoniidae; genus Meconema; species Meconema thalassinum. The sequence continues at coordinate 294,007,694 of OX336389.2, read as the reverse complement.
TTCGAAAATCTCACATGCATTGACCGGGAATCGAACCCAGTCCATCTCGGTAAGAGGCCAACTGACTACTATGCCACCACGCCCTTAATACGAGAGTAGTCGCGCTGGGCCCATTGGGCCGCATGCAATGTTTTTTTTTTTGTCCTTAATTCCTGCGTTAATTAAAGATTTGAGTGCCCTTTTCTTGTAGCTGCCTGAAGTTCATTCTAGTGCATTGCGGCACTATTACTTGTCAGTTACGCTTAGTCATTCACAGCGTACAGTGTTACTGGGGTTCACTGGGCCCCATGCGACTAGATACGCAACCTAAAATTTTCTGACGTCTTTGTTTACTATCATTCTCCTTTGCTCTTACGCTGGTAAATTACGTTCCATTTACTATTGCTTCTGTTAAAACTTCATGTGTTTGTGCTTGAGAAGTGATTTCATTGCTTTCTAGTACTGACAATGGACGAGAAGGTCCGCATGCTCCCTATGTAAAATACATGCTTGTGGTGAACATGGAAAATTCATTTCTGTTCAGTGTTTAACGGAGTAAACATTGCATTAAAAGCATTTAAAAATGTTTTTCAGGAATGTTTGACAATCTTTTGCTGCATTATGCTTGAAAACCCGTCTCTCTACTATCAGTTACCACAAGATAACATTTTTTTCAAGTTTGTGTATTATACTTGAACATTGCCATTATTAATGTATAAGAGTGAGTGATTACTAGTTTCTAAATAAAGTTTGAATATGTAATTCTATGTTCATAGTAATAAGAATTAATTTAAGCAAAAAAAGGTTAGAGAATTTTTAAAATTAACACATGGGGCCTAATTGCCCCCCTGCGACTATTAACGGTGTTCAGTTGTTTGCAACTACTCCCGGGTAAAAGGCCATGAGAAGGATTCGATCACAGTTCTGCAGTACATACTGCACATTATTGACATTCCAGCAGCGGGGTCTAACCCTGCTGGTGTGTGCCTTGAAGTATCCATTAATTCACAATTACAGCTCTATTCGGTAAAGTACGTGTTCAGTATGCATACGCCTGTTTGGAAACACCTGTGCACATAATGTGCGAGCTTAGGCTGCATTGCGACCAGATTCTCCATATATCATACTCGTAATTATGTGTGCACTCATTGTTGCTGAACATCTCAGCCATTGTCGATATGTTGACAGCAACTGTAATGCTACTACTATGCAGTATAAGGCCTCGCTTTCGAGAGCAAAGGGGCGCATTAGATGAGTAGCTCTGGGGAACAAGAAGAAAGCTACCATACAGTTGTTTTCTCTTCGCATTCTGATGCAATCTGCCTGCTTGCAGTGTCATCCCTGTAAAAATCAATTATTAGACATACCATTGCATTAGGGACACTTCTAAGTAGAAAGTATGGCGCAAAAAGGCCAACTTGGCTTATGTATGTCAGCCCCTTATTACACCCGTTTCTACGGGGATGGGTATGTAAAACATGTAATTAGTATTCTGCCCGAAGGCAGGTCCGATCCTCCGAATAAGCTATCCTCAGCCTGAATTTACGTGCTGTAGGGTGGCCAGGTCCTTTCCGCTCCTCCTTATGTTGGCCAACAGCGCGCAGTACCTAGAACCAGTATACCATCCAAGTTCCGACCACGCCCAGTGTTGTTTAACTGCGGAGTTCTCAAGGGATTCGGTGTTTCAACATGGTCAGGCCGTTGGCCAATGGGTATGGCGGGTGAATTTCTAAGTGGAAAGTGGTTTTTACGACCAGATGCTCATTCTGACGCTAGCCTCATGAGGGGAGTTTATTACAAGTGCAATGAATGATAATGGGCAAGGAGTTTGAAGGAAGCGACCTTGGCTTATTATAAGGTTATGTCCCGGGAATTTCCTGGATCTGAAAACGGGAGACCACACATAAACAAACAAGGACAGCCGACGGTCGAGGTCGAATCCACGCGTCCACCGAGTCTGAAGACATCCAAGCCCCCCGTGGCCACGTAGATCACACGGTCATTTGCATCTCCTAATGGATTAATAGTAATATAGGCATTGTTTTAGTTGTGTGTGACACTTTCAATCTATGGTTTGTTTTGACGTTTGCAGTATATCGTACTATGTGCAAACGTAGTGTTAAGGTGAGAGAGAAAACACGGAAAGTCAAGAAATTTAAAAAATTAGTTATATGCATCTAACGGTTGAAATACAAGAGCTTTCTTTCATGAAAAATCAAATCAAAGAGAAGCTCAAGGATTGACTAACTACACATATTTTGACTACTGTTTGATTTCGATAGGGAAATGAGAATAGTCAACTTATCGGATGGTTATCTTATTAATAATTAATTCTCCTGTTTGATGTTAATCATATAAGTCCAACAATATCATTGGCTCTTTCTATAAAAGGCCCTCAGAGATTTCGTTAGTGACCCCTTTTTCCGACTCTCATTGCATATCTCTCAGTTAGGAGACGAGTCGTAACTCTCGTTCCGCCCTTTGCTCGGAGCAATTCCTACCTGACAGGTTTCTATGGCCGCTCTGCGCGGGAAAGTGAAAGAATCCCTAGGCCTCGGATACCCTAATACCGTCGGGGCCGGAAAAGAACAAGATTTGACCAAGGGAGGTCGACAGGAAAGAAGACGGAGAGGAGCCCTGCACAAGTAAGTGGAAGCAATGCCGGACTCAGCTGGGATCCAGTGGTCGCCAACCCACGTTCCATTAGATGTGAGCCCCTGGGGGACATACGTATGTGGGGCTTGCGCTTTTTCACTACGTCTTCCATACTCCTTGTATGGTTTGTGGTAAATAAATAAGAAGAAGAATTGTAAGAATAATAATAAAATCATAATTATAATAATAAGTAGAAGTGTCTCAATTCAAGAGGAGAACTTAATAATTACTTCTTGCCAATTCATCTCACTGTATTAGTTGTAGCCTAGCCTATATGAGTGACACAGGCTACAGGTGACCCAGTTAATCATAAAACGTACAATTCTAAGTTATTCCACTCAGTTTTCTCATAATTTAATTGGGATTACGAGATTTGAAAATGTTCCTCTAAGTAGATTTTAAGGGCGTTACTGAATGCGAACTAAATCAGAATGCTACTTTAAGGAGGCATGATAACGCAGCAGTTTATCAGCTCGTTCCTCATCAAGGCGGCTTGGGTTCGATAACCAGCAAAGTTAAAGTCGTGTGTTAAAATACAGCATTAACCCTTATCTACACGCATCTCTTTCACTAACGTTCGTACATGCTAGTGGCATTCTATGCCGCAATATATTATTTAATTCTTTTTGTAATTTAGTGACTTGTTAAACGGCTAAAATTTATTTCTATGGAGAATTATACAGAACCTGTGAGAATACTTTGAAAAAATCTTATCAGTATGAGTGAAATTCTTATTAATGAAATATATTATTGGGAGGGATGGGATAAGGACATATTTACTATTCATACTTAATGTAATTAAAAATTCTTGCAAACAATTATTGGAAAACGAAGAAAAAATAATAATTTTCACACACAACAGAGATATTGAGAATTATTGGATTGAGATTGCCGTTTTTTCAGGCTCATATAACAAGACATTGTACCTGATGTTCAACAAGCCTAATAAATACACTAGAGTAAAAGAAAAACTGTTTGTCAGAATCATGTAGGAATATATACTTAGATTCTTGGCTTGGTAAAGGACACTTTCTGCTAATTTACAGTACGAAATAATATACAGTGCTTAAATACAGTACAGAAAATAACTCTGCACGAGGACGTAAAAATCGAATAGATCCTCTTCATCCAATGACCCTTCTTGCTCATCAAGTACTTTGAGAAACCTCTCAATCTCCTGTTGTTGACAGCCATGTCAAGACCTATAAACAGAAGGCAAGCGTACAGACTATGTGCTGACATCGATAATAATGATAGAAGCATAGAAAGAAACAACAAAGGTGAAATAAATTAAATACTTACATTATTTCACAACGCCGATTCCAGCCAGTTGTTACACGCTAGCGATACGGAATGCTGCATTCACGCACCTTGCATTTTGACAACCTATCTCAGACTAACTGGGAACCAGACAGACTCCGAACCTACCCCCTCCCCTGCAGCACATGTCGAACAGAGGATATAGCGGGCGATCTGACAGAACTCGCAAGTGTTTACCACGTCAAACAAAATTTTGCAAAAAAAAAAAAAAAAAAAGCGGCACTGGGTGCCGCTTAGCATGTATCTAAGGGTTAACGTCGAGTGCTTCGGATTCTAAGGCCCCGTAGCTTGTGATGACGGGGTTAGGATACAGATGAAACTAACAGCTTGCTTTTAAAAAAATGTGTGTATGGCTGGCTGCGTGGCTCAGCGGTAACGTTCTCGCTTGCTAAGCCCAAGGTTGCAGGTTCGTTTCCTGGCGCAATCAGCTGGCATTTGAGGGTGCGCAAATGCGAGGGAGCCGTGTCAGTAGATTTACTGGCACGTTAAAGATCCCCTTCGGGGCAAAATTCCGGCACCCCGGCGTCTCTAAAAGCCAGAGTAGTTAAAAGGAACGTAAAACCAATAACATTAGTATTATTATTATTAAAATATGTGCATACATTTTTGCAAGTATTTCTCTTTCTTTCTAAAACGGAGACGGCTCTAGAACAATGTTTTACTAAGCCATGACAATAATCTAGAAGCTAAGGGTTTAAGTAACCCGGGTTTGTTTCAAATTGGTGATTTGTAAAGAAATGAAAAACACCGGTGTGAGGCGTGTTGTGATACGGACGTAGAAACAGGAATAGCCCAGTATCCAGCTAATTTTACGCATCTATTACATGACTAATGAATGTGTGCATGTTAAATTTATCCATCTAACTATATTATAAAAATCAACAGTTAAATAGGAACGCTAAACCAAATATCTGTGACAGCAAGCAGATCACAAGCTTGCCACATTATATGTTAACGAATTCAAGGGTTAGCTCACTCAATCACGTATATCATACTGTAATATCAACAAAATAACGCAGTATGTTTAGAAGTGCTATAGACTAACAGAACAAAAATAAATTGTTATCAAATGTTCGATGCGTTACAAGTTCCATCACGATCTTTCGTAAATATTATTTTAGTGCTATATAAATATCCTCGAAATAAATTTAAGCCAAAATGAACCAGATCTGATGATGTTATCCTGACAAACGAAACATATCATCAAATTATTACCCTCCCCATTATTTTGAGAAATATTTTAACAGTGTAACAATATTTCATGTGATTTAGTGTGTTAAGATAATTGTTATTGGGGACAATTAGTGTTGACCGACTGGAGAGTATTTCTTTGTATAGGCAACACTGGAATTGGCTTCTAGTTCTTCAGTAGACATGTGTTTTTACTCGATTTCTTTGACAGAGAAAATACTCAACATTGCTTGCTTCTTCGTCACAATCTGTCGCGTGGCCGGTGCAAAGCAACCAGTACGAACAGTGCGGATGTTATCTTTGTAAAGGGAGTTGAGTATTTGTCTATAAAATACTTTATTACACGTTACCTGAACAAATCACCATTTCTAACAAAACGCTAATTGGTTATTACGAGGGATTCATGCTAGTTCACCAGTTTGCAGTTTGCAGTATTGCAGTTAGCTGGTGTCTGTATGAAAGGACACGTGTCCCTTAACTCGTGTATGATATGCACTAACTTTCTCGGCGATTCCAGGATCACCAGTCATCTTCAGATTCTGATCACTCGAGTTGGAGTTTAATTCATATAATATTTAGAAATGTGTTCTGGTTATACCTAGTATAACTACCTAGTTAGTATTACTATTCGCGGTGAATATTGTTATTATAACTTTTCAGTCTGTTCTATGTTGGTTTATAGGTTTGAGTTTACGTATGCGTATTATGGACGTGTATGTAGTTCTCCGGTCATTACACAGGTGTTCAATTCAGGAGACGGGAGCAGAAAGGGCGAATCTGCAATAAGATTACATAGAATAGTCGCCCTTTCAGCTCGAAGGAAACAGAGCGAATCAGCAATAAGATTAAATACACTATTAGCCCCTTCTCCTCCCAGCTGCTGAATTTATTTTAAGAAGACACTCCCCTCTTGTCACTGGCCACAACCTGACTGCATGCCAATGGGCCCGCAACTGTTCTGACTCACTCGCTATATATGGTACCTGTTTCCAAAATTTTTAAGTACTCCTTAGATGATACTGTTGACTGTATTCTGAGGCTGGAATGACGTTGCAAAGTCATGCAAGTTATCGATTCTTGAACCTTCTCATTACTATTGTAGACAATTTTACTCACTTTCCACAGCGTAGACTAAAGTTTATAAATGCTTGAAACCTGTCTTAAAAGTGAGATGGGACCCTAAAAAATTCCCTGCCTGAGGCCTCAGTTTATTGAGGAAAGGCATATGGTTACTAATTCTCAAATAACATTTTTCCTTCATTAATCGTTCCCATACGCATTTGTCACTTCATTTAATCGTTAAGATTATGGACTTACTTTTCTTAGTAACACTAATAGTGGGGATCCTTCTAAATCATCTGTTCATTAGAAAAAGAGACTAGAAAACGAGAAAAAATCGGAATAACTTTAACGAGCACATGTTCTTAGAAAGAATAGTGTGCTCCATACATGCATAGTAGCAACGTTAGTATGTTAATATTCTTAGCTGCATCGCGTGATTCAAGGTTCGATCTCTAGCTCTGCCATGAAGGATTTTCAATCCTCGTATGAGGGTTGGAACGCAGGGGCGTAGCCAAGGAATGCTAGTGCACCTGCTTCCATCACCTCCTCGCTTTTCAAGGCACCCTCAATATTGTGATGGAGAAATCAAGAAAATATTTTTAAATACTCTGAATACATATTCTTGTAGTGATTCACGTCTCTGTTTGCAGTCAAGAATGGTTGTGTGTGCAGACGTGTGAGTGAGAAGCTCTACAAGATGCCTATTTCCACATCAATCTGTGTTGTCATGGGTTTTTTCATTATCAAAATGCATTCTTCATTGCCGGGCAGTTATAAGGAGGACGTCATTTTGATTGTGATTACTGGTTGACAACCGCCACGCTCGCTATCTGATGCACGAATGACTCACTGTTTCTGAAATTAACTTTGTCAATCTTCACCTTTCGTAAATCATAACAGTCATATGTTTGTGCTTCTTCCCACCCAAAAGAGAAAAATCAGTATACATCATGGACCTGGAAAGGAAAGAGAACCACTTTTTAAGTCGTTTCTCCAAAATCAACTTGAGCATCGCCTTCGCATCCCTAGTTGAGACATCCTGGATTCTTCTGTATTGAAACGAGATACACTCGAGCTAGTGATGCCAAATGACAAGAGAGACGGGTTTGAATGCCACTCTCAACCATTGAACGGGAGTCTATCAGTGACTTCCCACTGAGGGGATGATACCGATTCAGTGGAATAAGAGCTCCAGTCACAATAAATACATGCCAGTGGGCTCTGAGATGTTACGGGAGGCCTTCTTCCAATATTATGGGCATAAATGCCACAAAATTTAATTTCCGTGAACACTCAAGTACCACACGAATAAAAGAAAATGTTAATATGATAATAGGGACCACTTACATCAAATCTGGACGAAAGCACCGCAATAGCGCGCTTTAAAACAACAAAAATGTAATTTAAACAAAACACCAAAAAATGGCGTGGAAGTCCTTCTTTGTTGCGCGGGTTCATATCTTGAGTAACACATATTCAAGGCTTAAGAAAACCTCCATCCGCCATCGTGAATGTATGGAGTTGCAGTTCTTTTGACTTGGTCAAAGGAAACCACTTGCAAGTTTTAACATTACTGTTAATTTTCATTGTAGTATCTTATAAATGTCTTAAATGATTCATTATCATATTCTATATTTTCAAGATGGCCGCCCCGCTTTGTATTCAGCGTGTTATACATATGGCTTACTTCCGCCTTCCCTTATATAGTACTTCTTTCTCATGAAGTTTCGTTTTAATTGCACAATTTTTTACAGTCTGAATGATTCACAACTTCGTTTAATTATTACACGAAGCCATTATTTAAAAATATAATGTCTTTGTTATTTTGCTTTAGACTAAGCATACAATACTCCAACGAGCTTTAAAGATACTATAGAGAGGCTAAGGGACCGTTCTCAGCGCTCTTAGCGGAAGATTTTGGTAAGAACGTCCGCCATGTTTTCCGGAGTCATCGAGTCAAAACAATCAGTCAGCTGATTGCGAGGGAAGAGTTCAGTGAATTGTGATTTCTATTGTCGTTTGTGTTACTAGGTTGAAATCTACTGCATATTAATTTCCGCAGCGATGCCTTGCTGTATGTTCAACGTACGGCTGTACTAATCGAAGCAATAAAACAACGGATATATCCTATTTTACGGAAGTATAGCCTAAATGTGCTACTAATGTACTTCACTGCACGGATACAGTAAGGATGTTCTATCAATTTTCCAGATCATCTGGTCTCCATTGCTTTCTAGTAATGTCTGATACAGGACTATACGGTATACGATATATATTCGTACTGGTACCGGTACCGTAACAGAAGGAATTGTTTCTGTTCCAGATTCCCGTTGAAAAATACAGAAACATCCCAATGCCTTAGAATTCAAAGCTGCATTTAGGAAATGCTTAATTGCTCAAATTGATCCTTCCCCTAAAGCTAATGTGAAGACAGATGATAGTCTAATCCTAAGTCCTCCCATTATGCAGCCTACTGTAATTAATGTTGATGTAGGCCTAAGTGAACTTGACTATGTAGAGTGTTTTGAAACCCTTTCGATTTTCAGTGATCAAGTGGTAGAATATGTTGCAGGTAGTGTTGTACGAAATGTGTCGAAGAAAATCAAATGTGTGGAATGCTTAGGTGTTCTACTGACAATGAATAATGACGCAAAGTGTGGTGTCATAAAATGCAAAGATGTGGGCAACTCATTGTATAATCCATCCGATGACTTGAAATATTTGTGTAAGATAGCAGAATGTGTTTTCAGGAGTAATGCTCATATCTCGGAGCAAATAAAATGCAAATATATCTCGCTCAAACTAGAGCCCAAGGTATTTACAAGGTTAAACTGTTGTTTGTTCTCTTCCTTTGAACACCTATTCACTGCAGTAGAACCATGTGAAGAATCGCATTATGTGAAGCTGATAAGGCATATATTGAAGTATTACTTCACTTGCACAGTATATCATGCACTCAGAGAAAAGTCCTCTCGAATCAGAGACAAGTGAGACAAGTTTTAACAAAGCTGATTCTATTTAAGGACAGTAATTACAATTGTGCAGTGTAAATAGCCTACAGCACTATTGTTATAACCTGAAACTATTCTGAATGTTTAAGAAGTGATTGGACTTCATAATTTGTCGTAAATATGTTTCTTATTAATGTTCCAACATGCCCTGCCCTGCTCTGATACTTCAACATATGGCATAGCTCCTCCCCCTTTCCTTTGACTCCAGAGAAAATGGCGGACACAGTTTCAAGTAGCTTCAGTCTGGCGGCGCTCCTGCCTCTCTATAGTAATGTTTAAGCTCGTTGCAATACTCCATATAGTTTTCTATCTTACCCCTAACTTTCGTTGTTTTAGTTCTAAATCATATAAGTTGTTTACTTTTAAAATATGAATTTTCAGGATGGCCTCTCGGCGCTTTATTAAGTGTGATAAATTTATCATTAGCGCTACTGACGCCTCTATATAATACTTCTCATCTATCAACTTTCGCATTAATTTTGCAATAACAATCTGAGTTACAGAATTGTATGATTTAACAGTACGCCTAGCCGCCGTCTTGAATATGTGGAGACACTGTTCTTTTGCATTGGGCATACGGCGGTTTAATTGTATTACTCAATTTCGTTATTATTGCTGTAGAATACCGAATGTTATAAATTTATTTGGAAAATTCAAGGTAGTCACTGTGCTATAGATACGGTATTAAGTGTGATAACCTTCTCAATAACGCAACTGAGAGCTCTTGGCAAAATTCACTTCTTGGATCGTTCAGGTGGTAAACAAACCCATCTCTTCTCAGTGTCCCCCCAGGGGCTCACATCTTGTGGGCGTGGATTGGCGACCACGGGGCCTCAGCTGAGTCCGGCATTGCTTCCACTTACTTGTGCCGGGCTCCTCTCCGTCTTCTTTCCTGTCGACCTCACTTGGTCAACTCTTGTTCTCTTCTGACCCCGACGGTATTAGGGTATCCGAGGCCTAGGGAGTCTCTTCCTTTCCCGCCTTAATTGGCCCTTGTCTCATCTTTTCTGATACTCTCCTTCTGCGAGGGGTCAGCCTTTTTTTTTTATCTTCCTTTTACCTCCTGCCTTGTGCTCTAGGCCCTTAAGGAGGTAGGGTGTATGTAGTCCCACCACTTCTGGTGCACCCTAGATAATGCTACACCCTCAGGGGCTCACGGCTGGTGAGTTCGGGAGTTGGCGACCCCGAGGGATTCCTGAGCTGGGTCCGATTTCCCCTTTTGTCCCTTACCTTTGGCTCTCCTCTTTCACTTTCCTATATGCCTTTCATGGCTCTCCTTCCTTCCAAGTCCCTCAATCCGCCTTCTCCGAGGGTTGAGGGCATTTCTTTTCCTTCTGTCCTTTTATTTGCCTTATTCTCCTTTAGTTTTCCATTTCTTCTTCTAGTATGTAGGTTATTAGTTAGTTTTAGTTTTAAGTTCGCTTTTCATTTTCATCTTCACGATCACCCAAACCATCAGGGGCCGATAACCTAGATGTTAGGCCCCTCAAAACAACAATTATCATCATCATCATCATCTTCTCAGTGTTTGGTCCACCTCCAGGTGTAGCGGCCAGCGTTCTTTGCTGTTGCCCATAGGGTCCGGGTTCTATTTCCAGCTCTGACAAATATTTAAGTCCGGTCCGAGGGCTGGAACAGGGTCCACTCGGCCTCATGAGGCAAATCTGAGAAGTGGTGGGTTCGATTCCGACCTGAGACATCCCGGAAGTGGATTTCCGTGGTATCTCACTTCTACTCCAGGTGAATGGTCGCTTCATTCCCTATCCTTAACTGAATTAAAATTATGAACTCTAATTTAACTATCACAATTACACACGCTATGAGACAAAATTCCACACTCAACTAATACACGGGTCTACATGGTCATGATGTCCAAACCCCTCATAGAAAACAACTACTCTTCTCGGTGTTACTCAGTTCCAATCATCAGACAATAATTAATTTTCTGGGAAGATCGGTAAACAAACCCAGCTGCTTTGAGTCCAGAGTATCACTACGCATCCTGAGACCACAGAAGGTGGCAGATACAATGGCTTAGCAATGGTATATCAATAATTAAAGTACAATGTCATTAAAATATGCTGGGGAGACTGATATGGAACACACTTCTCTTAGTTGAGAGAAAAGCACTCTAAACTCCTTCAGTCATCCTTATTCTCGGCATTAACATTCATTTACTTCTATTTCAGGATATGTAAGAACATTGGGATCCGTTTGCCAGGTAATTTGGTCTCCCCAACCGAATGTGGATCGGTTTGAATAAAAATATTAATGTCGGTACATGTAGCCTATTTACAGTATTATGGTGGTAATGTAATAGCCATTGCACCTCTCAAAAGTTGGATATCAATGGTTCACAGTCGAGGGACTCTGCCACAATGGAATGCGTGGAGATAGCGCTCTGCAATGCAGTTATCGTTGAACATTGGCAGCAGATAATGCCACACCTGTTTGAGTGTTAGACTGTTACGTTTACACTTTTGATGAAAATGAAATATAATTTTCTTATATAAAGATATGTTGTCGAAATCCCGTGATGCCACAATTCGTGCTCCACCACTGAATTGTCAATACGTCCTTCCATTCACGGCTGCCGCATGCTTAACACTGTCGTAGTATTATGTCCCTTATGAACAGCAATGTCCTGAAATTATGTCCCGTACGAGCAGCAATGTCCTAAAATTATGTCCCGAACGAGCAGCATTATGTCTCGTACGATAAGCAATGTCCTGATATTATGTCCCGTACGAGCAACAATGTATTGAAATTATGTCCCTAACGAGCTGCATTATGTAGGCTATAGTAAGATAAGCAATGTCCTGATATTATGTCCCGTACGAGCAACAATGTATTGAAATTATGTCCCGAACGAGCAGCATTATGTCTCGTACAATAAGCAATATCCTGATATTATGTCCCGTACGAGCAGCAACGTCCTGAAATTATGTCCCATGCGTGCAACAATGTATTGAAATTGTATCCCGTGTGAGAAGCAATGCCCTGAAATTATGACCCGTACGAGCAGCATTATGTCTCGTACGTGCAGCAGCAGTGTCCTGAAATTATGTCCCGTACGAGCAACAATGTATTGAAATTATGTCCCGTGTGAGCAGCAATGCCCTGACATTAAGTCCCATACGAGCAGCAATGTCCTAAAATGATGTCCCCAACGAGCAGCATCATGTCTCGTACGATAAGCAATGTCCTGATATAATGTCCCGTACGAGCAGCAATGTCTTGAAATTATGTCCCGTACGAGCAACAATGTATTGAAATTATGTCCCGTGTGAGCAGCAATGCCCTAACATTATGACCCGTACGAGGATCATTATGACCCATACGAGCAGCATTATGTCTTGTACGAGAAACAATATCCTGAAATTATGTCCCGTACGAGCAGCAGTGTCCTGAAATGATGTCCCGTACGAGCAGCAATGTCACAGTAGTATAATGTACCTTCACGCATATAGATTATTATTCGCAGTTCAAACGTTGTTTGTTTATATTGTACGCTTTGATGTTGATAAGTCATAGAATCTGCTGGATGAAGTATTACATCTCAGTAATTTTTAAGTTGAAATTAATTATTGACTACTTACACCAGTCGAGAAGCTTACTCGTCTGCTACCAGTCATTTATAAGTGGATCACAGATAGACAGATCGACAGACACATGGCGGGATGCCTGAAACTAAGTGAATGATCTCTTAATCCTGTTCTGATGGAGACAGATTCAAAAAGTTATTGTTCCACCACGATATTTCAAATAAGTGTATTATTATTTTTTGTAACGAAAGTGCCATTACTTCGCGTGAGAATTGTATAATTGCATCAATTAAATCAGGGGAGAGAGCAATTTAAGTGTGAGGAAATAAAATTCCTTACGTGAATAATTGATTTCTTACGCGAATACTACACATCTCCAAATGCGGTTATACCTGAACATGAAATCTCCAGTAATGGTGCCCACAGGAAAGTGTATAATTTACTGTACACCAATCGTACATAAAAGCTATGAATTTTACATATTTGCTTAAAGCAAGATTCCGTCGCCGTCTGGTATAAGTGACAGTTGAGGAAAACATATTCAAGGCTGAGAATTTAGTTATGAAGTGGAATTCGATGGGGAAGATGATAGGTGCATTCCTTCCCTATTCAAGTTAATAAAACATAGTTCTTCTAGAATCTTATGGTGTCTGTAACAGCACATAAAATATATCACAAATTCTTGAGGAAGGACATCACTACCTCGAAAGCTAACAGTTAAGATAATACGCTACCTATCAACATTATGTAGGCTATGAACTTCAAGCTCTAGTAGACATATATTGTTTTTCATATGTATAAGTACATGATCCATAATCTATCACATTAAGTTGATTTTGATCAGGCAGCAGGCATCTTATTACTCGACAACAGCCCTAGGTATTCCAGTAGTTTCCCTCTTCGCGAAATACACGCGTGAACCAGGCCTATACAATGCTTGCGAAAAGTGGCAATTATTGGGTATGGATGGTGTATATTTAAATTGTGTCCTATACACTTTTGTGAGGGATATCTTTACTGCAGTTTTCTTGTCCAGACCTAATCGCATTTGGAGGTCTACGAATATTATTATCGAAAAGCTTCAATTCATTTCAATTTCTTTGGATTGAAATTACACTCTGGTTGGCTCTTATTAAGTTTACAATTAACTCGCGAAGTAATCGCAATCACGCTGTAAAATATTTTATAAGCCCTTATTTGACATTAGGCCTACTAAGATCTTCTTCTTCTTCTTCTTGGTCGTTTACCCTCCAGGTTGGTGGAACCCACGGACTCAGCGAGGGAACTCACCACTACCGCCTCTACGGGCAGTGTCATAGATCTGGGGACATCTAATCGGAGTGGATACAACTGGTGAGGTGTGATTGGCACCTCGCCCAGGCGGCCTCACCTGCAAAGCGAACAGGGGCCTCATGAGGGAAGGTAATGGATGGTCAGGATGGATAGGCAAGGAAGAGGGAAGGAGGCGGCCGTGGCCTTGAAGAAGGTACCATCCCGGCATTTGCCCGAAGACGAAGTGGGAAACCACGGAAAACCACTTCGAGGATGGCTGAGGTGGGAATCGAACCCCCTCTACTCATTTGGAACACCCGAGGCTGAGTAGACCTTCCAGTCCTCATACCACTTTTCAAATTTCGTGGCAGAGCCGGGAATCGAACCCAGGACCTCCGGGGCGGCAGCTAACCATGCTGACCGCTACGCTACGGAGGCGACGCCCACTAAGATATTGGTGAAAAAGATATCTACCCCAATCAGTAGGTTTGTTTGTACGTGCCGCATGACATGCTACTCCATAAATTAGCTTCAACGAAGATTGAAAGAAGAGTAATTTTATGGATCCAAGTATTGTCGACGGGTCGTTCCCAGAAACTGGAAGTCGAAGGCCTATTCTTGGATGAAATGACCGTAACGTCGGGTATCCCTCAGGGCAGCGTAATCTGAACTTTGTTACTATTGACGTTTATTAATGACTTACCAAATGGGATTCGCAGTGACTGTCGATTGTTTGTGGATGATTGTGTAATATATCGAAAGATACATGACTCACAAGACAACGCAGTATTTCAAGATGATCTGAACCTGGTCTATAAGTGGGCGATTGAAAATAAAATGAAAATAATCACAAGAAAATGTAGTCTCATAAAAATAGGGAAAGGGCGAAGGCAAGATTTTCAATATAACATTGGCTCGGAAATACTTGTGGAGGAAGATTCTTGCAAATATGTGGCCGTTCACGTAAGGATTGATATGAAATTGAGTATTCATGTAGGATATATAGTTTCTAAATCTTACAAATCCCTGCACTTTGTAATGAGGGTATTCACCCTCGGATACTCGCGTGGGCTATATATGTATCCCAGTGATTTATTTAGTTGTAGCACAGAGTATATTTTATGCTAGGAATATTGAGATTCTCTGTAGCTGCCTGTTGACGCTGTATTTAACAGACGGGTGTGATTCCGACTGAACCAATTGCACCAAACTGACACCAGACGCATTAGAAGTCGTCTGGGCTACAATAGTAGCATCGCTGTTTCAGAATTGAGCGTGCAAAGGAAACGTTGCCACACAGGAGGCGGCCATGTAGAGGACTTTCAATTCAGGCAGTGTTTAGATGCAAGTAATGATAGGTTGAGTGTAGTGGAAATAAAGTAGGCGGTTGCTTCTTGTGTGGACGAGGAAGGGATAAATCAACAAGGAACAGATGCGCAAAGTGCAATGAAGATCTTCTCGGATCATTGTGTAAATGTACACAGAATTCTTGAGTGACAAATTAGTGTGAGCATGCTTATGGATTTCCTGGGCTATTGCTTGTAGCCAAAAGGGCAAAAATAAACTTCAAAACTTCGAGAAAAAATAAATTAAAATACTGAAATTGCTCATAATAAGTGCTGATTTTCTAAGGAAATTATCTATCCTAGTATAATTTTTGTTTAATTTCAATCCAAATATTCACTAATATAATTATTTAGGTTTACATAAAAATAATTTAACAGTTCTAGTTCCATTAGTTTTATTTTTGTTGCAGTTTTACCGAAGATGTACTATAAAATTAACTTTTCTTCTTAAGTTTGTATTTTCTCTCCATATGAAGATAAAAGCCTACATAAAGTCTTCAGATTTAGCTTAGAATGCTAATATATACTACTATTTATCATATTATTGAAACTTAACACCAAAAATAACGTGTGCGAGTGCATCAGATTGAATAACTCTTTGGGCTACATATGTAGCCCGCGCGAGTAACGCTGTATCTTTTATTAGCGCGAGAGTCCGAGGGTTAAAAGGAAGTATTACCTCTGCTAAAGAATTACGATAGGCCTATCTGTCACTTGTAAGACCTATTCTGGAATACGCCTTGGCGGTTTGGGATCCATATCAAGTAGGGCTCATCTATGAGTTGGAAATGGTACAAAGAAATGCCGCTAGATTTGTACTCAGTGACTTTAATCCCTGGAGCAGTGTGAGCTGTATGTTAAAGAAACTTGGGTGGGAATCACTTGAGGCTAGGAGGATGAAATCCAGACTCTGCGCTATGTACAACACGTCTACAAATAATCCAGCATGGGATGAGCTTAGCAAACGTATGGGAAAGCCACCTTACATGAGTAGGAGTGATCATCCTTTCAAAGTTAAGGGCCGACCACAGCGTACCAATTATGGTAAATATTCTTACGTTAACCGTGCCATTGATAACTGGAACTCTCTACCTGCCATAGTCTTAGAGCCTTTTCCCAAACATATAGGTGTGTTTAAGAAAAGACTGACGATTTGTGTAAATACTCCAGTTTAATTGTTATTGAATTGTCATGTATAATTATTTATTTGTTATGTATATACACACTCCCAATTGCAAATGGATGAAATAATGAATGAACGATTGTACGCTTGTTTGTCTGATTGTGTGTTTGTTTGTTTCACAGCTGTAATGAATGGACAGTAGAAAATTCAACCGAATCAGGAGTCACTCGAAAGCATTTTCAAGATTGCAATAGGTTACGTATTAATGATAGATCGAATAACTAAATCTTCACTTTTCATCTTCCTAAATTAACTGATTTGCTCACCATTCGAAAATGACTGGAATCAACGGCCATTCTCCGCAATTAGTGGCAAGTATACCGTTCATATCAGGGAATAAGATATGAATCGTAAGAGCTGTCGGTAATAACCATCTGTTCAATTATGATTTTCATTTCCGTTACGTACTTTGATTGGTTATTGCTGGAGCTACCTTCGATATAGAAACACTACCTATATCTAGCTGCTGGGCTATAAATTACATGTCCATTCTGCCAATTCAATTAGTAGCTGTTACGCATAAGCATAGCATCCAATATTCCAGATGTGCTTGGTTTCGAATGTTTGGATGCTAAACAGAATGCAACGGAATTGTAGTAAGAAATGTAATACAGGGTGCTTCATAAATAACGATATCGGTAACAGAGTGGATGAAATATAATAATATGATGCAGCTGTCTTAGGCATGGCTCACCACACCTAGAATCTAGGGGAAATCACTGCAGAAATATATTTTCTCTTAAATTTCACTACCCTTTTAACATAGGAACACTTGATTAGACAATGTAGTAGACCCTTATAATAGCAAACATTTACTCACGTTTCAGCGAATTTATATCATATGATAAATAGGCTTAAGAGATCACATTTTCCATGTGTGTACGTGTGTCCCTAATAAAATCTAAACGGCTGAAACGATTTCAATGACACTCAGGACATAGCACTACATCGTCAGATCTCGACCGTTCGTTTCAAATTTTAATAATTTTCACCAATCCTACATGGCGACCTCATGAAATTTTTCACCGGCATTCTATATCTCTGAAACTGTAACTGATATCCATTACCATAACAATTCTGGGTGAGAATACTTATATAAGTTCACCTATGTGACATTTGGAAAACCAGCATGGCGGTCACGTGAAGTTGAAATTGTAAATGGAATTTTCTCGCGATTTAATCATCCGCGTGCTTTTAAATAGTATATCTTCATACACGGCTTAATATTAGGATGTCTCTTAAGTAATGTCGTTTTTAAAGTTTGGTCTTTTGAAAATGAAAATCCACAGCCTGCTTTCAGTCTCCGACCGGGTCAGGAATGGAATGAATGAAGCCCCCATCTGGCGGCGAGGATATGAACTGTGCCGGCTGCCGAGGCCTGACGCACTCCTCTGGGGAAATGATTAAATGAATGACAGATGAAATGAAATGATAGTGGAGAGTGTTGCTGGAATGAAATTTTCACAGGGAAAACCGGAGTACCCGGAGAAAAACCTATCTGCCTCCGTTTTGTCCAGCACAGATCTCACATGGAGTGACCGGGATTTGAGCCACGAACCCAGTGGTGAGAGGCCGGCGTGCTGCCGCCTAAGCCACGGAGGCTTAAAGTTTGGTCTTTTATAAGATAGAATTGGTTTTCTTTGGTTCACCAATGCTATTTACAGGAGGCCATGACTAGAATTGCGGATATTGCGAGAATGTATCAGTCTTCAGTTGCTGATACAGAATCACAAATGGAACTTAAAAAGTTGGAGGTTAGGGTCCTTCTAAAGCACTACTGGAAACATGATTACAATGCTGCTGCCGCGGCTCGAAGAACGTGTGAAGTGGAAGGAGAAGGTGTCGTTAGTGAGCGTGTGGCACAACGATGGCTCCAGCGTTTCAACACTGGAGAAGAAAACACTTCAGATTTACCGCGTTCTGGAAGACCTAAACTATGGGATATTGAGAATACACGCAGAGTTTTGGAAGAAAATCCGCAAACAAGTACTTGCAGGCTGTCAGAAGAACTTGGTGCATCAAGAGTTACCATACATCGCCAGATTAAGAAATTTGGAAAATCAAACAGAAGCTGTAGATCTGTACCTAATGAATTGACCCCTGAACAGGCTCAACGGAGAGTGGATATCTGTAGTCAGCTTATCGGTAACCCCATGGATGATAGATTTGTCAGGGTAATTGTCACATGTGATGAAAAATGGGTATATTACAGCAACGCTGACGCCTTGAAACAGTGGTTCAGTCCCAGTCAACCTGCCAAAAATCATCGTTAAAAAGGATCGGTTCGGCCCCAAAGTGATGTTGTGTGTCTGATGTATTAATGAACGAGTGATTCTCTGGGAGTTTGTTCCAAATGGGCGTGCAGTCAATGCAGATCTTTATTCTCAAAAACTAGAACGAATTCATGAAATTTTGAGACGGAGATACCCAGCATTAGTTAACCGAAACAGAGTTCTCTTGCAGCAAGATAATGCAAGACCGCATAATGCAAAAATAACCATGTCAAAAATTCAGGAATCGCGAGAAATGGAACTGCTCCCATAACCAGCATACAGTTCTGATCATGCACCTTCAGATTACCATCTTTCCCGCTCCATGGCCCATGTCTTGCGTGGAAGAAATTTCGAAAACCTTGAAGCCATAGAAGAGGGTCTCGCCGAGTTCTTCGCATCAAAACCAAGGGACTGGTACCGCCGCTGAAAGATGGCTTAAGACAATGTACCTGAAGGTCTCTACTTTGAAGGATAGTTCAGTTTCTTGTCAGGAAACTTAGAAAATAAAATTTTATTAAATGTAAACGACTTTACTAATGAGACATCCCCTGTATATTGGCATCTAATGTAATATCATTTATGAGAACTTAAAATGGTGGCTGTGCACAATTTTAAAATCAGGTTTTTATTCCTCGTGCTCTAAACGAATGATAGAAAGGTAGGTTGGTATAATGAAATACCATTATAATATTCATGTGCTGACATATAATTCTCTAGCCTACATATAAAAGAATCCATCATGGGGCCATGCGATATATTTCATCGGTTGGCAATATATCCGAAACTATTTAGCCAATCAAACTGAAGTTTTGCACCATGTTAGATGACTATAGCGTAAGACCATGACTGTGACTTTGAAAATCCTGAGAAACATTAAAACAACATGGCGGCCAAATGATTTTCAAATATTTGAAAATACATTTCTGGCGATCTAATTACCCGACAGCAATGCAATGTAGCAGAGAGAATTTGTATTCAGATCTTAATATAGAGGCTTCTAATGATGTTCAATTGTTCTCAAAAATTCAAGATGGCATAAGTTCAAAATATGAAAACTTTTTTTATTTGTCATATCCTTTTCAAGAGATTACAGAGAGGATTATTATGGTGGGCTATTATAATAATCATTATCTAATGGCACCTAATTCTGTATCTTACTCTTCGTCGATCATAGAAGTCACCCATCTGATCTTTCTTAAAATATCGTCCCGTGGCTCATCTCAGAAAGATGCCAACAAACGGAGGAGTCCTAATCACCGACTCTGAAATTTATAATATATCCTATGGCATAATTCCTCAATGTAATGGTTTTGGCGGAGATTGTTTTAAGGAGTGACACAATCAACACCCATTGTTCTTGCAGACATCGTAAATTATGGATTATAAGCATGTTCTTATCTGAAAATAATATACAGGGTCTTTCATATAAAATATGAGCGCCAAGCGGCGGCTTTGTTAACCACAGCTGCGGTCACCTTGGCCGAGCATGTGGCGCGGCACGGCCCCCTGATGTAGTATTGAAAGCGCGCGCATAGTACATACGAGGGCTGTTTTTTTTTTTTTTTTCAAGTTCCGATGGACTGTATAAAAATAACAGATTGACATTACCAAACTTGACCTTGCAATAAGCGTGCAGGTGCTCAGTCGCCAGTCTAAACATCAAGTGCTAACATGGTGAGACAGTTATCATTGCAACATCGTATTTTTTTATGTAAAACTTATTTTAAGTACGAGTCTGCTCGGCGGGTACGTGATGCATTTGTTCAGCAATTTCCTGATGAAGTGTCACCTTCACTAGCACAGATTCACGTAATTGCAAATAAGTTTGACACTACTGGCTCGGTGCTCAATAAAAACATGCCCGCACACGAACAGTTTCAACAGAGGATGAGCTAGATGACATTGGCGAGAATCTTGAACGGTCTCCGAATAAATCACTCACAAAATTAGCACAAGTAGGGGTTTCAGTTCCATCAACAATAACTAACTAACTAACTAACTAAAGTAAGATTTCAGCATTGTACACACGCTAGCAAGGCCGCTGCATCATATAGGATTGTGCACACGCTTAAAGCAGGGGGCCTTGGCGCACCACAAGCTCGGCCAAGGTGACCGCAGCTGCGGTTAACAAAGCTGCCGCTTGGCGCTCTTATTTTTATGAAAGACCCTGTATATTGGACTACTGTGCTGTATTGAAACTGTCTCTCGGTAAGTTGTTAAACCAGTATGCAATTCCTTAGTGCTGTGTTCATGCATTCTAGATAAGTCTCATCGTGTAACATATTTCCGGAGCTGGAGGTATGTTTGCTAGAGCCGGTAATAAGCGATGTTCGTTTAATCGATTAAATATCGATTAATCGAATAATTTGAAATTAATTGAAAACGATTATTCGACTAATCGACAGACCGTTCATTCAATTAATCGCCTAACCTAATATTACTGTAGATTACCCGGCTAACCGCAGAATCGATTAATTGATCAGCAGACATGAGATAAGAAAGTAAGTTTAAATGAGTCATCCCTTAAGTTGAATTGCGCTTATTATCCGATTGATGTATAAATCATTATAAAAGTTACATTTTGCCTAAATATACAAAGTGCCCTTCCTTGATTATGTTAGAAATAACCAAATAAGAGTCAGTGACAGTGGAAGGACAAAGACCAATTAAATTGTGAAGGGTTTAAAAATAAGTAAACGAAGAGTTTTCAGAAAGCAAATTTGAATTATTGTTCAATGTTTACAATATGACAGGAATACTTCTCTTTAAAATTGTTTTAGCCTATTTTTCACAATATATTTTAATTATTAAAATGTTTGTTTTGCTTCTTTGTAGTGAAAGGAGCAAAGCAAATCGATTAATCGAGAAAACAGTTAATCAATTATTCAACTAACCGATTAGTCGATTCAACGACCAATCGATTGAACGCACAATCGATTAGCGGCAATTTGTAGCAAATAATCGATTTTATGATTTGATTAATCGATTATTTGAAAACATAAATTAATCTAATAAAAGTACCAGCCCTGGTGTTGAAAGAGTTATCTTCAGGACTGACAAGAGCTTTGATTGAAGGCAGGACATGCACTCCCATAGTAAGACCATTTTGCTTTCATACATTATTGTGATCTTTCTTGTCTACAATGACTGCAACGTATAGATATTGAGTTTTGAGTTGGAAATTGTGGCTCTATACTTAATCACAACATAGGTCCTGAAGCAAAAGCTATTTAGTACATCACATGAGATATTAATGGAAATGACCAGTAGGGTGAATGTAAATATGCTACTTAGTTCTTCACGGAACTACTTGTATGTTTCTTTCTTTCATTTTGTACATTACATTACGCGTACAAGGCGCAAGGGTGTGGGGCCAGGCTTCTTGTAGACTACCAAAACTAGTCTGTTCCATCACCATTAACTTCATTCGTATAATGTCTCTGTTGAGGTTGGTGTCAGGAAAGGCATCGTATCGTAACAACCATTCATCACATACAATCGGTCCCTTAGGAACCGGAAACATAACGGGTGATTTTTGCAAATATATTACGCCAATAACACTCAAAAAGTTAATCGGTGAAGTTGAGACACAGATATAAAATACAGAAACAGTGGTAAAATATTTTCTCATTGTTGGATTTAGCCTATGTCTCCTTTCATAATGGAAGATAAAGCTATTTGTGTAACAGTAGCTGAGGAAACCATCACTATCATGCTCTCTGTAGTGACCATGCCCTCCATAAAATTACATCATACCATAAGTAGCATATTTAGTCATACTTTTGTGACAACATATTTTCAAAATAACTTTCTTATGCGAGATGGCCATCGGTTCAATTAGTTGCTACAAATGACCAATGACCAGCATGTGCCTCAATTAATAAAGGATATTTCCTTCGTCACAATTCACCCTTCGTTTGTCTTACTAAACGGTGGAACATTCTGTTAGTGGAAATTATTGCGAGGTGATGAGGCATATGCGATTATGGTCTATTCAGTCACGAAAGATCTAATGAACAGATTATTAAAAAAGACATGTCCGATTTCGTTAAACAGAAAGTAAATATGCTGGTGCGTGTACCGCTTTGGCAAATGTAAAATTGCAAATTTATAAAAAAGTAAAGGATTTTCGAAAAACCATTATATTTCTCTCAAGGTGCCATTTTCTTCTTAGTTTTGAAAATTATTCCACATTACATGCAATACATGTTTCGTAGACTTGTTATTTTTTAATAATTGAAGAACTGTGCTTGGGCTTTCCATTCCTTTGAAGAGGGGAATCCAGCAGTATTAAGGAATGGCTGAAGGGCATTGCACCTTCACTATGAGATGTATTCAGAACTTGGAAAACTTATCGTCTTGAAGTAATGCTGTACTAATGTAAGACAGCATTGATCCCAGCCTCCCCCCCCCCCCCCCCCCCC
Organism: Meconema thalassinum; assembly: GCA_946902985.2. Taxonomy (NCBI): domain Eukaryota; kingdom Metazoa; phylum Arthropoda; class Insecta; order Orthoptera; family Tettigoniidae; genus Meconema; species Meconema thalassinum. The sequence continues at coordinate 293,984,433 of OX336389.2, read as the reverse complement.
GAAACCTCCTCCTCGTCAACGAGTAGGGACAGGCTAAGCAATCACATCTGGAGTAGGATCAGTTTCTTTGACTTCTGCACTCGAATTGTTTTATTTTTTTGAAGCATTGCACTCATTATCTCCATGTACTAAGATCTGTTAACAAACTACCTGATAACGTGTATTATTATTATTATTATTATTATTATTATTACCGACAGTAGTGGCTACGCTGGCTAAAGCGCGGCATTAGGTCATGGGGCCAAGCTCTCTGCTGACTTGGTAGACGCGTGGGTTCGAACCCCACCGTCGGCCGTCCTTGAAATGGTTTTCCGTGGTTTTCCATTTTCAACACCAGGCAAATGCTGGGACGGTACCTTCTGACAGGCCACGCCCGCTTCCTCCCACATCCTTACCCAGTTTCATTCACCATCATTCATTTCATCTCTCATTAACTCCTCTCATGAGGTTGGTGTCAGGAAGGGCATCCGGCCGTAAAAACCATCGCCACAATGACTTCCATCGCATCTCATCCCCGACCCCGTTGGAAAAACGGGAATAATAAGGGGTAGACATACAATACATTATTATTATTATTATTGAACTAATGTGTTCGTTTTAATTGGGAGTAAGATTCAGAATGAAACCTCCGTGGTCATGGGTGTGGTACAACCTAGATATTCGCGTAGTGTAGACGTGGAAACAACTTCTAAAATGACTGAATGTTGTATTAAAATCTCCTGAAGCAAGCTACATGCCAGGAGTTGCTGACGGAAGATTTGTTATTTCTTCTCTTTATGGGTCTATAGCCTATATGTTAGCCCCCTCAAAACAAGAATCTATCTATATATTTAAAACAGTAAGCTGATTTTTGTTACCGCGAGATTGACAGAACGGCTGAACCGATTTACTTCGTAATGCACTCTGACGAAAGCCCTTGAGCTGTATATTTGCAGAGTGTCTTTAAAATAAACAAATATGTTACCATATATTTTTAAATTTATAAACAAAAATGCAAAATTATTGGCCCTAGCGCATGCGCACAATCACCTTGCCTCTCGACAGTCATGGCGGTTACAAGTGCATCGCGTTTCAATTTTATAGTTATTTGTAAGAAGTATAAAGGAAGGGAACATTATTTATGACGTTCCCATAATATATACTGGAATACAATTATACACAACGGAAAATGTTGAAACACGTGAACTGACAGTCGAGTGTGTAGGGCCTATGTAGTTAAACTGTCTTAATATTGCATGGCGATACCAGTGGTTTGGTATCTCAGGTCGTAGAGGCAAGAGCTCTTAATTTATGCATCGCGCATTGGAAGCTGTTCGAGTCCCACCTCCGACATGTTTTTTTATTTCCGTATTTTTATTTCTTGGTATTGCTATTCCATTGTCAAGACATATTTAATTTTTAGCATTCCCGTAAACTAAGGAATTCGCATATTTTTAAATTAATATAGAAAATTGCAGAATTCTTGCCCCTCACGGATGCGTACAATCACCTTGCCTCATGACAGTCATGGCGGTTACAAGTGCATCGCGTTTCAATTTGATAGTTATTTATAAGAAGGGTCGCCTCCGTAGCGTAGCGGTCAGCATGGTTAGCTGCCGCCCCGGAGGTCCTGGGTTCGATTCCCGGCTCTGCCACGAAACTTGAAAAGTGGTACGAGGACTGGAACGGGGTCTACTCAGCCTCGGGTGGCCCAAATGAGTAGAGGGGTTTCGATTCCCCCTCAGCCATCCTCGAAGTGGTTTTCCGTGGTTTCCCACTTCGTCTTCGGGCAAATGCCGGGATGGTACCTACTGTAAGGCCCGGGCCGCCTCCTTCCCTCTTCCTAGCCTATCCATCCCAATCTTCCATCCGTTCCCATCCCTCATGAGGCCCCTGTTCGCTTTGCAGGTGAGGCCGCCTGGGCGAAGTGCTGATCACACCTCCCCAGTTGTATCCATCCCGACCAGATGTTCCAAGCTCCAGGACACTGCCCATAGAGGCGGTAGTGGTGAGTTCTCTCGCTGAGTCCGTGGGATCCACCAACCTAGAGGGTAAATTGACTAAATAATAAAAAAAAAAGTAACTTCTATATTATCGATTGGATTTCAACCAAATTTCGCATGTACTATGTGTACTACAACACATATGACTGTGCATATTCTAAACAGCCACCAGGGCTGCCAACTATTAATAAATGCTCTCACTATGTTTCAACCCTAATGTCAATATATCAGGAAGTATTCAAGCCAACAGCTCTAAACTTTGCACACGTATAGTACCTGATATTCTACCCGAGTTCGGTGTAACTTATATACATCAGTGCTGCCAACACGATTCTAAGCCTGCTGATAGATCAAGTTTTTAAATGCATATAACTTCTATAATAACAAATGCATTTCAACCAAATTTCGTATGTGCTTAGTGTACCATAACAGTTATGATTATGCGTATTCGTAGGAACCAGCAGGGCTGCCAACTGTTAATAAATGTTCTCTCTATTTGTTTTTTAATCCTAATATCAATATATCAGAAATATATGCAAGCCTGCAGCTCTAAACTTTTCACACGTATAGTACCTGACGTTCTAGATTAATTTGGAGTATCTAATATACCTCAGTGCTGCCAACATGATTCTAAGCTTTCTGATAGTTTCAATTTTAATTAAACGTAACTTCTATACTAACAATTATTACCAATTGGCACTAGGCTATAATAGATCGTATTATTTCAGATTAATTCTGAGCATCACATACATGACATTGTTCCCAACACGATTTTACGCGCACTGATAAATCCAATATCAAGCAGCATGTAACGTCCGTACTATCCATTAGTCTTCAACCAAATTTTGTATGTGCATTCTATACCTTAAGAGAGGGAGCTCAGAATATATTCCGAGTCACCAGGGCTGCCAACTGTAGTAAGTTACTGTATTAGGCTACATTATTTTAGGTGTATTTCAAACTGCAGTACTTAGAAATGTTGGTATTAGGAACTTGATATCGTTATTATTGCAGATAGGTCTATATAGATTGGCATGGATCTTACATTTTAAGAAAAGTAGGCTGTTTAAGTCGTCACGGAACTACTTGTTATTTCTTGGTATTGCTATTCCATTGAGAAAACATATTTTACTCTTAGCATTCCCGTAAACTAAGAAATTCAGCGCGATTGACGTTGCCATATCTATCTATATATTTAAAACAGTAAGCTGATTTTTGTTACCGCGAGATTGACAGAACGGCTGAACCGATTTACTTCGTAATGCACCATGACGAAAGCCCTTTAGCTGTATATTTGCAGAGTGTCTTTAAAATAAACAAATATGTTACCATATATTTTTAAATTTATAAATAAAAATGCAAAATTATTGGCCCTAGCGCATGCGCACAATCACCTTGCCTCTCGACAGTCATGGCGGTTACAAGTGCATCGCGTTTCAATTTGATAGTTATTTGTAAGAAGTATAAAGGAAAGGAACATTATTTATGACGTTCCCATAATATATACTGGAATACAATTATACACAACGGAAAATGTTGAAACACGTGAACTGACAGTCGAGTGTGTAGGGCCTATGTAGTTAAACTGTCTTAATATTTCATGACGATACCAGTGGTTTGGTATCTCAGGTCGTAGAAGCAAGAACTCTTAATTTATGCATCGCGCAATGGAAGCTGTTCGAGTCCCACCTCCGACATGTTTTTATTTCCGTTCATAAATAGAAATCATAACAGTAGACGCTGATGTATGCTTACGACATACAAACTAAAATCTCAGTCCTTAATTAGTCAGAATTATCTTCAAAGATTAGGGTGATTTTATGAACCTAAATTGCAACAATGGCTTCTTATATCATCACTGAAACAGAAGCAGCACATTTCCATTGATCTTTGTAAATCACTGAAAGGCTATTAATGTGTACATAGGTCTCACATTCATTGACGTTGTATGGGAGAGAAAGGAATCTTGTAGTTTTACGTGACCGTAAATATCGCGATCATGAGCCACGGGACCTCCTTTTACATGGAATCTGAACCACAGGACAAGGCATTTCACTTTGAAAATCTCTCATGCTTTGACCGGGAATCGAACTTGGTCTGACGTGGTGAGAGGCCAACAAATTGACCGCTGCACCACCGCGCCCCGTATGGGAGATGGAGCCAATTGAGTTATGCATAATATTAACGAGATACTCTGTAGTACCATATAGGGAACATTTAACATCGTTGGTTGTAGGAACTACTGTTTGATCTCATAAGCTGCTTCTAGCAGGGCAAATCCCATTGACTGATCAAACATGGCTCACGCATAATTAACACGAATGTGTGAAGGAATTATGAGACATTAGCGAACTTTGAGTGTAAGGACCATGCGATAATGAGCAAATGCGTTATTAAATTCACCGTGATGAATAATTATATTTATGTTCGACCCTGACTGTTATATGTCTGAAAACTGTATCATAATGATGGTCATTATAACACTATTTTTCATTATGAAACAGTTTCTCCCACCAATCACAGCTCAAGAAACAGTTGTTTGACCAATTAGATAAGGTTACCTTCGCGCATGCGCTCAAAATCTAACATGTCTGTATAAATTACCGAAAGTGCACCGTCCATATGTTCGCGTAAATAAACTGGTGAATATGAGAAAAGAAATAGCACTGTACCTTAATATCTCCAAATCCAATTTCTACACAGCGCGTTGTTTTCAAACGCATTCGGTGACATTTTTACTGAATACTGGCGCTCAATCTGCACATATGGCATTGAAGCACACAGAGCGCATGCGTCGGTCGATCAGAGAGCTTGGAAATCAGAGATATCCTATACTCAGCGCAGCACCCGATCACAAAATTCTAGTGTCAATCTCAACAGATATTTATGAATATTTATGTTAAAACATATAATAAAGTTATAATTATCGTCGAACATAAACAGTCGTATGCAACTCGCCTATAATGGTAATTAAGACACTCGTATGGAAATTATAAAACTCGCATACGCTCGTTTTATAAAGATACTCGTGTCTTAATTATAGCCATTATAGGCTCGTTGCATAATGTACTATTAAACACGATACACTAATTAACTGGAATGTTGCAAGAAATAACGCAACTCATACGAGTTGAGGGTTATGGCGAACGACCATAATTCCATATTGTGAACACGCTATGGCATTCACAGATACTTTCTTTAGTATAAAAGCCCTAGGATTACTTTTGGAGTGTAGTACACTTGGAGTTGTGAAAATTGCTGTAATCATAATATTCTTGTTGTTGTTCATGATTATTCAGGTGATTTGTGACATAGTGGTCAGGTTGCATCGTGTACTTGGGTGTGTGCAAAGTATGTCTCATAACCTGTGTCACTCTATTGTCCATAGTCCATAGTCGTGTGTGTATTTGTAATTGAGGAAGGATTTGGATAGGAAGCGGTCATGGCCTTCAAATAGGTATCATCCCAATATTTGCCTGGAATAGAAGTGGGGAAACCATTGAAAACCATTTCCAGGATGGCTGAGGTAGGAATCGATCCCGCCTCATCTTAGTTTTGCCTCACGAGGTAGAGGACAGTGTTACAACAAGCTCAGTCAGTGAAGATCCGTTATACGAAATGAGAATTTGTGTAATGAACCACTACAATAATCGTTTTATTTATGATTTTTCAGTCAGAGAAAACGAATTTGCCCAATGCCAGTGCATTACAACGTGTGTAAACATTTGCTGTAGCCTACTATCTTTCCCTGCGCTCGGATGGTTAAAGAAGAGTCTACTTAAATATTTTAAATTCGCATGGCCGCCATGTTCGTTTTGTACTTATCAGATTTTTGAAAGGTTTGGGAGACTGGGAGATATATAATGCCGGTGAAATATTTCGCACACCCTCCATATTGGATTTGTTAAACGTAATAAAATTTAAGGGCACAGTCAGGGTCGAACGAAATAGTATTGAGACTTTACCGAGTTTAATTGAAATCTCTCCAGCCGTTTTGATTTTTTTAGGGACACACACACACGCACGCACACACACACGTACACACACACACGTACACCCACACACGGGCAAAAGGTGATGATCTCATAAGCCCGTTTTTTCTTAAACGAAAATAGGCTAAAGAGGAAATATTGAACAACATTATTAACTGTCAGTTGAGTGTATAAGTTGTTTACAATTACGCACACTTTTACAACCATCACAATAAAAGCGGTTATGAGACAGAGTTCACACATTGACTAAACGGAGCTACATAACCACGGGATGCATTCAGCCTCGTGAGGACGATTGAGCAGCTGTCTGACGGTGGGGCAGTGCCCCGGCCACGAAGACCACGATTAACGGTCCCAAGGTCACAAAGCCCCTTAATGAATCAACAACCAACGTTCATTGTAACTTTAACTGTTCGGGATGAGATAGCGTAAGTTTAAGGAAATGAGTAAATAAAGCTGGTAATATAGTCAATTCCTTTTTTTTCTTGTGGTTTGGGGTATCTTGGTCCTCAGTCCCATGGACTTGGGTGTATGTACAATCTGTCTCATAACCTGTGTCCCTCTGGTGCGTGTAACGGTAATTATTAGGGTTGGTAGATGGGTTGGTGGCCGCGGATGGTCCCGACATTTGTCTGAAGGGAGATTGTTAAAACCAGAGGAAATGCTACACTCAGGACAGCCGTGGTTAGTGGCAGGATTCGAACTTCAGATGTCCAGACTCGCTGCAGCACCCCATTGCTGCGCGGTAGATTAACTAATTAGCAAACCAATAAGTACGTGAACCAAATGTCCCTGAAAATGTGTAAGAAATAAAGAAGTCACGACCTGAAATAAATACCCCGAAATTATGACTATCCAGTGCGTTCGTCACTTGACAGTTTTAAGGGCCACAATTCAATAAAATAAAGCATACCCGACGCACGTGTGAATAATAGGATTTAACTAACGCCATCGGCGTGTTGTTTAGAGCCACGAATAGCATTGGCTTGGCTAAACAATAAAGTTAGCACTCTAAAACAGAAAATTAATGTCGGGTTACATGAACTAAATTACGGTGTGATAAGTGCTCGGCCAATGTGGCTAGCAAATGAATGTTATTCTATAAATTCCTTTTCAGTGTTGGTGAGTTTGTTGCAGTTTTACTTCAATAGCTCCTCACAGCACCATTGTTATGTCACCACAGCACTGCACATACACAGATACCATCGAGGCCACCATTCAATGTCATTATTGCGGCGTAGCGTTGTGCGGCTCTCGTAAATTCGTGCACCATCTCTCTCGCACTACACCGTCCCTGGAATGTGTGGATTGCATAGTAATGTACACGACCGACGTCTTCAGACACGTGGTTCACGCCTTCACAACACGGCTGTGGCATCCACTACAAACTAGCGTATTGATTTCATCAGAAGTTTTATATCCAACGAGTAGTTTTTATTAGAAACAGTGGCGTAACCAGGAGGAGTTTCTGGGGGGTAGAAACCCACCCTTGGAAATTTTACAACAACAAAAAAACTAATAATAAAGAATGAGGTAAATAAACAATTCTAAAATGAAATAATGACACTTGCTGACGAGTCTCTACTCATGTTTGTCTCATTGCGCAATGTCACCGCAGAGGCCCAAGTTCGAGTCCTACCTCAGGCATCCTGGAAGTGGTTTTCTGTGGCTTCCCACTTCTACTCAAGGCAAATGCCGGGATAGTACCTAACTAAGGCTATGGCCACTTTCTGCTCGAATCCTACCTTGATTGCAAATACACACACTACTAGTCTACAGCCGTTACAGTAACTCAGGTTATCACACAGTTTCTACACACACCCAAGTTCACGGGGCCACTTGAGCACGATGTCACCAAGCCCTTTAAAGAATAAACAACAACAACTTATAGCTCATGCTATGTACGAAATCGATATGGTTGTGATTAGTGTATGTATCACCAAACCACTGTGATATTCTGTTGACGCCACGCCGTTCGGTCCGGCTCCCCATTTGAGGCTAAGCGCGTCTTTTCGCCGACGCTATTTTTCCATTGTATGAATATCAACGTCATTCACTTGTATTAGAGTCCTTATAAATATATAATGATGCGTAGTACCATTGCCGTCTATAACTGTCAAGCCATGCCAAGCCAGGTCATCTGGTAGACCTAGCGCAAGCACACGGTAATTGCTAACACTGCGTTAACACATAGACTAGATTTTGACGCGAAATGTTGCCGAAAATACAATAGAAGATAACGTCCACTAAATCTATATATAAATATCAGAAATAAAGGATAATTATTATCATGCTTTGTACTGTCAATTCCCGATATGGTAATAATAAAATACTGTACTGTACCTCAATGTTCCAATGTCTGAAGTAATCTATTCTTGCTGCTATGCTCACTGCCGTCATTGACGCCCTCAAAAAATATTCAAAACTATTCTAACGAACTTACAGATTGCCTTATATAATAAATACTTCATCTTCTGTCCACAGGTGCACTCATCATAGCGATAATAGGTCTCCAATCTTAATGTTGACGGTCTAACAATAATGCTTCACTGGTCACTTAATTGAAAAATATGTAGGCTTAGCTTTCTTATGAAGTCTACCTAAAAGCACTTGCCAACTGAGTACAGTTTATAATATACTGGAATATAGAGGCCACATGAAGATATATACCACAACTAAATTACTAGGCACTGAAAGTCCACCTCGTTGTAAGTGATCAAAACGTAGTGATATAACCAGTTATTTTAATAGTGCTGTCATATAATTTGACTTACAGCCAGGTACTCAACACTTCGTAGGTATCTGAAATATTTTAATACATTTTTATTGAATAATTTGCTGGTTAAATTAATTACCAGGCATTGGTTATACGTACAACTTAATAGGTAAATATTCACTTCTACTTTCAACAGGTCTGATTTACCACGAGGAATTTCACGGGTGATGAAATAGTTAATACGAATTGCTTTTATATGCTGTCTTATCAAAATAAACTATATTTATGAACAAAACTTAGCATGTGAGCTTAAGTGTTTATACACCTTAGAGCCTAGTTCCTCTGTTGCCAATTCTACCAACAGCACGGCTTGTGAATTATATACGGCGATGGTAGTACGTATTCATTTGAAACTATAACCCCCTTTTGGTCGATCTTGGCTACGCTACTGATTAGAAAATAATGACATCATAGCATCTCTGATGCGGATATGGTGTGTACGGCGTACCTGGGGACTGCAGTGTTTGTACGCCATGTTTGTAATCTTGGCTTTGGTACTAGCTTCTTCCTATTTCATTTCATTATTGCAGACCAATTCCATATCGACACCTTTAAAATATTACGAGGAATCTTATCCATGCCGTTATGTTCAAATTTACTTTAACATATTCACCAAAGTAATTTAACTAGTGTGTTATATTTACGTAACGTAACTAGTGTGATGAGGGCCAGAATAACCCTCACAATGTTTACTCTTTTATTTGTAATCTAGGACTTTAATAACAACATAGGTACTTTCAATTTTATCTTAACTTCACTGTTATGAATGAGAATATACATAGCACAGTGAACATTCATCTAAAAACTTTAAGTAATGTGCAAACTTTTGTTTGCCGGTTTTAGCTTTATAAAAACACCGGTTATTAACAAGAGTTTCTGAAGGATACACAACATAAATACTCATTTAATTGAACTCAGAAACTGAAAGGATGTTTTCAAATGAACTGCAGTTAATGAATATCAATTTAACCAAAAACTATTTTCGCAAAACACTTAATTATGATAATTTATACACAGTCTTATATTCCTTTTTCAACAAATAAACAACACACTGTATAAAAATGAAGTCTCCACAGGAAAAACGGGTTAAGTCACATGATGTACATTTTTCAGGAGTGCCAATTTAAACTTTCAACACTAAGAAGAAATACTTAAAACACCCCAAGTGAGTATAAGCGGGATTCTTACCACGACTTGAGAGGCAGAGGTCCCAGGTGCTCTACCAGAGGTGCAAGTGATATATTTTAGTCATTTGAGGTATATCATAACCATGGTGCCCAACACATAATCAATAAAATAGCATTTCAATCAATCTAATCAGGTAGTAACTTCATCTATAAAGCTTAAATTTAATTTGTCACACTAGAGTAGGACTTGTTGTGGTTTTTCCTCATTCCCATCAGGAAAACACATTACATATGGTCGCCTAAGTGGGACCAAACACATTACATTTGAACGCCACCCATGGGTCTCACTAACAGAAGTATATTACATTTGGTCCCCCAAATGGGACGAAAACACATTACATTTGTCGCCAACATTGGGACGATTTAGCACACACTTTGAAACACATTAAAATTGTTGCCACAACGGGGGACACGTCAGGAAGAAACATTACATTTGTCGCCCAACAGTGGGACGATATACGAGGCACGTCCAGAAAGTAAGCTCCGTTTGGTAATTAAATTAAATTGTGTACAGATACAGAAAAAATATTTATTGCACAACATTCTACACCTCTTAAACTACCTTTTCACATAACTGCCGAACTTTTACAGGCATTTGTCATAGCGTGGCACAAGTTTTTGGATACCTCTTCATAGAAGTTTGCCGCCGACCCGTAAACGAGAGTGAAGACTCCCCTTAAGATATCCTACTACTGTTAGGCAAATTGCGTGCTTACCAGGAGAACTGCGTATGTTTAGGAGTTCTCCTGACCACATACGCAATTTGCCTAACAGTGATGGCCAAACAGTAGTATATCTTACAGGGGAGTCTTCACTATCGTTTACGGGTCGGCGGCAAACTTCTATGAAGAAGGTATCCAAAAAGTTAAGCCACGCTATGACAAATGCCTGCAAAATTTCGGCAGTTATGTGGAAAAGTAGTTTATGAGGTGTAGAATGTTGTGCAATAAATAATTTTTCTGTATCTGTACACAATTCAATTTTATTACCAAACGGAGCTTACTTTCTGGACGTGCTTCGTATGATCACACCCTCAAGCACATTACATTTGGTTGCCCAAGTGGGACTAAGCACATTACAATACGAATGTGTCCCAAATATATGAATACTATGGCTGAATTTTGCTACCAAAATATGATAAGAGCATCAATAATATCATGATGTTGGAAGATTACGTGTAATTCCACTGGATATATTCTTACATGCTAACCGGTACTGGTTGTTACTGCTATTGCTAAATATATCAATTGTATCTACAGTGAAATACTGAATAATGGAAACTTACGCTCTCATTGTCGAAATAAGTAAAGAAGCCACGTAGAAATGTTATTTTGAACTCCAACTTCCACAGCATTGTAAATAGAACTATACGGTGTATACTGGTTGCGTAGTTAAACATGCGGCCTTGAAATGGAAAGGTAACATTTTCGTGCCTCCTTGCAGGAGTTTCTGGCGAGAGCAGCAGCTAAAGTAGTATGGCATGGCTCTAAACGGGGCATAACAATAAAGTAATACTGTGGCAAACTATGTTGGTGAAGCAAGAGTAGAATATCGTGATCTACGAATGTTTGGGGTTGCCAAAAATGTTACAGATTCTCAAAGTCAGCAGAATTTGATTGAAATTGAAGGAGCTGACAATCCTGGTTAGAATGATTTTTCAGTAATAATAATAATAATAATAATACTAATAATAATAATAATAATAATAATAATTGACCCCGTGGAAGGCCAGGGTGGGCCTACTTACCTTTTTTAGAGGTCCGCGCCGCTTCCACAGCAAAATCACCTCCAGAAGACATGCCCCAACAGAAGAGCACCCAAAGGGGTAGAAGGAAGGTGGAGAAGGGGAACGCACAGGCTATTCTACAGACACCCTCCAATAACTAATGGAATTGCTGCTGACGAAATAATGACACAACAGTTGCTTAAACAAAATTTAAAAGAAAATTTAATGTTAAAATTTAAAAAACCTCCACCAGAAAACATAACATGCATCAGCCAGCATAAATTACAAAAAAAAAATCTCAGCTAGAATTCTCACTGTAGAAATAATAAAGATTTAAGGCCGATATAAAAAAAACAATTACTTGAGGTAAGAGCATAAAAAGCTACAAACCAAAAAAACACTAAATAAGCACCAGACATATTCCCAAACTGGACCATGAGGGCCTTGGAGAATCAAAAAAAACTAGTGCAAAATTATTACCATAAACAAGGTAACGAAAGAATAACGAAGGAGTACCAAGAAAACTCCAAAAAAGGAAAACCAAAGGAAAATTTAAAACAAATAAGTTAACCAACATCACCATGACCCAAGAACGTGCACTTCAAAACACGCCAGAAAAACAAAACCCACAATGCACTTCTGTCAACAAGTTACCATGGCGACCAAGAACAGTTGAAGGTACATCAGAACGTATTTATGTGAAACGCGTAATATTCATTTTTAAATTAAATCTTCTCCAGTGAGAAAACAGCTAGATATAAACAAACTCTAGACATTACGAGATCAAATAGTTTTTAAAGGCAACGGATCAGACTAAAAACCGACCGACTAATGAACCAATTTAGGCCTAGTGTTAATAGATTCGTCTGGCCAGTACCATAATATTATAAGAAGAAAATGCCTTAGCCAGATGCCAAATAATAAAATTAGAAGAAAAACAGTAGTGTTCCCCGGACAAATATAGTTTAACAAAAAATTTAAATTTTCATAGGTGACATATCTATTCCAAGGTCAACCTTTCAGAACCAAAACAAACACTCAGTACACAATGCAAAATAAGGAGCTCCAATAATTTAAAATAATAAAATGCAAAATATACCTTTAGGGGAAACACTAATTTTTTTTAAACACTACTTAGACATCCTTAAAGGATTTATATCATCAAAAATAAACTAAAATAGCAGATGGCTGACAACTGTCGGTCGAAGAGAAGCACACCAATATCGCATTTCCATATTAAGGCCGAAGAAACTATTTACACGATTTTCATAGATGATAGTTGCACGCTAATACTTCATGTAACATCAAATACTGGGATATATTCCCAAGTTAGCGTGGACGAGGGCAAAGCCCTCACCCTGGCGAGATTCACAATAGGCGTAGTTCCTCTCCCAGCAATTAGTCACAACTTATTATTTACAAGATGGATGACAAAAGCGAAGAAGGCCACCCAGCATGCACCAGGTTTATTTAAATTGGACCAATTAAATTTAGCCACATATTACGATAATGTGAAAACCAAATAATATTCACACGACACCACTAAAATGTTTTGGCGGCATGAAGTATATATAGTATTTTGTTTATGACGTAGTATATAATTGCCTTCAATTATGCCACGAATAGGAAGAGTTTTATAAGGCACAACCAACACACTCTAGCGGAGAAGAAGGGACCACGTGAAGAAGCGCCAAAGTCCGACAGCAGCTACCATCTCGTGTTCACAAACGGAACGAAGCGACCATGCGGTCGTTTCAAAATGTCATGAAGTTACATCCAGGTGTAGATACATGTTTGAAAACGTTGGGACGGGCTCTTGCACGTAACAGTCTCCCTCCCTTAAGCGTGAACACCGTTCACGAATATGCCTAGGCATAGGCAGTACTCCTTAACTAGTCGATTCACCAAGCATGTTTCCAGAAGATAATGTTCACCAGTTAACTCCAATTGATGGATAAAACCGCATCGTTTTGGTTAGGAAGAGTGCAGGGTCAGATTATCAGTGATGGGATAATTGATCACCTCGCAAACCACTTAGTCGACAGCATCACTGTGTCCATAAGTCTTCAGAAACGCAGAACACCAGCACCTGCAGTGCTTTCAGAGTCCGAGACACGTTAGATAAATTTTCAATAAGTCCAATTTAGTTCGCTTTAAACGAAGTAGGTGGAAGCAATGTGCCAGATATCATTCGACGCGTGGGCAGCCATTTACAAAACAGAAGTTAATCTTATTTCAAAAAAGGTTTACAGAATTTACAATTTCTTACTACATTTTACAAAAGAGAAACAAGGTTGAATTTAAATGAAGAAAATCCTGACCATGACCTAGATCCGTGCCTACAAAATTTCATTAAATAACCAGATTACCTTTTTACAGACTAGAAGTACCTTTCAAGATTACATGAGTTAAGCGACTATACATTTAGAAGGAACTACGGTAGAGGAATGACCACTCAAATTCCCAAGGAAACAGGTATATAAATTTTACCATGAGTTATGTCTCCCACCGAGTCCAACTTACATGCTAGCATCTTTTATGAAAACATCAAAATTTAGTTTCAATTTTACAATTTACCACAAAATGGGAATTACCCAACGGTTACAGTTTGTATCCCAGCAAAGTTTTTATATCCAGTTCAAAATTCCAGAAGGAACAGATGCCTGAAGGCTTCAATGAAGGTTAGGGATACTCTACATTATACAAAATCAGTTTACAAAATTTATGGTAGCATTTCCTCATTAGAAACCTCTCTACCTCGTTTAATGTGCGACAGATGCACTCTGGAAATTTTGTTTGCTTTGGGGTTTCTAATAAGCAGAGTAACGGGAGTCAGGAATGCCTCTACATAACATGGGCCCTTGAAACTAGGGGTCAACTTGCTTGAAACTAGATTACTGACGCCCTTGGGCTCGAAATTGCGGACGTACACAACATCTCCAATTTCCAAATCAGTCGGCTTGCGACAGGCATTGTGTCGCTTGGCAAGTTGGTCATGTGATACCTTAATATTCTCTCTAGCCTTCTCGAATTTCGCCCTCATATCCTCGGGCGTGAAACTGTCTGGAAGGAGATTGTGCAGGTTCCACAGGTTAGACAACGGAGAATTAGCCATAAAGGAAAGCATTAACGAAAAAGGGGTGGCTTGCGTGCTCTCATGCACGGCGGTGTTGAAAGCAATATTGAGCCAATGCAAATTAGAATCCCACTTGGAATGGTCTTCGTGGTGGAAAGCAATCAGAGCAGAACGGAGATTACGATTGACTCGCTCAGCGAGAGACGGGTTGGGAAAATAGGGAGTGGTTGTTACATGAGAAATAGCATAATCAAATAAGAATTGACGGAACTGATGAGATACAAAGCACTTGGCATTATCTGATACCAGGAACTGACATGGCCCAAAAGATGAAAAGATGGAATTAAGACACTTTATGACGGAACTGGTCGTAGCCTGTCTGGTGGGGAAAATTCAACTAAACCGGGTGAAACCGTCAGTGCAAACAAGCGCAAATTGGTTTCCCCGACCAGAGCGAGGGAACGGCCCAACATGGTCGATAAAAGGCCTCTCCATGGGTCTAGATGCCGGTTCAGATGACAACAGGCCAACCTTAGTAGAAACCGGAGGTTTGCTAATACTACATGCAGCACAATTTCTAATGAGCCTTGCCTCTCACCAAGGCGGTCCGGGTTCGATTCCCGGTCAATGCATGTGAGATTTTCGAAGTGAAATGCCATGTCCTGTGGTTCGGAATCCACGTAAAAGGAGGTCCCGTGGCTCATGATCTCGCGATTAACGGTCACGTTAAACTACAAGCTTCCTTTTGTTTCTAATGAGCCTCTTGATGTCGCCATCCATACTTTGCCAAATGAAAAACTGTCTGATTTTAGCTCGGGTCTTGAATACTCCTAGGTGGCCACCAATAGGAGATTCGTGATAGTAACGAAAGATTTCCGGAATGAGGACTGACGGGAGCACAATTTTAGGTAGACGGTCATGACGAGACGAACAACACAATACACCGTCCTTCAGAGAGTAGGGCTTGATCACTTCACCAGAATTGATTCGGTCAATTAGGCTAGATAAGGAGGGATCTTCTTTCTGGAATCGTCTCACATCTTCAAAAAGCACAGGGGAATTGCTAAGAACGACATTGACACAATTTACAGCAGATACAAGGTTTACGGGTTCACATTCTTGAATATCCTCTTCAGCTGTTTCCTCGTACATGCGGCTTAATGAATCAGCTACTGCATTTTCGGACCCACGAAAATGTTGGACTGAGAACTGGAATGACAGAATCCTAGTTGCCCATCTGGCAATCCTACCAGTTTTACGGGGCTTCCCTAAGACCCAGCTCAAGGCTTGGTTATCGGTCTCAAGGAGAAACTTAGTGTGCTCAAGATACATACGGAAGTTTTCTAGAGCGAACAACACAGCTAAAACCTCAAGTTCGTATATGGAATACTTCCTCTCTGCGTCCGTTAAGGTACGAGAAGCGTATGCAATGGGTTGCCTACCCAGATCAGATTCTTGCAGTAGGACACAACCAACACCACGACCAGACGCATCAGTCTGCACAATGAACTGCTTCCCAAAATCCGGAATGGCTAACACAGGGGCGTTAGAGAGCGCAAGCTTAAGATCTTCGAAGGCTGCCTGCTGAGAGGGATCCCACTCAAACTTCACAGCCTTTTTCCGTAATTGATTTAGAGGAGCAGCACGGTCGGCAAAATTACTGATGAACTTACGGAAGAAGTTCACCATACCAATGTAACGAGCAACACCCTTGGCGTTCTTGGGTGGTTTAAAGTCTCTGATGGCCTGCGTACGAGACTGGTCCACGGAGATACCAGATTCGGAAACAATATGACCCAAGAAGGAAATTTTGGGCTTGGCAAAGGAAACCTTGGACAATTTGACGGTAAGGCCAGCGTCACGCAACCGATCAAGTACAACCTTCAGATGATCAACGTGTTCCTCGAAGGACTCAGAATAGATCACCACATCGTCAAGGTAGTGGTACACAAACTTGAATTTAATTTCTGAAAACACCTTGTCCAGAAGTCTGCTCAACACAGCGGCTCCGGTGGATAGGCCAAACGGGACACGGGCATTCTCCAACAGGTTCCAGTCAGTGGAAAAAGCAGTAACATGCCTGGATTCCGGAGAGAGGGGAATTTGGAAGTAAGAAGATTTTAAATCGAGGATCGTGAACAACTTCGCGTTGCGAAACCAACTAAAACATGTGTGAAGGTCCGGCAAAGGGATGGACTGCAAAACAACTTTTTGATTAAGAGCCCTATAGTCGACCACCGGCCGAAAACCACCGTTAGGTTTTGGCACAAGAAATACAGGGGATGAGTAGGCAGAGATAGATGGTTGGATTACACCTTCTTCTAACATCTTATCGATAATCTTACGAAGTTCAGCCATCTTGGGCGGGGCAGGGCGATACGGGCTGGAACGCACCGGCACAGAATCGGTTAGCTCAAACTTGTATTCCATCAAATGGGTTACACCCAACTTGTCCGTAAATACATCACTATACTCCTGACACAACCTCTTAATGGCATCCTTTTGAAGACTCGTTAAATTTTCCAGATCGAGATCCTCAATAGTCATAGGTTCACTAACAGAATTGACAGCAGGAGATGATAAAACCGGGTTAAATGATAATTTACTCTGTGGATTAAACTTAAACCATAAGTTGCGAGCACCAAAATCAAGAAGCATACCAACGTGTGACATGAAATTAGCTCCAATGACCACAGAACAAGAAAGATTTCTGGCAACAAAAAAATTTAAACTTCCAAGAAAAATTTAGAATATGAATTTTGACTGTCATACTATCCAAAATATTTAAGTTTGAACAATTTGCCGAAATAAAAGATTCATTGTCAGGCTCTAACTCAGGGAATTTGCAAACACTCTTCATAGATAAAAACCAGTCCTCGCTTATAAAGGATGCGACACTACCAGAATCAAGCAATGCAGAAACGGGCTCGTCATTAACACAAATTTCAATAAACGGGGATATTCCTTTAGCCACAGGAGAAATTCCAAAATCATTACTCACTCTAAAACGATTACAAGTAGATGACGAGGACACCCGCACCACAGGTTTCACATTATGTTTAGAATTCGGCTGACTTGCCACGACATTGCTCACCGACAGGTTAGGTAGGTCAGGGACATAAGCAGAATTAGCACGTGCAGATTTAGTTTTCAACGAGTTATCAAGACTTTCATTGGTAGGGCGACCAGAAACTTCACAGGGTTTTCCCAAATTCACATGCACAGAAATATCCTTAGAAGTAACACCCGAGTTGGTCTCCACAACATCCCGTCATTGGCGATACACAACCTGGTTACTCGGACACACCTTCTTGGCATGTCCCACGCCACCACACGTGTGGCACTTAATATTGGGTCTTGGGTGGAACATAACCTTAGGCGGGGGACGAGACATCAAAGAAGGAGGAGGAACATTAGCTACACGAAGGGAATCTGCATGTTTCACAGCCATAGCCTCTATAACGACCTGTTTCAGCTCGACAAATGACGAAGGCCTGGTACACATAGTCATGTATGACCTATATTGAGGCGAAAACCCGTTTACAATCGATGACACCAACTGTCGTTCAGTTAAAGGGGATGCAAATACCTGGGCATATACCTTGATGTCACTGACATAGTCGCTAAGTGACTCGTCCAACCTTTGGACACGATACCAAAAACCTTTGCTCGAGAGCACTAAGGGCACTCGCAGGGACAAAAAACCACAACACTTCCCTAATGAACATGGCTAAGGACATGCGGAGGTGGATAGCTTCAATTAGCTTAACGCGCAGCATACCGGATGCAACAGGATACAAAAGTTGAAAAATCTGAATTTCCGACATCCCAAAAATCGAGGCATGGTTACCCAATTCGACCACTTGTTTTAAAAATAGGACCACTTGGGTAACGTCATCTAGGTTGAAACTCTTTAACTTAGTTAAGAAACCAGAAATAGGATGAGGAATCGACCCATAATTAACGGTAGGCGAGAATGTAGCATTTGGAAAAGAGGCATAGTTACCAGGGTAGCCCGCTCGCACACCCTCTACAGGAGACAAAACATTTACATTACTAGAGAAGGAACTGGAATGCAATGGGTCGGCAGGACCCAGGAAATCATTAGGTGACCTAATATGAGAAGAATGACCGTATGCAGGGTTAAGAGGTCTGGACGAGCCAGAAGCTGGCAACAGAGGGGCAGGCAAACTACTACTAGTAATCGATCCCAAAACCTCAGACCTAGTAAACAGAGGTGAATCACGTTCAACCCCAGAAGAACTCTCCAAATTCACAAGGTTATCTCTTAAGTCAATTAAATCGAAAACACTATTGTTGTCGGCCATTTTAAAAAACACAGAATGCAGACAGACAATATAGAAGGAAACAAATTTTAGGAATTACTAGGCCAGTTTACACTTTCACAACAATACCAATTACCAACACCACAGATTAGGTTGACACTCGAACAGAGCCACCACCTATAATACAAGATCATGCACAATGCTGCCCCGAACTGCATACGTCACCGCCAGCTTGGCTCGAGAACAGGAAGCTAAATTACAAACATTTGCACAAAACCCATGGCGAACAGCTACAGACAGGGCTCCAGGATGTCTTCACTCGTAGCATGTAGGCTATCAGAATATTACCAAATCCACATTTCCCATGCCAAGAACACATGCCAGTCACTTACCAACTTCTTTTTCAGAGGGGATGTTGTATTACAAACAGGATAACATACAGCAGCAAACACCTCGCTTGGAACAGGTCACTTACATAACAGCACATGGATATTCAGAGGCAAACATGAAATTAAACAACCGACAAGGATTAGCTTTACATAACATCAAGTGCACTGCTATGACAGATCCCATCAACAACCGCCCCATCAGCACCAGACGGGTCCATGAAACGAGCCTGCGGGTATTGAGGAGGGGATAGTTACGGAAGCGAAATCAACCACGCTCTGCTACCAAAATGACCCCGTGGACGGCCAGGGTGGATGGGCCTACTTACCTTTTTTAGAGGTCCGCGTCGCTTCCACAGCAAAATCACCTCCAGAAGACATGCCCCAACAGAAGAGCACCCAAAGGGGTAGAAGGAAGGAGGAGAAGGGGAACGCACAGGCTATTCTACAGACACCCTCCAATAACTAATGGAATTGCTGCCGACGAAATAATGACACAACAGTTGCTTAAAAAATTTTAAAAGAAAATTTAATGTTAAAATTTAAAAAACCTCCACCAGAAAACATAACATGCATCAGGCAGCATAAATTACAAAAAAAAAAATCTCAGCTAGAATTCTCACTGTAGAAATAATAAAGATTTAAGGCCGATATAAAGAAAAATACTTGAGGTAAGAGCATAAAAAGCTACAAACCAAAAAAACACTAAATAAGCACCAGACATATTCCCAAACTGGACCATGAGGGCCTTGGAGAATAAAAAAAACTAGTGCAAAATTATTACCATAAACAAGGTAACGAAAGAATAACGAAGGAGTACCAAGAAAACTCCAAAAAAGGAAAACCAAAGGAAAATTTAAAACAAATAAGTTAACCAACATCACCATGACCCAAGAACGTGCACTTCAAAACACGCCAGAAAAACAAAACCCACAATGCACTTCTGTCAACAAGTTACCATGGCGACCAAGAACAGTTGAAGGTACATCAGAACGTATTTATGTGAAACGCGTAATATTCATTTTTAAATTAAATCTTCTCCAGTGAGAAAACAGCTAGATATAAACAAACTCTAGACATTACGAGATCAAATAGTTTTTAAAGGCAATAGGCGTAGTTCCTCTCCCAGCAATTAGTCACAACTTATTATTTACAAGATGGATGACAAAAGCGAAGAAGGCCACCCAGCATGCACCAGGTTTATTTAAATTGGACCAATTAAATTTAGCCACATATTACGACAATGTGAAAACCAAATAATATTCACACGACACCACTAAAATGTTTTGGCGGCATGAAGTATATATAGTCTTTTGTTTATGACGTAGAATATAATTGCCTTCAATTATGCCACGAATAGGAAGAGTTTTATAAGGCACAACCAACACACTCTAGCGGAGAATAAGGAACCACGTGAAGAAGCGCCAAAGTCCGACAGCAGCTACCATCTCGTGTTCACAAACGGAACCAAGCGACCATGCGGTCGTTTCAAAATGACATGAAGTTACATCCAGGTGTAGATACATGTTTGAAAACGTTGGGACGGGCTCTTGCACGTAACAATAATAATATTACAAATAATATAAATCTGTTTTATAATAAGAATGTTATTGGTTTTATGACCCCTCTTTAACTACTGTGGCTTTTTAAAACGCCGGGTTGGCGGTATTAAGCCTCCGAAGGGGAACTTCAACATGGCAATAAATTTATCGACAAGGCTGCTTCATATTTAAGCACCCTCATATGCCAATTGCATGCGCCAGAATTCGATCCTGGAACCTTGGGCACAATAGGCGAGAAAGTAACCGCTGCGCCACGTAGCCAGTCAGTTTCCAGTAATAAATGGGATGTAGTGAACCCATCTGTAATTGGTTCAAGCGTCGAATCCATATTTTATTTGCAAAAGAAGAGAGGAAATAATACAGTCCTTAGAATGACTTGAAAATATTTTAAGAAGTGGGCTGTTATAATGTGGCACAAGAATGGGTGACCACGAGTCATGCGGACGTGAGATCATGCTTGACGCATCGATAGGAGCTGGCTCATGATTATAAATAGAACGATAAAAACTTTCCACGACGAGTAAGAGAAGAGGTTTCGGAAATAGACCTTACTCAGCTAGAAAATGACAACCTCGCAATGGTGCAAGAAGAGAAATAATTAGAATTAAGCCATTTGCAAGCATTTAATTAATGAAAGAAACACATCATTGTTGATCATTTTGGAATAGAGATTTTTTGTGGGGAAAAAGTTTATAATATTTGCACAGGAAAGAACTGCAAACGTAGCATGACGTCGTTAGTAATTCCCCGAGACCAGAGTTGGTAGGGATGGAAAAATAAACCTCAACGCCCACGTATCTGAGGAGACAAATTATTTAATATCTTGGAATTGTGTGATCGATTTTCATGATCAAAGAAACCAGTTTACGTTTAGAACAAGAGCCTTCCAGAGATATATTTTTCAAAATTATACGACAATTCCTTCAGAAGTTAGTGCTGGAGAAGACGCGGATTTTATCTTTTTGCCGCCGATTACGATATAAACCCTGGAGTTGCCAGGAGGAGCATGCAGTTATTCCGAGAGCCCGCGAGGGGGCGTACGGCTGTATCAAGTACAAACAGTTATTGTCTGCCTGCGGGCGTGACACTGTGTCACTATCATCGTTAATGCAGTCTTTACCAGACCTTGAGAGGCCGTGTTACGCTGTATCACCAACGAGCACCCCGTATGGGAGTGGCCGTGCAGTATCGTCATCAGTATCGCCGTGTGAAGACACATAAGAATCCTAGTATAGGAATAATATCGACAAGCTTCAGACTTTATAAAGTTCACAAGTATAGTCAAAGTTTAGGCTGTGGACTTGAGAAATAACAGGCGATAGGTACTCGAAGATAATAGTTCAGTTAAAGAACGGACGCATCATAAGGTTTCGAAGTACCCAAGGAAAGTGAAATAGACAGTCTATCTACGTTAAGGAACCCAAGCAGGGTAGAACGAAATAGTAACGCCTAGTGTTCCGGAAATTTAGGGACTAGAGCGCAGGACGATAAAAATCAGGAATTGTACTTCCAGGCTTTGTCTACGTAGACAAATGAACAGTTAAACATTGGGGAGTACTCCAATAAGCTACAAATCAAAGTAACAGAAAGTACAAGGAAATTACTAGGTCACCGATAAACAGTTCGAGCGATCGAAAAAGCAATACATCAAGGACAGACTTTTATTTAGACGAGCAAGTAGCGTCTAGCAAGATACGACATCGTGCAGGAAAGTTATAGGAGCCGATAGTCAAACCCAGGATTAGAAGATCAGCCGTTCCAGTGAGGTTTAGTTCGATCGAGACATTCCATCATCTCGTCAGATTAGGAAGCCGACGTGCTATAATGCAACCCTTGGAAACGGGAAAGGAAAAGAAATCACGTTTGTAAGGCGAATAATTAACGCCCAAGTGATAAAAATTGTTATGTAATGTAAATATAGTGAGATTTTTAGTGTAATATTTTAGTGAATTGTATTGTGTTAAGTGAAAACAAATACAAAATGGTATTCGTTATGTTCCAAGTGATTAAGGTAAATACTTTATGTGCTGTTGAAGAAGTGTCATTGAGTGTAAATATAACCATGAAAATGGCTTAAGAAAAAGTTGGTGGGCGAAAATGTTCCATCGCTAGAGAATTCGGTCGCTGACCGTACCGTCATGTGAGTAACTATTTCATTATTATGTGTTTGGGAAGATTTGCGTATAATCCTCAAGAGAGAGAGAGAGAGAGAGTAGGGATGTTTAATAACAGGTGAAAGAATGATTGCGCGATCTGAACGATTAATTTGAGAGAAATATAATAAATATGTGAAATATAAATGAATCCCTTGTGGAATGTATTCAGTAAAATATCAGTGTAATGGATAAATGATATAAATATGAGAAAGCAAGCGTATTAATAATAATAATAATAATTAAATGAATGAATATTGTGATGAATTTTATATTGAAAGTGGTAGCTTCCGAGCTCCTTTAGATGAATTAATACATGTTATGAATACATGTTCTTTACGGTAAAAAGGATTATTGTTAAGGGAAGGAGAGTAAAATATTTTGAGATGTAGATCAAACGTTGATTTTGAATTTATTTAGTTCTTTGAAGGCAACTTGGCTAATTAATGTATGAGCGCCATGTAGCGCATTGAAGTAATTTGTCACGCTAGGAATGCGTTGAAATGCTCGGTAAAATAATTATGGGGGACAGTTAGTCGTGGTGATTGAATTATTATAAGCCCTCAAAGTTGTGATAGTGATCACGAGGCATTGTGTGTTGTATGTTAAAAAGGGTGCTATTTATGTTGTATTATGAGCGCTGGTAAAAGGCGAGGCCTGCCCTAAGTCGCTAATGTTATAAGTCCTCCAAATTGGGATACTGCTCCCGAGGCATTTGAAAGGATCGAACTCAGAGTCGTCCGTGTTGAAGCCCCTCAAATATTGGTTATATTATTGAATTTTTCTTACCCGCTAATGAGGACACTTCATAGTTATTATATACCGAAGCTAAGAGAATAGGTCTACAAGAGTTTAGTGCTTTTCAGTCGGTCAACACGAATGTACCCAAAAGAGATGGGTTATGCCCTAATCCTGAAATAAATTACATGAGATTAATAAAATAATATTTCAGGATTAGGGCATAACCCATCTCTTTTGGGTACATTCGTGTTGACCGACTGAAAAGCACTAAACTCTTGTTTACTAAGGCAACACTGAAAATATGGCTTCAAACACCACAATGAGAATAGGTCTGTTGAACCTAAATATGTAGTTTTATGATTTTGTATTAGAAGCCTTGTCATTCAGAGAATTGCATTTGAAACAGCTGTGTGGAAAGCTGATGTAGCCAGTCCCTTGTAAAAGCGAGACTGTGAGCTATCTTCTCTCCCTGCAATAAATCACGCCAAGTAGTTAAGATTAGACCCTTACCCTCTGGTAGTGTGGTAGGTTAGAACGGACTGTCTGAGTCATAATATACACAGAAGTGTTTAAAGATTGTTTGAACGACCCGGTCTTTGAACCGAGGTCCCTTTATATCCATTATTATCGCTTGCAGAGTTCAGATCGTTGCTTTCTTATAATATAATGGTCTTTTAAGACAAAAATGATAAATCCCTAACTTTATTGTTCAATAATTCAGTGATTCACGAGTTCTATTGAAGACATTAGATTCCGGGAGTAATCTTAAGTTTGACTTGTTCAGTAGTCTTCTGTAGCTTGGGAGTACGCAAGTTTTTCCCAATCACGGTAGTGAGTTGTTAGCTTGAGAGAGAGAAATGGTAACCTGTGAGCCTTGTGAAAGCCCAAAATTAATTGATGATTAGCCATACTTTGATAATGATGATTAAAAGATATACTCGTGTAAATAGTAATTGATGTGTATTAAATTGATAACACAGTGTATGTAAACATTACCGAGCCGTTTAGAGCTCGTTATTTTAAAGAATTTGAATTGACACCATATGGAAGTGAAACTTAGTGGAAGTTTGTTGGTTTTTGGAAAACCAGTCATTATGATTTTATAATTGTTTAATATGAATTCCTTGTTCAACTTTGGACAAGTGTGAAGTGGAGTGTCAGTATTTTTATTTGTTTAAATTTTGTAGGGCCATATTTTTGGATAATTAAATGTTTTAATAGTAGGAGTTTATTTTTGTTTATTTTTGGAAGTGTATCCTCTGCTTAATCCAAAGTGTGTAAGTCACAGTGTGGGAGAACAAACCATGAACCCCGATACTCCCGATTGAGCATTGCTGGCAAACTGTCATTTGCATATTTCGTTGTTGAATGGGCACAGTAGTTAGTGGGAGTTTGTATGCTTTTTTGTGTCGAAAATAAGCATTTTCAGATTTATTTTATGATTCTGCTAGCCAGAAGTCTACTTTACATTGTAATAGTGATTTTCAATCGAAAACGTGACCTAAAAGGGGTTAAATGTATATTTAAACATCTTGTATGAACGAGTGTCACGCCCACAGTAGAGATCTGCAGCTTCTACCGCATTTCTCAGTTAAGTGGTCTGGTTTATTTTCTTTGTAACGTTTCCCTTTCTAGAGGAATTTTGTAATTGAAAAACTGGAATGTGCAGGATGTGTTCAGGGGAGGATGGGGATCATCTTCGCAAATTCCGCAAAGATTCCAAAGGAGAATAGCTGGTAGATGTAAAGCCTTATCGAGAGTACTGGACTCTCAGAGATGAAGATACATTATCGTTACAGAAATATTTTGCCAGGAACACAGGAAATGCAGAGATGATGCAAGATGTTTGGGATATTAATTTTTACAAACTTTTAACAGAAAAGGACCCCAACACTGTCTTAATGCCATTCGTATTATGTCTCCATTAATTGCTGTGGCTTTTAGAGACGCCGGAGTATCGGATTTATGCCCCAAGGGGATGTTTAACGTGCCAGTACATCTACTGACACGGCTCCCTTGCATTTGCACACCCTCAAGTGCGCAAAGATTAGATCCTGCAACCTTGGGTGCAGCATTAAAGAACGTTACCGCTGCACTATGCAGTCAGCTCAACACTTTCAGTTTATCCTTTTGGTGTAAATACAAAAGATCCCAGATTGCAGGAGAAATTACACGCACTAACACTCATCATCAATGGCAGTGCCAGATAATGCAACCTTCAGAGCTATAATGTTATAGAACGTTCTATGAAAGTGCCTCCATAAGAGGAACCTCAAGTCAAATGAAAGCTTTCTTGCTGTACTTTGGACTCGGATTCCCAATGTGGTATTTGTAGATTGTTAGACACTTGTTTTAGGTGAAATGCCAAGGTGCTGAGTTCTGGGGTGTGTGAATGTTCTGCAGCAGCGGAGCATTTAACCTGTAAAGAATAGCACTGAGAGGTTTCAAGGATTTGGACCACCTACGAGTTGCTAAAAGAGATTTCATTGTAAAACCGCTGTCAAGGGAGAAGACATTAAAGCAGTGTGGCAGAGACAAGGCGAATAATAGCGCCGATCCAGAATACGGGAGTGTCAACTATAAAAAGTACTGTTGTCTTAAAGTCAAATTATCTTGAAACGAGGTATTGGCGATACTACCTTTTTACATTTATAAGCCTATTTTCATTTATGAAACATAAATGGGCTTATGTTATCACCTTTTGTCTGTGTGTGCGTGTCCCCGTAATAAAATCTTAACGGCCGAAGCGATTTCAATTAAACTCCATAAGTGCATACTACTCCCAGAGGAGTGCGTCAGGCCTCGGCAGCCGGCACAGTCCATATCCTCGCCGCTAGATGGGGGCTTCATTCATTCCATTCCTGACCCGGTCGGAGACTGGAAGCAGGCTGTGGATTTTCATTTCAAGTGCATACTACTACCTCGTCCGACCTCGTCCTCTCCTCTCAAATTTTAATACGTTTTACCAACCCAAAATGGCGGCCGCACGAAATAATTCACTGGCATTCTGTATCTCCATAACAGTTACCGATATTACCCTGAATTTTTTTACGGTGATAAGGGGTACTACTAGACGTTTACCTATGTGACTTTCATAAACCTGCTAAATTCAAAATGAATATGGCGGCCAAGCGAATTTGAAACTTTTAAATATACATTTATCGAAATTGAACCATCCGAGCGCAATGAAACCTAGTACATCAAATTTTTATGCACATTTTAATGCACTGACATCTCATTAAGTTCAATTGTTTCCATAACCTCAAGATGGCAGCTGTGCGAAAGTTTGAACATTGAACCTACACAATAATCTTCGACTAATGGCACATAAGTATATGGCCTACATATATAGGATGTTCGTAAAGTCGGAGGACTCAGACTTTCAAAAATCGTAGCACTAGTAACTGACGAAATAATTTGGCGAAATTGGCTGTGAGATGTTATCAGACATGGTAGAACCAGTTGTAGTAATGTCAGAGCAGTGCAGCTGTTGCCTTGTGTAGAATGATTCGTGCAAGGTCAAGCGGGTGACGATGCATTTCTGCGAGCACGACGGGTTGCTTTATTGGAGGCTTATTTTGAGTGCAAAAGTTATGAGAGATGTGTGGACAAATGGAGACATTCACTGGTCAAAACAATTAGGGGATCAGGTGAGATATCATACACAAGATACATATGGTATCGTCTTTTATTCAAAGTTCGGTTACAATTGTAATTTGTGTGTGCTACAGTACGATATTGTGCTGTCTCAATTCTTTACTGGAGGTTTACATGGCGTTTACTTAGAGCGAGGCACTATGGGGCTACCATAATACTGAAAAAGTCATTCTCGTTGCCCTCTAATATTGTGTGTGATCACCTCGGACAGCCAGGACAGTTGCACACCTGCGTGGCATGGACAGTATGAGGTTATCAATCAGCTCTTGAGGGATATTTGGCCATTCTTCCATGAATGCAATATCCAGCTCGGCAACCGTTGTGGGAGGTGCTGGTCTGGCTGCAATGCGTCTGCCAAGTGTATCCCAAACATGCTCAATCGGGTTTAAGTCCGGCGAACAAGCTGGCCACTCCATTCGTTCAATGCCCTCGTTGTCAAGCATGTTGTCCACCAGTGCAGCTCTGTGGGGACGTGCGTTATCGTCCACCAAAATGAACCCATCACCTATGGCACCAGCGTAGGGCACAACAAACGGCTGAAGGATCTCGTCTCGATACCTCTGAGCAGTCAAAGCGCCATTCTGAACAACATAGAGAACCGTACGTCCGCCAATACTGACTCCTGCCCACACCATTCGTCCACCACCATTACATGGTGCTGTTTCCTGCACATACGTGGGAATGTTCCGAGTTCCACGTTCTCTCCAGATGAGGGAACGACGATTGTCCGGCTGAACACAAAATCTTGACTCATCTGTGATCCGAACCCGTTGCCATTCATTACGACGCCAATCCTGAATCCTGATGTTCCTCCGTCCAGTTTCTGTGGGCTAAACGGGGGCGTGGTTTTAATGGGACACACACCATATGTCTCCGTGCGTAGAGGCCACTTTCCCGAAGGCAATTTCGGACTGTTTGTGTTGATATTGCGCGTCCTGTTGCCACCTGGAGGGTGCGTTGCAGCTGAATTGCATTCAGCTTCCTGTCTCGGCGAGCTGTTAACCGGAGATAACGGTCATCTCTTGCTGATGTTACCCGTGGACGACCTTGGCCTGGCCTTCTTTTAACTGTTCCTGTTGTCTGAAATCGCGTCCAGGTTCTGGAAATTACACTTTGGGACACTCCAATATCTGCAGCCACCTCCCTCTGTGTCTGTCCTGCTTCCAACCTTCCTATGGCTCTCCATGCAATTCCTTCGGATAAGTCACGTTGTTGTTGCATTGCACCTGCTCACTTCACCCTCTGAACCCAACTGCTTGTGTCGTTCGTTTGGTATAGTACACACACGTCCCCACGAACCCCCTCTGTAGCAACTTTCTGTTATTACCACTATCTCGGTTGCCGTAATGTGGTTGTATCCACTCCATAGAACCAACAGAAAGACGTCGAACCATTTTAGGCCATTCTGCCGATGACAATACGTCAGAACCTAGATATCTCAAATGATCCCCTAATTGTTTTGACCAGTGTAGATTTCTTGATGAACCGTTACCAGGTAAATCTTCCTTCTATGATCTTGTACGCAGGTTTCGTGACACAGACTTCATGCTGATAGAGAACAATGTGGGAGCCTTACATTAATAGCTTGACACTTTCCTTCGCGATGTTTGGCAGCGCATTCAGAGATCTCCGCGGAAATATGTAAGGTGTTTGTCAAAAGAACTTGGAGAATCAATTAGGTCAACACATCAAGTCTTGAAAGTGGGACATTTCGCAACAATTCGTAATTTTATTGGAAGAGGATGAGCGCTATTGCTGGTTCCAGCAAAATGGTGCCACTTGTCATACTGTAAACGCGACCATGGCTATGTTGCTTTTTTTTTTTCGGAAATCGAGTTATCTCATGAAATTTGTGACCCCATCGTTTGCCAGAATTAACCACTTAAAAAAAATAAAAATTATCTGGGGACATTTAAATGAAAGTGTACACAGTGATAATCCGCATTCCTTACAAGAACTCAAGAGAAGCGACTCCTAACTTTATTGGAGAATTAACATCGGCAACTTTGAAAAAAGTGTCGCAAATCAAGCCTATGCGTAAACATTTTGTGCCTGCAAGAGAATTGTGGTAACTTTCAACATCTCCTGTGAACTGCAAATGTGGGAAAGCAATGTGCAGAAAACGACTTAGTGTTATGTCTGAACATTTGTTACTCTCAGCATTTCCAGAATACTCTCACCGGAGTTTAAAAATGAGTGTTCTTCACTTGAAGGTATATGGGACTATTGTGTGTGATCACTAGAGTTGTATGTCTTATACAACGTCAGAAAGAAATCTGAAATATTGAGTCTAGTGACTTTACGAACACCCTGTATAATAATCCAACATGGTGACCATCCGAAATATGTACACGGCTCTCAATATCTACGAACCTTTTCAACAATCAAACTAAAATTTTGTATGTTGATAGATGCTATTAATTTAAGTTCACCTATGGGACTTTTAATAACCTGGTGATCACAAAACCAACATGGCGCCAAAGCGAATTTCAAATATTTAAATGGAATTTACTCGCAATTTAACCATCCTAACGCATTGAGGCCTGGTATCTCAGGAATTGGCATGCATGCATTTTTTAAAGTGTAAGCAAGATTATATAAATATATTGTTGTATACAACTGTAGTGTGCCCTTCAATACGAAGGCCAACGATCACAAATGCATATACCTTGAGGACAGTTTATCACGAGACTCTTAACACTGAATAGTTTATGGTGAATTTATGGTAAATTGATAATGTTCAATTGTGATAATTGATGAAGTGGTTTATGAAGTGTTAATTCAAGTGGTCATTAGTGGATAATAATATTCAATGTGAAGAATTTATGGCAATGATTTTTATATGGCAATTGAGTGCAGTGTAAGCACAAACCGTCAAAGTATAAGAGTATAATGAAGTCTGGCAATACTTTCTAATCAGTATTATAGAGCATGGCGACACCTAAAAAAATTATCCTAAATGTTATTCTGGATATTTAAAATAATCCAAGCTTCTTTGATAATGAATGGTTAAATATCACTCTGAATGATAGTGGAACAGCTGATCTGACCTGATGATAATTTAATGAAGTCAAGTGAACAGCTGATTGAGTAATAGCTGATATGACAATTTGTTAATGATTTTCAATACTTTTGAAAAGCCAGATAATTAACATGATGATTAAGATATTTGTAAATAAATTTTTGATAGGGTGATTATAAATAATTTTTGTACAAGTAAAATTAAGATGAGTATAAACAATTATTGAAGGAATTTAATTCTGGTTTGAGGTCTGAAACGTTGTACATTCAGTTTCATGAAGAAAAACTGAGAAGAGGCGTGTTCGATTCTTACCTCAGCAATCCTGGAAATGGTTTTCCGTGGTTTCCCACTTCTACTCTAGCCAAATGCCGGAATCATATTGATCTTAAGACCACAGCCGCTTTCCACACAGATCCTACCTCAATTACAAATATTCACACTAGTGCAGACATCATCGTGATTCAGGCTATCAAACAAATTCTACACATACCCAAATACTCGTGGATAAATGACCATGATGTCGCAGAGCACCTGAAAATAATTAACAACTAACATCTTCCTACTCTTATCCTAGTCCTAATTACAAATGTACACACACTAGTAGAATCACAACATTTACACAGGTTATCAGACAAATTCCCCACACACCCAAGCACACGGAGCTATATGACCTTGATCTCACAAATAACAACAATAACAACAACAACATCGAATGGCAAATCGAACCCTAAATTACGCAGAGCTCGTGATTCACGTGGCCGAGACGTTACTGCAAAGCTCTTGAGAAGAATGCAATGTCACTTTCCTGCAAAATAAAGAACAGCCCGGCTGATATTCCAGGATGAAGGGTTGTGGAGAAGTCGGTGGCGTACTTCTGTAAAGCGTACTCGAGTGACACGGCTTGGTGAGAGACTACCTGTTCTATCACCAAGAGCCATCTCGTAACTAGTTCAAATACGTGATTCTCACTAATTCCGACACCAGGGTCAAGAATAATTAGGGACGCCAAATTTATCTAAGACCTCTATCGCGGTGACAAGCTACACAATGGACGTGGCTATAGTCACAGGAGCGTCTCGAAAAGCCGCAGTAGTTGAAAGGGACGTTACATCAATAGCATTATTATTATTATAGTCATAGGGAATAAGAAGAATCATCCCATTTTTATCAATTATCTTCGGATATTTAATGACCACCTGGCAGAAAGCTGCTAACACTCAGCCAGGGGGTATGCGATCCGATCCAGCTGGCAGTGGTACCATTTGGAATGTTTATCACATACGGATAACTTCAAGGTTTGAAGGCGCCATTATAGATATTTCTACAAGCTGTAGTTCTTTGGTGTAAAAATTTTATACAGGAACTGGGCTAGCCTTTCATAGACCACTATGTGAATTCTCTTTACTGTCAAGTAGGCGTATTCATAACTAATTTAACACTCAATTCCACGCAGGAACATTATCGCAAAAAAAGCAAATTATTAATTGAGCATAAAAAAATACTTCCATACTTTTACCAACACGGGAAAATGAGTATCTGTCTTGTACTCCAAATGGCTGTGGTGTTAATGGCTGCGTGGATAACATCTTGGTCTGCGAATCATGAGGTCACAGGTTCGAACCCCAGTCTCGGTAAATATTTTTGCTACCGGATTATCGATTTAAATGTTATATATATATATTGAATATTATGCGTCATTTAACAGAATCTACATGAAATTACGATTTATCTAATTTTAATTACAATAGGTTGCACCAAGCAGGAGTTGGAAATTTGATTGTATTGAATATTATTTATAGTAGTCTATAGATAGGCTAGAGACTATGGGTTCATTACTCCTCTTAATTTACAATATAATATGTGATGTTTGTTCAAACAAGAATGACAGTAGCATATCTCCAATACAATCTATACATTCATCATAGGGCCTAGTACCAGTATGAAAACGGAGCGTAAATTAACATTTTAAGAATGTCCAAGCTGTGTAGTATACGAGTAGGATAACATGTCAGATGACTTCACATACATTTCATCTCAATTTCTTAGTAGGATAACATGTCAGATGTTACACATCATATGCGACTGCTGTAAGGCTCGTATCTTTTTTTTAATGGGGGCCGATAACCTCGATGTTAGGCCCCTTAAAACAACAATTATCATCATCATCATTTTTTTTAATGCCCAGTGACTATTCATTCTGAACAGCTTTTTTCTGGTCATTTAGATGAAAGTTTTTACGTGATTTTATACATAATACACGTGTAATCCAGGACTCCCGGGAATGTTCTCGGCAGCGGCTACGTGCTTCTGCGAGAGATAGCGTCAGCAGTTACGTTGGTAGCATGGTATCATTGACAGGGTCGATGTACGTAGTAGGCCACACGTGTGGGCTGTAGGCTGTTCAAATCGTCAGTGTGTATTGCAGTAAGCGAGCGTTCCGATATAATATATTGGAAGAGTGCAATAGTATACTGGCGGTGATGTTTACTACTGAAGGAGGGGCTATTTTGGTGGAATACGTTTTTCGCGAAGGCGATCGGTTTACAGAAAATGTAAAACTAAAATTGCTGGCGCGGTTTTCTAATTCAAAGTGTCCAAACCCGGATACCGTTCGGGATTTGATAAGTAAATTTAGTGTAACCGGCCCATAAACTAATCCAAAAACGATTGATGAACTTAAAGTGAATATCAATAATTATGTGCAGTCCATTACGCAAGAAACTTTAGTGAAAGTCTTCGACAATATGTGTAGACGTGTTGAAGTATGTCTTCGAACACAAGGATAATACTTTCAGCATCTGTTATGAATGGCTGTGGTGAGAACAAAGTTTACTGTTTGTTTTGCTACAAGCGACAGCCGTACTGCCAACGTTACTGCTGACGCTACCTCTCGTAGCAGCATGTAGCCGCTGCGGAGAACATTCTCTGGCGCCCTGTATTTGTATCTTCTACGGATGTTTTCAGTCACCGTTTACAGAGATTTGTTGAAGGTACATCAATTCAAGAGAAATGAGACAAACCTACATCTACTAGGCACTAAAGTTTGTTCCAGCTTCATTTGTTTGAACGAAAATACTTTTTGTTTGTAGTCAGTGTCCCCAGCCCGTTAAAAAAAACGTGGAAAGTTGTTCATGAAATTGGAAGTCAGTTGCATTCATGTAGCTGATTATGTTTTCCTGATGTAATTTTTTGAAATTCACTTCTGAATACTGCTGAGGAGGGGCCACAGGTTTCACTAAAAGCTCTGCAATGCCAAGACCATGTTATATGAAATGTATGGAAATAAATGTTGAATAATGTACCAAATTGCGATGCATAAGTGAAAGATAAGTGGTTAGAATGGTAAGTTTATGGTGCTGATGACTAGAATGTTCATATCTCTCTGTGAAAGTACCCAGTTCAACTACTGAATAGCATGTGTCCTGCGTATCTGCAATACATACGATTTAGTAATTTATACATTAGGACGGTTGTCTAGCATTGCAATTTCTTTACTCGCTTTAGATGTTTCAGCATGTTCGATTATAGCATACAGTAAATGCTCACTGCATAATCCCCCACGCTATTGACAGGATAAAGTCTGACTGTTTTGCGCTCGTCAACATTAAGTCACCATTATTGTAATACTTTCCTTAAAGTTGTTTTGTAACAGGAATTCAGATCACGGGAATGCAAGGACGACTAAACCTAGCTCATTGTTTACGGATTATTAGCGACGTATGGCTAGCACGAGGGTACTCTGTCACATTGACTTAATGGTATGTCATAGAGCACTGCGCTTATCAAGCAAACTTTCGTAAAGCTATGTGAATTTCGTTATAACCCTCATTTCAGCTCTTAAGTCTCTGACGGAGACCGGAATAGAACCCGGGGTATCTGAAGTAGGAGGAATTTCGACTACCGCTACTCTGATTAATATTATGACGTTTAATATAAACCGTATAATAATACCATTTCGAATATCTGAATTTCTCCCGTATGGGGCCGAAATACCTTCGTTCACTAGGCCAATAATAATAATAATAATAATAATAATAATAATAATAATAATACCGTTTTAATAATTTTATAGTTTTTGCGTCACATTTACTACTGTTGCTGTAGACACTCTGCGGAGCCGAAATGTTGCCTTGAAGGTAATCTTTTACCTGCCTGTTAATCGGTTGTTTGTTGTTGTTGTTTGATTTGATGGACTTGGACATCTTGGTATTTAGCGCCGTTACTTGGGTGAGTGAGTACATTTTTTTTGATAACCTTTGTTATTGTAAAGGCTGCATTAGTGTTGGCTATATTTGTAATTCAGATGAGGATTGGGAAGGAGGCGGTCGTGGTGTTAAGTTAGGAACTACCCCGGCATTCGCTTCGAGTAGAAGTGGGAAACCACGGAAAACCACTTCCTGGATGGCTGACGTGGGAATCGAACCCATCTCTTCTCAGTTTGCCTCAGACAAGAATGTAATTTATTTTGAGAGCTGGGAATCGAACCCGGACCTCTGGGCCGACAGCCAAGAATGCTAACTACTACACCAGGAACCACTATTAATATGCTGACGCGGTCCCTCACAGTTAAACATCCCGAATTGCCAACTAACTGCGCTAGGATTCCATCCAGCAACCGCTGTGCACCCGCCAAGCCTATCTTTCTTCAATGCACGGCGTTGACCGTAGCGTTGTATCGAGCTCTTTGATATGGTCATCATCCCCTTTAATATTGCCTCATTACAGCTTTGTGTGTGTGTGTGTGTGTGTGAACTGTGTGGTATGGAGTGATGTTTGTCGGTTAATTGTGTCCCTAGGTAACGCTAGTTATTTTGTACTCACCTTCTATTGGAGTGAATTCCAATCCCCAAGAGTTGGCTCATGTCATCAGCAGCCTTGTTAATAGTCGCAATTTACCTATCTCTCATGCCGAATTCTTTTATATCCCACGACTTATCTATGCCATGTTCTTTTGCATGCCTTGCGAACCATGAGGAAACCATTTGTGCTTGCATTTGCTGTAATAAGTACCTTAAACTGAATTTCCAATGGTTGTACGATAGTTTTCTAGTATTAACGTTTTGAAGTATATACACATTTAATGAATATATTAAAGCACGACTGACTGTTTGGCATGGACCTTACTTCGCAACCATATCGATAAGTTACATAGCGGGAAGAGCAAGCATCACTTGACACGTCTTCGTCCGAAACAAGATATGGTGCTAAGTTCAAATGGACTCATTTCAAGTAAATGTAGTGACTAAAGATGGAGTATTTTACAGTAAATGCATGTCCATTCCCATAAAGTTCCGAAACTAAGAAACTGAATTGAACGAAATTTAGTACATATTGTGTTGCCCTGGGGGGTCGGTAGCTCGAATTAGGGCAGTATTTACTAGCAGACGTTAAAACTTGTATGCAGGACAGAGCGCGAGTGTAAATGGTTTGTGAAGCAAAGAATGAATGAGACAGGCAACCTGAAGGCTGGCTTGCTTACGAAGCAAGGAGCGAATGCTGACTCAGTGTTTACAAATGTTAGACAAGCGATAGAGCCTGTGTGGCGCAGCTGAGTAAAGGCTTGCTGGTGGCGAGCCGAGGTTCGAGTAGAATGCTTAATAAATACAAGGAGGCAGTTTAAGAGGGTGTGACTGGTTTAATTCTTACAAGTGTGATGTGAAGTGCACAAGAATGAATGAGATGATTACAAGTACTGGGTTTGGAACAGAAAGGAATTACTTAGGAGAACCTTGAGTACGGTACACTTACCAGAACTGCTGAGTGATCGAGTAGGCGTCGGACAGCACCACGGTGGACGAAAGATGCTTACTGTCGACCAAAGTATTATGTGCACTCGAGTTTGAAGGTTGTTTATGAAGTAACCAATAGACCTACATAAAATCCAATAACATCATAATTTTCTTCGTTATATTTTACGTTAGGTCATGTAGGTTTGGAATTTTTAATTTATATTTTAATATTTTTTATCGCAGTTGGAACACAAAAAGTGTCCGTTTTTAAGCGTGTTTTAACCATGCGTCACATTTAAGAAGTATTATATCAAAAACCCGTCATCAGATCGAATCCAAATTTTAACACAATATACATTGGAATGTTGTATAACTGGTTTATTAATTTCAAAATTGTGTGTGTCCAAGAAACAAAGTTGTTATCATTTTTGTAAGGTAACTTTATCTCGGCTCGGGGTGGTTGGAAAATGTAGTTCTTGGTTGCATTGTAATCCTTATACATCGAAAAGTTATGCTGTATGACTGTGAAATACGTAAATTAATTCACTTATTTTATATCGGTTTGTATTTCTACGGGGAATTAAGACATGGTTCACCAGCTAGCCTCTCCCGGAAAAACTGTACAGCGTTGCCGAAATGGTGCCCACACGCATCATGGCGCGTCTCGCTCGGAAGTGATGGGCTCCATCTCAGCAACGCTGTACAGCTTTCTCCGCAGCGGCTAGCTGGTGAACCATGTGTTAATTCTTCATACAAATACAAACCGATATAAAATAAGTGAATTAATTTACGTATTTCACAGTCATATAGCATAACTTTGTGATGTATAGCGATTACAACGCAACCAAGAACTACATTTTCCAACCACCCCGAGCCGAGAAAAAGTTACCTTACAACAATGATAACAACTTTGTTTCTTGGACACACAAAATTGTGAAATTAATACACCAGTTAGCCTATACACCAGTCCAATATATATTGTGTTAAAATTTGGATTCGATCTGATGACGGGCTTTTGAGATAATAATTCTTAAATGTGACGCATGGTTGAAACACGCTTAAAAACGTGCACTTTTTGTGTTCCACCTGCGATAAAAAAAATGTTAAAATATACATTAAAATATCCAAACCTACATGAACTAACGTAAAATAGAACGACGAAAATGATGATGTTATTGGGTGTTACGTAGGTCTATTGGTTACTTAACAAACAACCTTCAAACTCGAGTACACATAATACTTTGGTCGACAGTAGTTCCTAGTAGGGCTGGTATTTAAGTAAATTGCCCGTGTTTGTGTAATGTTGTAAGCAGATTTCTGCCCCACATACCAGGTAGCTAGTTGTTGGGATTTGTTTGGCAAGAGTTAAAACATGTGGCTATGAGAAGGCCTGTTAAGCCAGTGTATATGTAATGGCTAGATGTGTGTTGTTGTTGGTTTCTTTTAGGGGTTGTGGCGTGAAATGGGGGTGAAAGGTGACGAAAGGGGACGATAGGGGGTGGCTACCCCCTGTGGGAACCTCAGGGTATAACAATATTCTGAATTATTAGAGGGTTTCCCAACCCTTTCTTTTTTATCGCTGCCGACGAAGAATGAATGAGCAATGCGTAATTCGACTATCTGCTAAACTAATCATTATATCACTACTGAATTTCACATAAATAACAATACTAAGGGGAATGGTAGAAGCTTGAGCTGCAATGTCGTCATCTGCATAATTTCAAGATTGCGACCATGTGAAGCTTTATAATCCGTAATCCATGCTTCAATGACGGAAAGCTCAGAGTAGTTAGCATTGAGTGAGTTCTATGTAAGAAACCTGTGTTACCAAAGTCATGCCCTTATCAGACTGAATATTACGCAAGGCCTTCATCATCAAATTATGTAATAAGTTATCAAAAGAAGTAACTCTCAAGCAGGATATCTGAATGGGGACAGAACCAGAGTCCAGCTCCTCGATGTGCTGTCCGCACAAGGCTGTGACGTCATTGATTTGTTCAGATCCAATATGCTGGCCGGGGATTCCCCGTACGTTACGAAGAAGATGACCGGGCATTCCCCATTACGTACCCAAGGGAGTTTCAACAAGGTCATGGGAGGTCACAAGGGACTTATATCTTTTGTCTTCCAAGCACCTCAGGAAGTTTCGAATTTTATGCCTGCAAGTAACTTGCATTAAAATCTTTACATTTCACCTCAACTTTCTCTGTGGCAAAATGTAACAAAAATCATTACAAGCAGCATCACTCTATGTATTAGCAAAATGGATTCCCTCCCTTAGTACGGCACCATAACGTTCACACTCGGCATGTAATTGAAAAGTCTTGCAGGATGGGGCTAGGTTTGCCCCGGGACGAGATTATGTTGTCACAGTATGAGACTCGCGCGATGAGAGAAGGGCCGTAGAAAAAAGGGAATGGTACGTGCCCAATAAGCATGTAGAAAAGGCGAATAAAATATTGCAAACATGGACAATGGATGAATTGTGAGACCCCACTTTGCAGCAGCAAAGGTAAATCATATTGATGCATTAGGTTGGGAGCAACTGACCCAAGCGCCCGACCTGGTGCTCACCGACTTCCAATTCACCCTTTAATTGATAGATATACCAGATGGGCGCAATTTACATTGAAATAACCGACGGACATTCGTACGTACCCAAGACATGAATTTTTACCAACAAGAATTCAATAAATGCATCAATATTGGTGAGGACTATGTAGGAAAATTGGTGACCAATATCATTTTCTGCCCAGGTTAATTTGAATCTAATCACCACAGTTACCATTGGATGGCAGGCTCCTGAAACTATCTGACCGTGCTGGGGTAATGCATATAATCTTACAACATTTAGTGTCAAATAAAAGCATTTGTATTCTTGACTTTCCCTTCAATTAATCTCTTGTTAGTAAACCACAACAGAGTGAATGAATTTGACAGTAAGAAATGCTTCTCTCTCTTGCAGGTAAGATGATGTTTCTACTGTGGAGGGTGAGCAAATAACAATGGTTAGTCGATGTTCGGTGTAACTGGCACCAAGTGGAAACATCCTTACATCACATAGACACCAAGGGTATGTACTCAAATCAGCTCTTCTCGTTGTGCTCCTCTTCGTTATCCGTTTGTGGTTCTATGCCGTGAAATTCCAGAAATCATATAGCTAAAACGAATGCCGAGAGACCGTGCCTTTCTTACAACTCATCCGTAGTTTGAACACTTGATCTAGATTTTATACGTATCTAAGTATACATCAAAGCGTTGAGACAGTGAATTATACCTGATTGTACACGTAGAGCAGCTTTGTGTGTTACCTCGAAATACGGATATCCCAAGCTAGTATTTTAGTCTGGTATTTGCTTGCCCCGTGGGCGTGGGATTAAATACACCCACGGTGCCTTACGAGGCGACTAAAAGGGGTGACCATGGCTATTTCTTCAGGCTTCTGACTGGTCCCGTGAATTGGACCCTGCCCCGTGGGTGGGAGGGATGGAATAAATATACAGGGTCTTCTTGCCAGAAGGTGACTAAAAGGGATTCTTGGCCAAGGTCCCCTTTTGAGGGTCTGATCACCATATCTTAACGACTCACATTATTGTGCGATATAAGACCCAACATCACATTTGGCGGGAATGCCAAGAAGATATAATCACTCCTGTACTTAAGCCAGATAAGGATCCTAAACCAACAGGGTTCTACTGACCTATATGGCTTACTAATGGTATTTAATTCTGGTCTGTGGGTTGGAAAGGGGTACACTCAGCCTCGTGAGGCAACACTAAGAAGGGGCGGATTCAATTCCTACCTTAGCCATCTGGGAAGTGATTTACCTCGGTTTCCCCACTTCAACACCAGGAAAATGCAGGGATCGTACCTAACTTTAAGCCACGGCCGTTTGCTACCCATATCTTACCTAAATTACAAATACACGCATTAGCACACCCAAGTACACGGGACTACATGACCACAATGTCGCAAAGCCCCTAAAGAATCAGCAACAACAACAACAACATAAAGTAACGAATTGTGCAGCCTCGTTTGTACTTAATTTTTGCCGTTTCTGAAGATATTTAGATATGGACTGGGCTAGGTTTGAAATCATACTCGTCAATTCAATGTAACTTGTTCCATTCATCTGCACAATATATTACTAACAGGAATAGCATTTCCAGAAAATATAATTATTTATTTTAGTTTATGAAAGTATATAACAAGTGAAATATAAATACAGTAGTTCACAATGATTTCCTTATATCATTATGACTAACGATTCTCTACTATTTAAAATAAATTAATTTTCCTTCCAGTTTTGATAAAATACTGCCAACAAGTAGTTCCTCAGAGATGGTAATACTAACCACTGATAGCAATAATGCATTGGAGACGGGGCGGATCTAGGGGAGGGCGAGGAGGGCGACCGCCCAGGGCCCCACGGTCCGGGGGGCCCCGCGCCATGGATTGTTTGAGATTTAATTGATTAATTAATTATACTTTTCAAACTAATTTATAATTCATATTCTTTTTTCAGTGCAGCTATGACCACCAGTGACCGTTTAGCAAGTTTAGATTTCAGTGAAATGATGGAAGACTTCAGCCGGGAGGAAAGTCGCAAAGTAATATTTTAATATTTCATAGTATACATAATCTTCTTCAAGGGGCTTATAGGTTTCTCTCATATTATTAAAAAATGTACTGTAGTGTATTCAAAATATTGTAACCATTATTTATTTTATTATTATTACAAAACTATTTTCCATTTGATTGGATTTTTGTATT
The DNA here is from genome assembly GCA_946902985.2 of Meconema thalassinum. Lineage (NCBI taxonomy): Eukaryota > Metazoa > Arthropoda > Insecta > Orthoptera > Tettigoniidae > Meconema > Meconema thalassinum. The sequence goes on along the minus strand of OX336389.2, from coordinate 293,943,385 downwards.
TGCTATTGTTGTGGGCCCCACCTTATCATATCGCCCAGGGCCCCGCAAGGCCTGGATCCGCTACTGATTGGAGAAGCCAATATTACATGGAGATGAGCATGAAACTGTCTTTGAAATGGCACGACTGTACCTAGCAATTAGGGGCCGATAACCTCGATGTTAGGCCCCTTAAAACAACAATTATCATCATCATCATCATGTACCTAGCAATCCTTCTGAAAAATATCACAATGATAAATTTAAATACTTGCGTTTTATTCGTTAACCCAACTTAGACTAAGTAACGGATTTCTTGATCCAAGAGAGTGGAAAGTAAAGTGCACGCCACGAGAGAGAAGAAAACAAGTCCTATTAACAAGTCTAAAATTACTCCGTGGCTTTATAGATTGAAGCCATTGTGGGGTTTGAGCCATTCTTCAGTGTTGCCTTAGTAAACAAAAATTTGGTGCTTTTCAGTCGGTCAACACGAATGTACCCATAAGAGCTGGGTTATGCCCTAATCCTGCAAAAAAGTACATGAGATTATTTATTAATTATTTATTAATCTCATGTATTTTTTTCAGGATTAGGGCATAACCCAGATCTTTTGGGTACATTCGTGTTGACCGACTGAAAAGCACCAAACTTTTGTTTTTATAGATTGAAGGTTTGAAATTCGAGACTTCTATCATATGGGCTGCTAGTTATACGATTTCGATAGGTCAGCCAAGTAAAGGAATTTTTGGTAACAATATTAATAACAACAAAGCACGAATACCTACTAGCATAGCCAAGTGGCTTGAGGAGCGTTCGATAGTTAAATAGTACAGCTGACCGTTGGGAGAGGAGACGGGCGACAAGATACCAGTAACACGGCAACAGTTCCACTGAGACAAGTAACCATCTAGAATTCAAGTCCATGCTCTAATTGTATTTCTTTCTCTTTAATACATTCCAGTGTTCTAAATTGTATACACGTGCATGAAACCAACTAACACGTAATTCACAAGCTCTTAAAAAATAAAAATAAAATAAAAACTGACCATATAACGAGATTCAAATTGCGATTCGTATAAGTAACACCAAAAAAACGCTCTACAATTTGTAGCTAGATGATATATTTAAACCCCCACACAGTGATCAGGATCTGAGGTTTACCGCTTAAAGGACGAAACGCGTGATCCTAATAAGTGGTTCCACGAAGAACTAAATAGCCTATTTCCATATATCCCACAGGTCTTTTCCGTTAAAACTCTCCTGAATATTAAAACGATTTTCAATGTGATATGCATATACTAAATAGTTTTTGGATCACATCCTGTATTCACAAACACCATTACAATGATAAGTTTCAATATCGGTGATTAAAACTTCTCCCACTAAGTGACATCTTTCTGTGAAGAACCAATGGCAATAATTTTTAGGGGAAAATAATTCACGGCTTCTATGAGTAACGAAAACTAAGCTACATAATGTAGTGCCCTTATATAATGTTTATTATCATAGATCATAAACGAATCATCTTAACAGTCGCCTGAATAAGATGTGAAAAATTTAAAACAACTGGTTTAAAAATTTCAAACAGACGACATCTTGAATTATTGAAAAAAATTGAACATCATTAGAAGTCTCTGCACTAAGCTCTGTATAAAGATGCGCTGTGCCAAGTTTCATTGCAGTCGGGTGATGAGATCGCTAGAAATGTTATTTTGAATATTTGAAAATCACATGGCCGCCATGATGTTTTTGTGTTTCTCAGGATTTGGAAAGTCACACATTTGTCCTTACTCAACAGTACTCTGACAGCATACAAAATGTCAGGTTCATTGCTTGAATAGCTTCGGACTACCGTTGAAATGTATCGTATGGACGCCATGTTAGATGGTTTTATATATATGCTATAGAATTATGTGCCAGCAGATGAATATTATAATCGTGATACATTATACCAACCTTCATTTCTATCGCTTGCTTAGGACATGAGAAATATCAACGTGATTTTAAACATTTAACACAGCCGCCAATTTTTAGTTGTCATGGAAATTGTACTAAATTAGACACCTTTATATTGAAACTTGTTTGAAGAATTTCTGTGCTGAGTTTCACTGCGCTCGGTAATTAAGTCGCGAGACAAATCATTATAACTAAAAATTTTGCCAACATCTTAAATTTCTCTTCATCAGGTTACTGAAAGGCCCATAGGCGAACTTACGTTAATAGCTTCTATCAACATAGACTACACAATTTCAGCTCTATTTCTGTAATAGATTCGCAGATATTGATAACCGTCTAACCATTTCGGATGAACGCTATGTTGGATTGTTTTATATGTAGGTCATAATGTTATGTATCATTAGTTGAAGATTATTTCTTAGGTTCATTATTCGAACGTTCTCTAGAACACAAAATAGTGAAATATAATTGTAAAATTTTACATAGCATAGGTTATGTAAACAATTGAACTAAATTAGATACCAGTGAATTGGAATTTGCATAAACATTTACCGTACCGAGTTCCACTGAGCTGGGATGATTAAATTCCGAGAAAAGTCTATTTGAATATCTCAAATTCGCTTGGCGGCCATGTTGGTTTTGTACTTGACAGGTTTTTGAAAGTCACATATCTGAACTTTTAGTAGAGCCCCTTTGGCTATCACCGTATAATATTTAAGGGTGATAACGGTAACTGTTGCGGAAATACAGAATGCCAGTGAAATATTACGCATGGACGCCATGTGTGATTGGTGAAACGTAATAAAATTTGAGACACGGTCGAGGTCGGATGAGGTAGTACTGAAATCGCTTTGGCCGTTTAGATTTTATTACGAGGGGAATTAACACATACGCCCACTCATACACACACACGGGCAATAGCTGCGCTCATAAGCCCATTTTTTTCATAAATAAAAATAGGCGAAAACACAAACAAATAGACGAGAAAGGAACTTTATGGGATTTATTCCCACACACATACTAGGTGGCCCTTCTGGGACGCTCTTTCTACGTATGAGTTTCCCGCATGCACCAATGGTGAAAGGTATGCTTAATTACCGTTTTCGAAGGAGCGCTACATCGTGCTATAAATCGTGTGTTGATACGACATAGCACAGCAGTTACGTATTTTACTACACAGATAAGTGTATAATAATTAGAAGGTTATTATTATTATTATCATTATGAAGATCACAATAAGACAAAATTAAATTGTTGTGTAAAGAGTTCGATTAAAGGACTTTAGTACATTTTGCACATTTTAGGCATTCCCGCAGGCGGGACTATCCCTGTGGTTTGTGCTTTGAACAATCAATTTGCTCTTAATTACAGCTCTTCTCGGCGAAACACGTGTACAGAATGCTGGCGTCTATTTGGAAACTTCTGCAAGTACCATGTGTGAGCTTCGGCTCCATTGCGACCAAATCCTCCATACATTAAAATTATCTGTGTGTACTCGTCGTTACTGAACACCTCAGCCATCGCCGATATGTTGACAGCAACTGTGATGCTGCTGTACCTAGGACTGGCCTATTACTATGCGCTCGTAAGTGAGGGTTCATAAGGCAATGGACGCATCAGACTGCTAGCGCTGAGGAACATGCAGCGAGTGGCCGTCCAGTTGTTAGCTCTACGTTTGTTGTGACGTAATTTGCCTTCACGCAGTGATACTTTTGTTAAAATCAGTTCCAATCAATCCCATTCATCATTATTTTGTGCACGTGGGACACTTATAAGTAGGGCAAAAGGGCCTCATGGTGTATATGGCATGCAGGATGACTTTTAGTGACAAAAACAACGGTACAGAGTATTTGGTTAACTGTTGTTATTAACTGCTCACAAGAAAACTTATCAAACTTTTGGTCGTCTGTAATACTTGATGTACCTTTATTTTGCAGACTTAGATTATACAGAACCTAAACATGTTCCTTTATTTGTACAGAAACCAAAAATGAACAAAACATAACCCCACGGTTACGCTTGATTGTCGCAAACGGACACAGTGGTCCAAAACCGAAAGTGATGGCACTTGGATGCAAGTGAAAACAAACTGAAACTTACAGCTAATACGTTTCAGTACTCTGTGTTCCCACCTCTGGCTCGTAGCACAGCAGAACACCGGCGTGGCATGCTTCTGATACGCCTCTGGATGGCATCCTGGGGGATGACGCCCCACTCTTCCAAAAAAGCTGCTGTCAGCTCCTGGAGTGTGAGGGGATGCTGTGGGCGATTCTGGATACGCCTACCAAGTTGATCCCACAGATCCTCGAGGTCGGGGCTACATGCGGGCCAGTCTATTACTTGATGTCCAGCAGCTGCATGGAAGTCCATGGTGGCTCTAGCAGAATGTGCAGTGGCTCCATCATGCAGCAATGTGAAATGTTGACCAATGTTGTCTGCGATAGGTAGTACATGGTTGTGGTTTCCCCATTTTCAACACCAGGCAAATGCTGGGACGGTACCTTTTGATAGGCCACGGCCGCTTCCTTCCACATCCTTGTCCAGTTTCATTCATTCTTCTTCATCCATCCCACCTCTCATCCCGACGCGCAGGTCGCCCACGGGCGTCGAATAGAAAGACCTGCACTTGGCCTCTCAGGAGGCCACTTTACAAAAAACAAAAAGTACATGGTTCTCCAGAACCTCCTCAATGGAGCGCACAGCTGTCAATCGCTCCTGAATAACTACGAGGTCACTTTTATGGTTGAAAGAAATTCCTCCTCAAACCATCAGAGATCCGCCATTATAAGTGACTGTTTCCTCCAGGTTGCAAGGCAAATCTCTTCTCCTCGTCGTCGCCAGACTCGAATACGACCATCTGACCCAGAAAGCTGGAATCTGGATTCATCGGCAAAGAATACTGGCGTCCAGTGTTGGAGCTGCCAGTTGACATGATCTTGTGCAAACGGCAGACGGCATCTTCGGTGATGAGAGGTCAATCGGGGCACTAGCGGTCTCCGGGAATTGAGCTGACCTTCCCTTAGTCTATTGCGTACTGTCTGTGTACTGACGCCAATCCCATGTGCATTAATTAGCTGAACTCGTAGGTTCCTGGCTGTACTGCGGCGATTTCGGAGGGCCTGTAAACGAAGAAATCAATCCTCAGCTGGCGTTGTTTTCCGTTTCCTCCCTGAACCGTGTTGGTGTTGAACAGTGTGTAGCTCTTGATATCGCAGCCACCACCTGCAGATGATTGGTTGAGACACTCTGAGCAGCTCTGCCACGTAACGCTGAGTGCGTCCTTCCTGCAAGAGGGTTACTGCACGCATGACTGATGGTAAATGCCTTCCCATGTCTTGTGATCTAACCTGTCTGTGCATATTACCAATACGACAGCTAACACAACACTGACAGACCATGGCGTACGTCACAAATCGCTGCTGTTTGGAGTGCGGTCACAACGGTAACTGCTACAACCGGAGGGCTATGTCCTTGACTTCAACATTCCACCACATATCACACAGCAGAACACCAAGGATTTGAAGCAGCATGTTTGTACGCTAGTTCATACCAAAGTTGTGATACGTTTTTTTGTGAGCAGTGTAGTTCTGAAACATCCTGACAATCATTTTAATTATCAGGAGAATATAAAAGAAAGAAGATAGACTGCACTTGCATGATAGGCCTTGATATACTGAATGCTTTCATATCCGTTGCCTAGACTTCCAGAGCTGATGATAGTTCGGGGACATTGTGTCATCTCAGCTTTACTGTGTGTATTTGCTGTATCGAGCATAGATAATTAAAATGTTCCGTCCGTTGTATTCTACAGGCTGCAGCATTTGAGGTAGACCAGTTGACTGACATTGTATCAGATGCGCACCGTAATCCGCGCTAAGTCAAAGGGAGATTTTGATCCCAAATAAACAGTTTCAGCTACAAAGCTTTGCTGGACCACTGTCGAGCAGAGAATCCCCCACCCTCCTTGAGGTAAAGAAGACAAACACAAATATACCTAAAATGTACCTATACTCAACAAGTAGAAACTAATAGTTTACTAATGACAAACTTCTTATCAGAGAGTTGCCACTAGCGGCGCTTTAATCCTAAATTATGTAGGCCTACTGAGCCAAATTCAATATCCGTAACTTTCTAATTCGCATGCATACAGTTCCAACATTGCTGAAGTGCTTATTGCTAGAACGATGACGGCATAAGGCTCTGCGACGGGTTCAAAGAACTCGGCCTCTAATACTTTTTGACAATGACTTGTTCAACTTATGCTTGCAAGCAGTTACTGTATGTTATATTCTGAAGGGTCACAGAATGTATGAAATACCAGGTATTATAGATAAAACCTGGAAGTCTACTGTATTGACAATATCATGTAACGTTTGACTGACTTGGATTTAGTACTATTTGCTGATTCACGTGGTGATATGGGGATTTCATTATTGTTCACAATATTATATATTTTTGGAGATAATGAAAAACCTCTTGATGTGTAATATGACCAACTTTGGATGTAGGCTACTTGTGGTAGAATCATCAAAAGAATAGCGTTGCTCTCTGTTATTCTATTATTATCCTACATGACTTTTGTCCGTATTTGTGTTTGTGATTGTGTTTGTGTGTGTGTATGTATTTATGTATGTATCAGTCCCTCTAAGGCCCAGTTGTACGAACTCGGGTTATCCATCGGAATAGCTATACCTGGGCTAGCGTCTTCGTTGGTATATCTCCAAGGGTGGGTTGCACGACAAGATTTTATTCCGGGGCTCGCTATTCCATGTTCGTCTGAGAGACTAGCTAAGTTGGTAACAAACGGAGCTAACTTTGTGGACATATTGACACGAAATTTGAACTTCTTTGGAAACAATTGAATATCGAATTGACCACTGCGATACTCCATGAGAGGCCGTGAGAATAACAAACCATGGCCGTGGACAAACATACCGTAATAAATCCATGCATTGGTTACAAATAATAGTATAAATCGTAGGCTATACATAAATATAATGCAAACTAATACAGCATATCCAAGAATTAAGTACCGGTAGGTGCAGGATAGGCTACTACATGTTATTATCATACATTTTACCTGTCAGTCATATGTTCCTGTCCATCGATAATTTGATCTAATAACCTCAAAACTGTGTATTTTTCCTGTCTGAACCGTATAAAGAACTAATTTTCATCACAGTTCAGAAAATGAGCCGGTCTCTGTCTGCTCTTCTTTGATGTTCTCCTTTGCAGAAATATTATTTCTATTAATGGATCCTCCGCATCAGCATGAATGCTCTCTTGAATAATTATGAGTACGGTATCCTAGGCTCTTGGTTGACGCAAAGTTATTATTAATACCCTGTTGAACCAAGGATCACCCCCAAATGATTACCGGTACATATATAAGATTATACAGAAACACCAAGCATAACATAAACACAAAAAAAATATAAGCAAAACATGTTGGATCCGGTGAGATTCGATCCGCAAACAAGAAGTTCCGTGACGAACTAAAGAGCCTACTTTTCTTAAAATTTAAGATTCATGCCAATGATTTATCTATATGGATCTATCTAGAATAATGACGAAATTAAGTTGGTAATATCGAAATTTCTAATTAGTTCGAAATACTGTATACCTGGCATAATGTAACCTAATAGAGAACTACAGTTGGCAGCCCTGGTGACTAAATATATTCTTAGTTCCATCTTTTAAGGAACAGAATACAAAATTTGGTTGAAGTCCAATGAATAGCATGGACGTCACCTGCAGTTAAACATTGAATCTAACAGCGCGCGTAAAATCATGTTGGCAACAATGACATACATGTATTTATCAGAAATAATCTGAAATAATATGATCTATTGTTGTCCAATTTTGAACGAAATCCATTAGTTAGTATAGAAGTTACATGCATTTTAAAATTGGACCTATCAGCAGGCTTAGAATCATGTCGGCAGCACTGGCGTAGGCCTATATTAGTTAATCCAAATTAATATAGAATGCCATGTACTATACGTGTGCAAAGTTTAGAGCTATTGGCTTGCATACTTTCTCATATTTTGATATTAGGGTAACAAAAATAGAGAGAGTATTTATTAACAGTTGGCAGCCCTGGTTACGCTTAAGAATCAGCATAGTCATATCTGTTATGGTACACATAGCACACACGAAATTTGGTTGAAATCCAAATGATAGTATAGATGTTACATGTATTTAAAGTTGGACTTCTCAGCAGGCTTAGAATCATGTTGGTAGCACTGACGTATATAAGTTACTCCAAATTAATATAGAATGTCAGGTACTATACGTGTGCATAGTTTAAAGCTGTCGGCTTGCATACTTTCTGATATATGGGCATTTGGATAAAAAAATTGAGACCATTTATTAACAGTTGGCAGCCCTGGTGGCTCTTAAGAATACGCTCAGTCATATCTGTTTACGTACACATAGCACATACGAAACTTGGTTGAAATCCCATTGATAGTGTAGAAGTTATATGCATTTAAAATTTGGAAATATCAGCAGGCTTATAATCATTTTGGCAACACTGCCATTTATGGTCTCCTGGAAATTAAACTGCAATATTATTTTCTATACGTGTGCCAATTTTGAAATAGCTCCCATTCATACTTTCCATGATATCCAACATGGAGCTCAAATTTCAACTGCGATTTTTCAGCAGTTGGTAGCACTGATATCATTTTCAAATATGGCCGTGAGATATTCAGGTATACTCCTACCAAATTTTGTTTCGATTGCTGCAGCCGTTTAGGAGTTGATAGGTGGGGGGGGGGGGGCACATACATAGACAGACAGACAGACAGACATTTGCCCGATCTCATAAGTCAACTTTTTCCTCATTTTTGCAAAATGTGAAAAGTAGGCTTAAAATGTGAATTTATACTCGCGAGAATAGCATGCTAGCCACTGGACCACCGCTACCTAACGTAAATTCCTGAAGACTGCGCATATGATGCTTACTTACGTAATGTCAGTGACCTGCTTTCGTTATTTCCTGTAATAATATGTATGTAATTACTGTGCTGCTATTATGATTATACATTTTCGTGTACATATATGAATAGTTCACTCGAATTAAGCGTTTGCGATGATTTAACTTCGTTTTTTTTTCTAATAAGTGAGCCTCTGCATCACTTTCTACATTAATTCCTGGCATCTCCAGCATGATGCTCTCGACTGACGTGGAGTTATTATTAATTACCATGTCGAACCTAGGATCACCCCCAAGTGATTACTGGTAGGCCACATATAAAAGATAATGCAGAAACACCAAGCATAACATAGAAACAAAAACTAATAAGCAAAAAAAGTTGAAACTGGTGGGGTTCGATCCACAAATTTTACATTCTTTCGTCGTGAGTCCGGCGCGCTAACATTTTTTTATTTTTTTATTTTTTTTTTATTTATTTTTATTAGCTCTCTATAGAATTACAGAATTTTCAGATATGATAAATACCATACTATTACATCACAAGAAAATCCAGTTAGTGTCCATATTTATCGTACAATTGCCCACTTTCACTAAGCTTCCAACGCTCTTTCTGCAGGTGATACCTGAGATCCAGGAACGAGAAATGTTGATCATTGTCCATCACGAAGTGTACATATTGGCCCATTATCCACACAATGGCAGTCTGTTTAATTTGGGGGAAGGCGGTCACCGACAAACGAATCAACTTCCTGTCATCAAGGTCATCCGTGGGCACATTTAATAGTTGACATACTTTTCCCTTACACCACAGCCACGTGGAGGCAACTCGCGTGCATGATGTGAAGCGGTGTATCGCCGTATCAGTTTGACCACATATAGTACACCATGGGTAAGCTTCAAGACGGATGGTATATCGCCGTAGAGCCGTTGGGATGAGATCGTTGAGGAAGATAAATACCTGGGAGTGTACAGCAGAAGAAATGGTCATAGCCCCAAAATTTTTCCAGACAGTGGGCCAATGGACGTAGAGGGTGGTGGCCTCGATTCGCGGTTTGGAGTGTACCACTTGCCGCAACATGTTATAAATACTTTTCGTCGTTGGAACAGTCCCTGAAGGCATTTGGCGAACAGTTTCCAGAAGGTGCTGTTGATGGTCCCTAAATATCTTCGGCAAAGCTCTATCACAACCACGGGCTGTGTTTCGAATATCTTTGTATAGCGCTTTCGTAAAAGTGTCATGTTGGGAAAGGATGGTGATATCGTTCTCGCAGAGGAGTGCACGGCATTTCATGCCATGAGCTGTTAGCCCTAGCCCGCCTTGCCGGGATGGGAGATACAACTGTTCCCGTTGTACTCGGAACAAAAATCCTTGCAATATAAACCAACCTGTATATTTTGACAATTGGCTCTCAAACATTTTGGGAAGTGGGAAAAGTTGTGCGACATACCATATTTTAGAGAGCGCAAACACGTTGAGGACCATGACCCGTTGCACTATATTGAGGTTTCTTTGACCAAATTGGATCAGCACTCCCCTAACTTTGGCAATGACCTTAGCCCAGTTTGCTTGCACTGTGTCCAGAAGCGATTGCTTCCAGGTAAATAATTTTCACCTCATTTACTATCCGTAACCAGGGCTGTTGGGTAATCACTGAGTTAGTATTGAGCGGAAGCAAAGCAGTTTTCTGGGGGTTCGATTGTGCTCCAGAGGCGATATGGTCGAGCTGAAGGACGCTATCGATGTGGGAGATGTCTTCATTATTGCGGATCAATATTGATACGTCATCAGCATAGGCGCACATGCCAAAACATGTGTGGACAGTTTGTAACCCTGTAGCTTCACCTGGGTAGTCCGAATGCACGGTTCAAGGCCAATGACAAAAAGTAGCATGGAAAGGGGACATCCTTGCCTAACTGATCGTTGTATTGGAATCAGAGGGGAAAGAAAACCGTTGACGAGCACTCGAGACGTAGCATTACAATTTATCATACGAATGTAGTCAATAAGGATTGCAGGAAATTCAAAGTGTTGCAAGACCATGTACAAGTATTCATGACTGATGCGGTCGAAAGCTTTATCAAGATCTAAGGTGAGAAAACTCATTGGCTCAGTGGGGAGCATTTCGGCTTTTAGGTGTAGGTCCCGTAGTATCGCTAAGTTTGTTAACAGAGTTCTTCCAGGAATACTGCAACATTGTTCATCACCAATGATATCATGTAGAACAGTCTTCAATCGGCATGCAAGTACTTTGGTAAGTACTTTATAATCACTGCAGAACAGAGTAACTGGTCGGAAGTCACCAACTGCCATGGGAGAGGATGTTTTTGGTATGAGGACTATGGTACCCTCGTGATGTGATTGACAAAGAGCACGACGTTGGAGAATGGTACGCAAGACGTGACAAAATTCTTTGCCAATGAGAGGCCAGAAGTGTTTATACAGTTCATATGGCAGTCCATCAATGCCAGGTGAGCGGTTATTTGGGAGGTGCTTAACCACAGAGTGAATATCTTCATCCGTAATATCCGCGCTGAGCAGAGTTTTGTTGTCCGGAGATAGTTTGGTACTGCAAGATGAAAGAAATAGGATCACCTGCTGTGGATCAATTGGAGCCTTAGCGTAGAACCGTTGATAAAATAATGATATTTCACTACGTATAGCGTCAGGGGAGGTGACGACACTTCCAGTACTGGTGCGGAGGCGGTGGATATATTTACGTTGCCGCTCACGTTGTCCTTTGGCGATATGGTATACACTTGCACTTTCGTCCGGGAGCACTGTACGATCTTTTAAAGCCACGTTTATATGAGCGAGCGTTCGTTGCTGTAGAGACAGGAGCTTGGTTTTAACTTCCCGAATCTGGTCATACATACGCTCCCCAGCATCAGATCTTTGCTGGAGCTGGCGAAGAACTCGATAGTAAAATTCAACTGTATCCCGTCTTTCCCGACCTCGTTGGTAGGATATGTTCTTAAAGACGCGGCGGATCCCTGGTTTAACTAAAATATCCCACCAGTCTGCACAGTCGCGAAAGTTGCATTTTTGTTGGACCCATCGAGTCCAGTGTTGTCTGAAAATTTCTTGGCATTCCTCCTCCAGTAACAGCGAGCAATTCAGTTTCCAATAACCTCTTCCTATATGAAATATGGGATGGGAGTAAGAGATTGTACATACGACTGCATGATGGTTAGTGAAACTGGCAGGTATCACTTCATATCGTCTAGGCTGGATAAGTTCCTGGGAAAAGTAGATGCGGTCAATTCGTGATGAGGAGTTGTGACATACAGGTGTAATGGGGCAGGGGCACCCTTTAACTATCCACAGCATCAATGAGGTGTAGGGAGGTAAGGAGGGTCCTGAGAGCCGGGTTGACACCTTGGTATGGACTAGTGGAATCCTCTGGGCGTTGAATACAATTGAAATCCCCTGCAAGAATAAGTTTTTCCTTAACGTCGTGCAGATGAGGCAGTATACTCTGTTGAAAGAACATTTTCCGTTCCACACGTTTATTGGACCCGGATGGGGCATATACATTTATCAGGGTGGTATTGTTTATGTGTCCAGATATTATGCGTCCTGATGGGTGACATAGCACACCTTCGAGTGGGATATCATGTCTTATGAGGAATCCGGTCCCTCTATTCGTAGTACCGGTATTGATGTATTGTTTGTAGAAGGCAGATATGGGCAAACAGGGTATAGCAACTTCTTGAATGAAGGCAATGTCAATGTCTGCATCTCGAAGGAATCTCTCCAACATTTGAAATTTCAGAGGCCATTCTATTACATTGATATTCACAGTGGCCACACTGAGAAATTGCGCCATTAAGAGAAGTATAAAAGCTGCGCTAGACATACTGGAAGGTGGACTCGAGAAAAAAAAAGACACGAGTGAGAAATATACTGGTGCACTATGTCAAATTAGATTGAGATAGTTCCTTATGACTGCCATTCATAGGCCGGCTGTCAGCGTTTGAGAGCGTTCGTGGGTCCCTAGATGACGTAGAATGAAGATTTTGTTTCTTTTTCACAGCTGCGGGAACGTTTGTAAAACCAGTTTGATTCTTCGGGGCTGGTACTGCAATCGAGGCATTTGTTTTAATCTTCTTAGATACGTTCTCAGATCCCCGATCAACCTGCTTAAGTGAGTCGGTAGGTACCAGAGAAGGTGGGGGCAGTGAAGACAAAATTTCTGTGGCAGCCTGTAGTGACGGCAGAATTGGTTCTAAGGCTGCCATACAGGTTGCCGATAGCACAGGGGCACTCTGTGGCTCGCTGATCTGGTCAGTGCAAGGTACGAGTTCTGCGTCATGTGTGTCCGAGGCCACTTCTGCTGTTGTCCCAGCCGACTGATCAATAAGCATATTTTCATGTGACGTTTGCTGTGTCACAACATCCGAGTATTGGACACGTCGTTGTTGTGTAGGAGTTATACGGAGGGGAATCATTTTCTTTGGGCAGTTGATACGTAGATGTGTGTTAGCATTGCAAATTAAACAGGTCTGTTTCTGTCCATTATACGATATATAGCCAGAATGGCCACCAAAAGTCTCAGTGGAGGGGATATCTTGTTTGATTTCCATAGTGACTGCACGTATTCCATTATACACCGGGAACTGATAAGCAGAAGACCATTGTTCTTTCCTGACGTCACTCACAGTGCCATATTTCGACAGGACGGATTTGAAAATTTCAGGGGGAACTTCGAGTGGAACATTAAATATACGCACTGTGGTAAAATTTGAATCCGCTGTGGAGAACTTAACATTAGTCATTTCGCCTGAGTCATACTGAAATTTAATAGGAGCTGCAAAAGTATTTAGCAATTTCTGATAAGTAGATATGCTGATTACCTTGATGTACATGGTTCTTTCTTGCGCATTTAACTGGATGGCTTCTACTTGGTCGACAGTCAACCGGAGGGTATCGCTAATCCAGCGGTGAATTTCTCCTGGTGTGGGGAGAGAACTCTGCCTGTCCCATTGACAGCGTACGGTGTTTTTCCTCTGGTATCCGGACATGATTTTCAGCGGGGTTTTCTGGGTTTCTGGTTTTGTTTTCCTATCTGGAACACTACTTGAAAAAGTATTGTCCGAATGACACACGGAAGGTCAGTACACCCGTGGAACTATCGGAAGCACCGGTATTAGGAAACGTACACTCTTCCAATGCGGTCACACAGCGCGCACACACGCAACTCACTCGGCCACGACTAGTGACCAACTGCTCACCATTGGACCACAGCGACTTGACGTTCAATGCCAAAGACAAGGCATATGATGCTTACATTTGTAATGTCGCTGGTTTGCTTTGGTATTTTGCCTGTAAAAATGTGTATGTAATTATTGTGCTGCTATTAAAATTAGACTTTCTCATGTGCATTTATGAATAGCTCACTGAAATTAAGAGTTTGCGATGATTTAACTTCGGATGTTGTAGTGGTCTCTCCCGTCCGCCATATATATACTCGGTATAAGCAGATAGCTCGCCATTCCATGCCCGGTTAGCTATGCCGTCGTTTATACCCGGATTATCTCTTATACCAATGTCCTACAACTCAATTCTGCGCTAACTACGGAGATAACTTTAGCCGAGGTATAACCCGAGTTCGTACAATTGGCCCTAAATCACGATTGATCGAAAATCCCGGAATAAATGAAATTTGGTACTTCCACATCTGGACATCACAGCTCTGCCTCTTAATTGTCCGTGATTGCCCCGAAAACAACATAGTGTTGAAGCAAATTATGACACCAATATTTTATATTTCAGACAATATTAATGCTATCATCTTGAAATGTTGTACCTTGATAAATAAATAAATAGCCTTACAAATCCCATAAGGGCTATGGCCTCCTGCATTGCAGTGAATTGCTCAGTTTTAACTCATCAGGTGAGCAAGTCCTGAGGAGCATTCGGGGTCATTCTTTCTGATTGGGCCTTTTATTTGGATGTGTAGCTGATTAAAGTTTAAGTAAATTATATTACGCTTGTATAACATTCGCTACAACAATCTCTTAAATATAAACATATTCGTTCATTTCTGAATCTGGCGATATCAAAGCCTCAAATATCCATTAGTGTTACGAAACTCACAATAGTCATCAACCAATATCTGGGAGCTTCCTATTGCCACTAAGCACACAGCTTACCCTGTCAAAGCACTTGAACAATGGCAGAAACTCCCAAGTCTTCACTCTTCAGTAAAATCTGCATTGAACCGTTTCAAAATGCAATACGAAACATTACCGGTGTAGTTTTATCATCCAGTTTAGATGCAGATACCTACTGTATACACTTTCTTTAACATCCCACAAATCATTCACTATGTTGTGCAGATGTGGTCCCAGAACGAATTAACATGTGTTTCGCAAGATAGTCGAACCTTTTGAATAAAATTCCTTGTTACAGGTGGTGCAGTATGGCTATTTCTTCCCCAAGTGAACAAGATGATGTTCCCTTAAATTACTGTAGAGCGTGAGCTGAATCGCTGTGGGCATAACAGACAGACATGCGGTCTCTCCCTTGAGTGAACGACAAAATGTTCCACGTGCTCTGTTCGCCGTGCAAATGGCTTCTCACAAGTGGTACAAGTGTATTACTTCCTTCCAGTATGAACAACGCTGTGCTTCTTGACGTCGCCGCTCTGCGAAAAGCCTTAATTGCACACCGGACATATGTACCGCTTTTGCTGCATGTGCACGGAACGTTGTACCTTCAAATGTGACCATACTTCTTTTGTTAACTTTCTGTCCGAGTATGAAATGTTTCTGTTTGCACTCTGCGTAACATAGGGGATAATTTTCTGAAAATTCTACTTATTAGAGTCCTATGTTCATTTGTCCTCAGCAAGGTGTCAAATGATTCCAATTGTCCCGATTATGAGTGGAATAGAGAATACTCTGATACATCTGTACTTTTAAAGCCGTGTTGTATTTTCACAAAGGTTTCTTTAAACCATTCACACACAAATACTGCCAGTACGTTACACATTGCTAAAAATCATGTGTAACTCTTCCATATGTCAATACATTTGCTTTCCCCGGCCAAGAGCGCTAACGCCCTCGCTGGTATCGGTAAAGCGTGATTTCGAATACAACCTCGGCCATCGTAAAAATGGTTTTCGTTGTCTCCTATTTTCACCACCGGGCAAATGCGGGGCGGTTCCAATCAATAGGCCCGCGGCGGATTTCCTTCCTAAATCCCACCTCTGATCCGTCCTGAACATCAAATAAATGGCCATTGGCTGCATTAGTAAAATTCTACATATATTTGCTTTTTGAGTCGTAATAATAATAAGACTAATATGTCAATATTTTAGTTAAATCAGAGATTAAATATTAAGGAAATATTTCGTATCTTCTATAGCACTGGGGGAAAGTAAAACAATGAACACCTTAAACAGTTACCCCGTCAGAATGATGTTTTATTGAAATATCATACAGGTTGGAGACTGTATATGATTATCAATCTATGGAAAGATTATCTTGGACAACAAGTTCAGTATTTTGTGTAGCATTCTCTAGCCAAAAGGCAGCCCCCCCCAGGGGATCACATCTAGTGGGACGTGGGTTGGCGACCACGGGGCCACAGCTGGGTCCGGCATTGCTTCCACTTGCTTGTGCCGGGCTCCTCTCCGTCTTCTTTCCTGTCGACCTCACTAGGTCAACTCTTCTTCTCTTCCGACACCGACGGAATTAGGGTATCCGAGGCCTAGGAACTCTCTTCCTTTCCCGCATTAATTGGCCCTTGTCTCATCTTTTCTGATACCCTCCTTCTGAGAGAGGTCAGCCTTCTTTTTATTTTCATGTTATCTCCTGCCTTCTGCTCAAGGCCCTCAAGGAGACAGGGTGTATGTAGCCCCACCACTTCTGGTGCACCCTAGATATTGCTACACCCTCAGGGACTCACGGCTGGTGAGTTCGGGAGTAGGCGACCCCGAGGGATTCCTGTGCTGGGTCCGGTTTTCCCCCTTTTATCCATTACCTCTGGGGCGGACCCTCTCCTCTTTCACTTTCCTGTCTGCCTTTCATGGCTCTCCTTCCTTCCAAGTCCCTCAATCCGCATTCTTAGAGGGTTGAGGGCATTTCTTTTCCTCCTGTCCTTTATTTGCCTTATTCTCCTTTCGTTTTCCATTTCTTCTTCTAGTATATAAGTTAGTAGTTAGTTTTAGTTTACATTTCATTATCATCTTCACGATCACCCAAGCCATTAGGGGCCGATAACCTAGATAACCGATAACAACAATTATCATCATCATCATCACCAAAAGGCAGTGTTACGGTAGTGTACTGAGATGACCGTAGAGGTGTTGGAAGTCACCTTGCGAGATATTGTACCACGTTAGTTCTGCCTGTTATCGCAGTTGGTCATGCGATTCTGCCAGTAATGCCGACCAGACCAGACGCAATCCTATCATGTTCCACACAGATACTTTGGGGACAGGACTGGTTATAGTGCTGGCCAGGAATGTCGATGTACATCTTTGAGAGTGCGTTATGTAACGTGAGAAATGTGATAACGGCCATTGTTCTACAAGACGAGCTCATCTTGCTGACGTTGTAATCATGGCAACAGAATGTATTGTAGGCCTATGATGTTCTGGATGTATCGCGCAATGTTCAGAGTTCCCTTTCAAACACCAGAGATGTACGACCTTTGCAGCGAACACCATCATTCTAGGAGTTGGTCGTGTTTGTCACTGGCGTATACATACCAGTAGTTGTTGATCTCCTGGTGGTTACCGCACTCATGAACTTCCATAACTAACGCCAAGACAGAACCTCCTCTCAATACCAATCACATCCCTGCGCCATTATTCCCTCCAGTTACGTCCTTTACGACACCATTGGAGGTAGGTTGCATGGCGATGTGGTGTGAGGAGAAGCCTGGCAAGCTCCAAACTTGAACGTAGCCCAGCTTCAAGCAAATGCCTCCAGATGACCGTATTACATACAGTGGGTGCAACGCCGGTCCCGAATAATACTGCGGTCCCCGTGCGATCAGCAATGACTGGTCGTTTGATGCGGTGGTTCAGACGTGAAACTGAATGTCAATGCTGTCCGGAACCAGGATGACCTACATATGCCCCTTCCGAGGACCACTGGCACAAACAGTGATACACAACAGATGCCTCACATCTGATGAGTTGCGCAATTATTCTGAAGGACCATCTAGCCTCCCTAACGTCCAAGATAAGAACTTGTTGAAATCTCATTGATTGCACGAATTGTGTACGTTGACGCTATCTTGGCATGCCTGCAATGTTTCCTCACACAGTAGGATGCTCAAAACAACAGATCACTTGTTTAGCAAGTCAAATGAGTTACAGTATTTACGGACTCAAAGTTTTCATGATCAATACGTTGTTCTTACTCCGTCCACAGCACGGAGGTTTGAATCATTGCCTTTACAGCCCTATATTGATGCCCCATGCAAATATGGTGCTTCCACGCCACTTATTCGTAGATGTTTGTTTCAAATTTTCCACTAGTTTACCTAATATCAACTATCATCTCAATTATGATACTTAAGAGGAGCGACAGTAATTAAACTCTAATACAATGATATAGAACAGTTATTGGGTTGTTACATTAATCTATTATTTCTTACCGGTCATTATTCTACTAGTGAACTGTACCATTGTTTTATCTTAGCCCTATAATTTGCTTTTCAATATAACTTTCTCTATAATATAGTTCAATATGTGGGTTCGATAGGAGTTGGCGTTGGTATGTAAAATTCCCGAGGTGATACACGTAGTATTTCTCATTATTACTTCTTCTTGGTGAGAGTCTAATGTTCCATTCTCGATTACTGTAATTTGTGTCATCACGTTTTTTCCGGATTTTACGTTTTATTTTATACTAGCAGTAGTACCCGGCTTCGCCCGGTGGAATGATGATAATGTATCAAAGTCTTCTTAGAAATATAATGGACATAAAATCTAGGTCATTTGTCCCCCCCCAAAAGACAATGAGGGCGTAATATCTAGGTCATTTGCCCTTTTGATAAGGATGATAATGAAAACTACTGTTGAATTGACACGTCAAACATACAAACTACCTTAATAGAAATACATATTTCAAACTTCACAGGCGAGGAAGACTTATTGTGTGTGGTGATTAATGGTGTAATGGGCGTAACATCTAGGTCATTTGCCCTTATGATGAGGATGATGAGGGAAACTACTACCTGTATTGAATTGGCACTTCAACTTATAATGTACACAATGTACTGTAATAAAAATAAATATGTTAAAAATCACAGTCGAGAAAGAGTTTATGCGGCGGTGATTAGTGGAATGATGCGCGTAACATCTAGGTCATTTGCACTTATGATGATGATGATAATAATAAGGTAATGAAAAAATGACTACTAAACGAACATGGTGTAATTTACAACTGATATAGGTAATTCAGATGTCTAGCTTCGATGTCTTCCAAAGTCTCAACCTTATTTTCTGGCTTAGGCCTGTACTCGATGCGTCTAGTGAAAGAGCTTATGGCGTACTGCTCGGCAAAGAAAATGGGTCCAAGCTGCACGAACCTGAGATGATCGTAGATGATGACGAAATATGATGACACAAGTTCGGGGTTCCCCGTCGTATTTAGATTGGCCGGGGAATCACGCACTCTTTCGCAACACCACAGTGGCTTGAGCAACGGCCCTGTGCTGGCATCAGTATAGACAGCTCTGGAAAGCCCTCTCATGTCACTTCGCGATGAATCAGCAAGCTATTCTCAACTGCCCCCCCCCCAGAGTCTCGCAACTTGTGGGACGTGGGTTGGCGACCACCGGACCCCAGCTGAGTCTGACATCGCTTCTACTTTCTGGTGCCAGGCTCCTTTCAGTTCTCTTTCCTGTCGGCCTCCCTTGGTCAACTATTGTTCTCTTCCGACCCCGACTGCATTAGGGCATCCGAGGGCTAGGGAGTCTTTCAATTTCCCGGTTAAATGGCCATTGTCACATCTTTCCTGCTGCCCTCATTCTTCGAGGGGTCTGCCTTCTATTCCGTTTCATTATATCTCCTGTCTTCTGCTCAAGGCCCTCAAAGAGGCAGGGTGTGTGTAGCACCACCATTTCTGGTACACCCTCAAGGGCTCATGGCGGGTGAGATAGGAAGCTGGCAACCCCGAGGGATTCCTGAGCTAAATGCAGGGAATGGAGAGGTATGTCAGAAATTTAAAGTGGACAGTGATAATCGTTGGGTTCCAAAGAGTAAGTATACAAATGTTGATCCAGATTGGTGAAACGATGTAGATTTGTGACAAAGGGTCTAAATACAGGGAATGGAGTGCTCTGTCTGAAAGTTCAAGCAGACAGTGTTACTGGTCGGGTTCCAAAGGGTAAGTAACTTACATAAAGATTGGTTGAGATGGGTGAAACTATGTAGATTTTTGCCAAAGAGCCTAAATGCGGTAAATGGAATGGTCTATCCGAAATTTCATGTAGAAAGTGTTACACGTGGGGTTCCAAAGGGTGAGTATGTAAAATTTGGCTCAGATCGGTGAAACAGGGTAGATTTTGCCAAAGGGCCTAAATGAGGAAATGGAGTTGTCTGTCCAAAGTTTTAAGTGGACAGTGTTACTCGTCGGGTTCCAAAAGGGTAAGTATACAAATTTAGGTTCAGATCGGTGAAACGATGTAGATATGTGCAAAAGGGCCTAAATGTAGGGAATGGAGTGGTCTGTCCGAAATTCCAAGGGGACAGTGTTAGTCATCGGGTTCCAAAGGGTAAGTATACACGTTTTGTTTTCGATCGGTGAACGATGTAGATTTGTGCCAAAGGGCCTAAATGCGGGGAATGGAGTGGTCTGTCCGAAATTTCGAGTGGACAGTGATACTCGTCGAGTTGCAAAGGGTAATTATTTGAGATCGGTGAAACGGTGTAGTTTTGTGCCAAAGGGCCAAAAAGCAGGGAATAGTGTGGTCTGTCCGAAATTTAAAGTGAACAGTGTTACTTGTCGGGTTCCAAGGGATAAGTATGTAAAATTTGGGTCAGATCGGTGGAACGGTGTAGATTTGTGACAAACTGCCTAAATGCAGAGGTTGGAGTGGCCTCTCCGCAATTTCAAGCAGACTGTGTTAGTCGCAGTGTTCCAAAGCGTAAATATACAAATTTTGGTTGAGATCGGTGAAATGGTGTAGATTTGGGCCAAAGGGCCTAAATGCAGGGAATGGAGTGGTCTGTCCGCAATTTCAAGCATACAGTGTTACACGCAGGGTTCCAAAGGGTAAGTATACAGATTTTGGTTCTGATCGGTGAAACGGTGTAGATTTGTGCCAAAGGGCCTAAATGCAGGGAATGGAGTGGTTTGTCCGCAATTTCAAGCAGACAGTATTACTCGAAGGGTACCAAAGGATAAGTATCCGAATGTTGGTTCTGATCGGTGAAACGGTGTAGATTTGTGCCAAAGGACCTAAATGCAGGGAATGGGGTGGTCTGTCCGAAATTTTAATTGGACAATGTTACTCGCAGGGTTCCAAAGGGGTAGGTATACAAATTTTGGTTCAGATCGGTGAAACGGTGTAGATTTGTTCCAAAGGGCCTAAATGCAGGGAATGGAGTGGTCTGTCCGCAATTTCAAGCAGACAGTGTTTCTCGCAGGGTACCAAAGGGTAAGAATACGAATTTTGGTTCTGATCGGTGAAA
This sequence comes from Meconema thalassinum, assembly GCA_946902985.2. Lineage (NCBI taxonomy): Eukaryota > Metazoa > Arthropoda > Insecta > Orthoptera > Tettigoniidae > Meconema > Meconema thalassinum. The sequence goes on along the minus strand of OX336389.2, from coordinate 293,921,857 downwards.
CGGTGTAGATTTGGACCAAAGGGCCTGAATGCAGGAAATGGGGTGGTCTATCCGAAATGTTAAGTGGACAGTGTTACTCGCAGGGTTCCAAAGTGTAAGTATACAAATTTTGGTTCAGATCGATGAAATGGTGTAGATTTGTGCCAAAGGGCCTACATGCAGGGAATGGAGTGGTCTGTCCGCAATTTCAAGCAGACAGTGTTTCTCGCAGGGTACCAAAGGGTAAGAATACGAATTTTGGTTCTGATCAGTGAAACGGTGTAGATTTGGACCAAAGGGCCTGAATGCAGGAAATGAGGTGGTCTGTCCAAAATTTTAAGTGGACAGTGGTACTCGCAGGGTTCCAAAGGGTAAGTATACAAATTTTGGTTCAGATCGATGAAACGGTGTAGATTTGTGCCAAAGGGCCTAAATGCAGGGGATGGAGTAGCCTCTCCGCAATTTAAAGCAGACTGTGTTAGTCGCAGTGTTCCAAAGGGTAAATATACAGTGAAACGGTGTAGATTTTTTCCAAAGGGCCTAAATGCAGGGAATGGAGTGGTCTGTCCGCAATTTCAAGCAGACAGTGTTTCTCGCAGGGTACCAAAGGGTAAGAATATGAATTTTGGTTCTGATCGGTGAAACGGTGTAGATTTGGACCAAAGGGCCTGAATGCAGGAAATGGGGTGGTCTGTCCGAAATTTTAAGTGGACAGTGTTACTCGCAGGGTTCTAAAGGGTAAGTATACACATTTTGGTTCAGATCGATGAAACGGTGTAGATTTGTGCCAAAGGGCCTAAATGCAGGGGATGGTGTTGCCTCTCCGCAATTTAAAGCAGACAGTGTTAGTCGCAGTGTTCCAAAGGGTAACAATACAAATTTTTGTTGAGATCGGTGAAACGGTTTAGATTTGGACCAAAGGGCCTAAATGCAGGGAATGGAATGGTCTGTCCGCAATTTCAAGCAGACAGTGTTACTTGCAGGGTTCCAAAGGGTAAGTATACAAATTTTGGTTCAAATCGGTGAAACGGTGTAGATTTGGACCAAAGGGCCTAAATGCAGGGAATGGGGTGGTCTGTCCGAAATTTTAAGTAGACAGTGTTACTCGCAGTGTTCCAAAGGGTAGGTATACAAATTTTGGTGCAGATCGGTGAAACGGTGTAGATTTGTATACATAACAGACAGACAGACAGACAGACAGACAGACAGACAAACTTTGTGCTTTATATATATAGATTAACCCTTTCTGTTTACTTTCAGTGCCTCCTTAGTGAGATACGAGTGTAAAGGAAAATAACGTTTCCACAAATTGATATTTTGAGAGTGCAAAAGTGTGAACACCAGTATGTTACTCTCTGAACTGTGAACCAATTTGTAATTTAGCAGACCAACTAGAATATGAGGAGTGTTATGAAGTACTGAGAGAGGAACTCTCAGAAGAAAGCTTCTGCTTCGTCCTGTAAGCAAGTTTAGTACATTATTTGAAGCGTGGGGTCGCCTCCGTAGCGTAGCGATCAGCAAGGTTAGCTGCCGCCCCGGAGGTCCTGGGTTCGATTCCCGGCTCTGCCACGAAATTTGAAAGTGGTCTGAGGACTAGAACTGGGTCTACTCAGCCTCGGGTGGTCCAAATGAGTAGAGGGGGTTCGATTCCCACCTCAGCCATCCTCGAAGTGGTTTTCCGTGGTTTCCCACTTCGTCTTCGGGCAAATGACGGGATGGTACCTACTGTAAGGCCACGGCCGCCTCCTTTCCTCTTCCTAGCCTATCCATCCCAATCTTCCATCCCTCCCATCCCTCATGAGGCCCCTGTTCACTTTGCAGGTGAGGCCGCCTGGGCGAAGTGCTGATCACACCTCCCCAATTGTATCCTTCCCGACCAGATGTTCCAAGCTCCAGGACACTACCCATCGAGGCGGTAGTGGTGAGTTCCCTCGCTGAGTCCGTGGGAACCACCAACCTAGAGGGTAAATTGACTAAATAAAAAAAATATATTTGAAGCGTAAGAATTTAAATAATATCACCTCGGGGCTGATTTGCCTCCAAGAGGAAATAGTGCACCTCAAATTGTGACTAGGAATTTCAACCTCCGAAGAAAGCATATTTCGAAGCCTCAGTTGTGTTAGGTCTACCTAAGATACATTTTGTGTTACAAACTCAATAATACAGTATCTATGACTCCACTTGGTAACATCCGGTCATTCGGTGATTTACGGCTAGAATATGACATTTCTAATTGTAAGTATAAAGTATGTTATACTGCTTTCATCAAATATTTTAAGCATACGATTATACATGGACATTTCTTTAATACAAAATTTATCGTGATTGAACAAAACAATTACCGTACCAACATTATAATGTGAAAGAAATGCAAATACTAAGCTCGAAAAGCAAAGTTCCTTCTTTCAATTGTAATGAATGAAATGTTCAGGATTACAGCATTAAAATGTAACGTAATTGAAAGTACTGAAGTAACATTTTGACTAAGGACACCAAAGGGGCATATACAGACGCCCATGGAGGCGGATTAATTTGGAAGTAAATAGAGTGTACGGATAGCCTTCAAAGGAGAGTGTGTCCATATGAACATGTATGGCCATTAATCAGTGGACATGCCGAGCAGTTAATAACCAGAATCTGATATAGCGTCTGCCTAGCCTATGCTCTTCGTTGAATACTTTCAATTTGAGCCAATTGGAGGTAGATTTATGGTTGAATTTAGTTCAATTCCTCCTTCAACATGGTGACCAGTTAATCGTATTGCGTGACTGGTTTAACATATCTTTCAACTGGCAGTTCAACCAATCCCAAAGATGTTTAGTTGTGTTCATTTCTGGACATTGGGTCTGACATTATATACCGTATTATACATATAACTTTATGGAAGCGAACTTGTGCATTGTCTATTTGAAATGGAATTGTTTCACGAATGTCTTTCACAGGCCATGTCATTAATTTATTCATGCAAATTATCAATGGTCATAAACTAAACGAAGAATACCATGGTAATACCTCTTTCGAAGTTAATGCAGTAAAGAGAAGTGGGACAAGGAGGTGGTCGAGCATCGTCTACGGTTGTCAGGCTGGGATTCTCCTTGTACTGTGCAATAACAAATCGGTGCCAAAATGCTTCTCTCGTTCCTTTTCCTTTACTATAGTTTTCAGATTTTCATATTATGCTAGCCACCCCGTGCTGTAGCGGCTAGCATTCTTGGCAGGTGCCCTGGAGGTCCAGAGTTGATTCCCGGCTCTACAAAGAAATGTAATTTTGGTCTGAGGGCTGGAACGGGGTACACTCATCCCTTTGAGGCAAAACTGAGAAGAGGTGGGTTCGATTCCCACATATTTGGGGCATATGACCTCGCTGTTCTACCCCTTGAAACAATAACAATAGAATCGGCCTACCTAGAAGTAATTTTCAGTGGTTTTTCTGTGGTTTCTCATTTTTACTCCAGGAAAAAGCTGGGATGGTTCCTAAATTAAGGCTGTGACCGCTTCCATCCGAATTCTGGCCTCAAACACAAATACGCACATTATTAAAGACACCTCAATAACACATAATGTCAAAAAATCTATACACACCTAACTACATGGGGCTAATATGACAACGATGACCACAACCTTCAGTGAAATAACAACTGAATTTCAGCCCCTTGGAGCCAAAGGCTTTAATCAACTCCACGCCTTTATTTATTTATTTATTTATTTATAAGATGACCTTTTTGTCCCTACGTGTGTGTGTGTGTGTTCGTAATAAAATGTCAATTGCTTTAGCGATTTAAATGAAACTCGGTAGGGACATAGTACCACTTTGTCCGACTTCCGCTGTGCCTTTAAAATTTAAATGCGATTCACAAATCCAACATGGTGGCCGCACGAATTATTTCACCGTCATTCTAATCTCAGAAACTATTACCGATACCACCCTGAAATTTTGTATGGTGATAAAGGAAGGAAGGAAGGAAGATTGTAGTTTTACGTGACCGTGAATCTTGTGATTATGAGCCACGGGACCTCCTTTTTACGTGGAATCCGAACCACAGGACGTGGCATTTCACTTCGAAAATCTCACATGCATTGACCGGGAATCGAACCTGGACCGCCTTGGTGAGAGGCATACAGCTAGACCGCTGAGCCACCACGCCCCTGGTGATAAAGGGCACTAAGATACGTTTACCTATGTGGTTTTTAAACACCTGTTAAGTACAAATTCAACTTGGCAGCCAAGCGAATTTAAAATATATAAATGGAATTTTCTCCCGATTTAATCATCCTAGACCATCGAAATGTAACAGTAGTTGCTTATACAGGATTTTATATACGGGCGTCAAATTTTATTTTTGTTGAGATCTGGGATCTAGTTTCATGAGAATTAACTGACATATCGCATGATGTGCCTCCATGTTGAGTGCCCGCTCTCTTTGAAATGTGTTTGTTTGTCTGAGCTTTTGAAACATATTGTTGTCGTTTCTGCCCTGCGCTGTATCACCTTAAAACTCTTCTGTATTATCACGAGCCGGCCCTGTTCCACAGATGACAGTAAAGAGTGATCTACGGCCGTTCCTTATCACTGCTCGTGGCCTACGCTAGCCTCATATCATGTTTAATCTCCCTGCATGAGCATCGCTGGGTATGCCAGATTTAAGCATGCCAGTGGTGTTTGTGACAACTACCACAGTGAACTGAAAACGCAACCCAATTGTTATCAGTAATTCAACGCATTATTTCTTCTGACACCAAATATTGCTGTCGCGATATTAGTGACAGGGTAATTTAGGTCATGTATTTCTCCCTAATGTCGATAATTGGTGGGGAGAAACTGCACACAGGTGAGACCAAGTGACAGATGGCATTCGGATTTTGCGCATGCAGAAAGAGGTGTGTATTATTAGCCAACGTATGCATTGTAAACTCTCTCACCTGCAATACGCTGTTGTTGGACTGAGTGATGCAGTCTGTTCAAAATCTTATTGTCAGTTGCTCGTTTTATCCTTACTCAGTCCATGGGTGTATAAACGTGACAGGTTCACTTAAGCAGATTAACTGGTACGTTGAGAATGGCCTTCAGGGCTATGTTCCGGCACCCTGGTATTTCAAAAGCCACAGCAGTTAAATGGGGAGGAATACCCATAATTTTTTATCATTAGGAGTCTTATCTCTTGTGTAATTACGGTTCAAATCCAAATTAATCTTACTTACATTACATGATTAACGAAAATAATGTGCATTAGATTGAAACTTTAGCTCTACATTTTTTTATATAGAACTTCAGCCGCAATAATTGAATGTTGAAGTTTTCACTGAGGACTCACTGCTGAAGTTCATTGTATTAAATAGAATAGTTGCCAATTTTCGGTGGACATCCTGAATGTGATCTTCATTTTTCCACAGTACTGCCAAAGGCTTTGATTGTTTAACACATTTCCAATCCTTCTGTACCATTGACAGGCTTAATTGCCCTGTTAACTTGAAATAAGTAATACGTGATATATAATTAGTGTACTTCTCATTAGGTGTGATTCACACTTCCGATGACAACTGTCAGTAGTTGAATTCAATTGTCTAATTTCAAATATGTTTTGAATCCGCCCCTCCCTCATGTTTAGTACTGCGTAACATTGGCACATTTTAGCTGACTGTTGTTTCCTTTCTTCCGAATGAGTACGCGTTTCTCATCTTCAGAGGTACTCAAATATAACGATGATGATTTTGATGATTACTATGATTTGGATCATGGCTCTGTCTGTTAGGTATTCAGCCCAGAGGATTGTTGGTTCCTCAAAAAGGACCTTCAGGGGTTAGGCCGGTAGATATCCCAAAAAGCCCAAGACAGCACTATAATGAGGCATTCTTGGCAAGGTGAGGAGTGAAGTAGTTTGCCATTGCTTTCCACACAGAGTCAGAATAAAGCACTGACGCTGGAGCAATTGGAAGAGAGCCCAATCACCACCATAGGGAAGATGAGGTAGATACAGCAACTGGATTAGGAGTGAAATCACAGGAATGGTTACACGGGAATAATCTAAACAATAGATTTCGTATTTATAACAAAAGTGGCTACTTCATAGCCTACGTTCTCTACGTAACGTCTCACAATTAATTCCCATTGTAATGATATTATTTTGAATAAGTCCCATATGGTGTTTGCTGTAGAATTTTCACGTGTTTCAATGATTCTTGTTGTAACTCTATTAGCCGGCTACATATGGTATGGGAATTACACTTTTATTAAACGTTTGTGTTTCCACAATAGTACATATACGCTGATTATCACTATTACATTGGTATGACAGCAGATTAGGAAGCACCATTAGAATTGCTGCAGTATTGCTGCAAATTGACATTGGTGTATTTTATAAGTCCTAGCATAGTGATCTGTTAATAGAAGGAATTAGGACATAAACGGCAGGACAGGTGCACAAGGTACTGTACCATTATTTATTATATCCACCAGTATCCAGATGGTCAGATCGCAGCTTCTTCATCAGTTGACATATCACAATTTCAACTATTACTGCATCGCTTAATCTGGCAATTCCTCAACATTTTAATCGAGTCACGTGGTCTACCACCTCCTTCTTCGCTGCGGCCGCGCGCTAGGCTCATGACGCAAGTCATGCTTTCTTTTATAATTGGCCGAGCGTATCAACTCTTATTCTTATTTATTTTTGTTGACGACCTGTGGTAGCCGCTCGATCGATAAATTTCCATTGTCTCGTCGCTCAAATAAATCCTGTGTGACGAGTCTCATTTATAGGATGGTGTCACAGTGCTGGTACGTGCTGAAGCCTCGTATCAATTTCCAGCTACTGTAAATCTCAGCGCATAATGCATAGAATTAGAATATCTAAATCTTTTTATTTCCCGCAGGGAATTTAGGACTCATTTTCCTCTTGATGAGGGAAATAAAAGTATACCCAATGCTTTTATTTAACCTATTAGACTTCAAATAAAAGTTCAGGTTGAGTTTCACTGGACTTCTCCCTGGCATTTCTCCGGAATCGGGTATAACCTTGTTTTGGTACGGTGATTCATCTGTTAGTCGGATTTTGTACCGGTTTGTCGTCGATAATATCTTTAAATTCCATAATAAGGTTCTCGACTTCTTCCTGGACATAATCAAAACCTACAGCTTTCAGTGCGTACTGCATCCTTTCTGCTTCAATCCCGTTAACAACCTGCCCTAAAATGTCTTCTCTAAATTTCTCTTCTGGAATTTCCTCAAAATCCTGCTCTTTTGACTCTTCAGTGTCTACAAATATGTCATTAAACCGGATAAATCTATTTCTCATGTCTATTATGGCACCCGCTTTCGTTATAAAATCAATTCCTAGAATCACGTCAAAATTGATCTTATATACGACAGAAAAAATATAGTATGTTCATAACTCCTGTTATTTATCATTAATTCCAGTAAGACTTGCAACTTGCACTTTACTGAGTTATCCTGGGAAATTCCCCGAATTTTCACACTAGACGCTGGCACAGCTGTCACCTTCTTTCCGTCTGAGAGACGATCATAGCATTCCTCTGATATTATGGAAATCATGGCTCCTGTATCCAACAATGTCTTACAAAAGTCATCTTCAACTCAGTTGTTAATAAACTTATAGGCAGTTCAATAGGTCTTCCTTCCTTTTCATTTTCTTCTTCTTCTTCTTCAAACAACATATCCTCATCAGTCGCCTGGTATGTCTCGTGTATGGTGATGGCAAAATTTAGTATCTCTTCTGCATTGTTTAGTTGCGTTTGAAAATTGGCGGCTTTTTTGTAGAGGAGAAAGTTCTTAACATTCTCCCCTGACTGCTAGCACCTGATGTTGGTTCTGCAATTCTCTGGGAATCGTTCTATGTTCCTGCCTTAGATCCTCAGGTACTCCTTGCCTTCCTGATAACTGTCCTCGCATTGTTGCCTAGTAAAAACGTCGTCGTTCCAGTTCTCGTATCGATTGAACCCCTGACCACAGTTCCTATTACCCCTGCTATAATAGTTACTAGGCCGATAACTGTTATTATGATGATAACCTGTTCTCCTGGCATAATCCCCACCGTTTCGTATGTAGTTTTGATAAGTCCTACTACCTAATTTTGCTCTATATCCTGGCTCTTTTCTTCTTTGTTGAAATTAATTATTCCCTACAGGCCCTGTTCTGGTTTGTTCTCTTCTGGACTGATTGCCTGTCTGTTGGATCTGGTCCACAGCAAGTGTTTGTATTTCTCGATGTCCTTGCCTCGGACTTCATATAGTTGTTGTAGTGCTATACATCGCACTCGTTTGGTCTAGTTGTCGCAACAGTTCGTCCATCATAGCTTGATTGTCAACTACTGACGAAATTATGTATCTCCTTACTTCCACTGGCAGTTGCGTCGAGATTACATCCATTAATTCTGGTTGCGATAGTGGTGGCTGTAGATATTGGAGTTTCGCCAATCGTGCCGTGAAATAGTTCGCATATTTCGTGGGCTTTGAACTCGTGTACTTCTTACTGTATACCTCTGGTCACTGATTTTGTTGGTCTTCTATACTCCAAAGACGTTAAATTAATTTGTCAGCAAACTCCTCAAAATTGGGGAACGAATATCTTAGAGCTTTAAACCATTGTAAACTACGTCATTCTAGAAATTTCTCTAGACGCATCTCTCTCTCTCCTGCCACGTGATTTTCAAGAACGAAATCTCTCAAGTCGTGGATGAACTCTGTAGGTGTAATTCCGCTCTGCCCATTGAACGTCCTAGGTGTCGTTCCTATGTTCCTAATGATCGTGATGTTCCTAGATGTTTCTGTTTGTAATAAAGCTTGGTGAACTCCTAATTCACATTCTGCGAATGGTGTTCCAGTTTCCGCTTGGCCTGACTGTCCTGTCACTCGCGCTTCCTCTCTCGGCTGTATCAGCTATTCGGTCGGTATGACGTTACCTCTTGCTTCACGGAATTCCTCTTCTAATCTCTCAAATCTTGCTTGTTGCAGTCCTTCCTTTTACTTCCGTTTCTCGTTAAACCTAACCAACAGTTCTCTAACATTGCTCCTGATTCAATTCTCAAATCAGCCTTAAGATAATCAATATAAGAAGCGTCTCCTAAACTTAAATTGGTTGATTTTGACGTAACTACCTCTATTTATGATCCTCGTTATTCTCTTTCCGCGTGAAAATCAAGCCGTAACTGATCTAGTTTCACAGAAATAATAAAAACCTCGTTTTCAGACTTCTCCTTAATTTGTGACAGATTCTTTACATTGGCTTGTTGTACATTGGTAATTCTTTTACACAAACCCTCTTTAACATCGGAAATATCTTTATTTAATCTAATTTCCTTAGAACCCATATTTCTATCGATTTTACTTTGTAACACCTTGTCACTTTCTTCATCTGCCTAAGCAAATCAACTTTTAACACATCTATGCTATTACAAATAATTTGATTAGCAAGCTCTTCAATTTCCTCTTTTAACATAGTTGTTTTAGTGTGAACTTCTGCATGTAGTGAATCTACTGTGGACTTTAATTCATACAAACTGGACTCTACTTTGGCATTGTTAACCTACAATTGATCTAAGTTAGCCTCTACTCTAGACTAATCTCAATTTCTTCCTTAGCTTCGTTTAGTGTTTGTTGTACCTCCGTCTGTAGTTTTACAATATTGTTTTTGGTCTCTTTCTGAAGTTGCTCTAACGTAAGTTGCGCTTAATATCTGATTGCAACTGTGTGACATCTTACTTAAGTTTGTTTACTGCACCTTGTACATATGATGACTCGCTCTGGAGTTTCATCATTCTAGCATTTATTTGTTCAGTATCCTATCTTAATTTTTCAGAATCTACTGATAACTGATATATACTCTCCTGCAGCTTATTATTACTACCTTCTAACTTGCTAGTACTAGCTTCTAACTTGGAATTACTAGCTTGTAGCAGACCAGTGTTTTCTTCTAACTTAGTGGTAATAGCTTGTACCAATATAGTGCTACCTTGTATCTGTGTGAGCGAAGCCTGAACAGCTTTGATATTCTTCTCCTTGACGACCTGCATCTGGTTCGTTTCTAACTTAAGACATTTTCTCACCATATCAGCGTTCTTTTTACCTTCCGTTTCCCTCAACTTAAAATTATCATATACTAACATACTACGCCTAATAACCTATCTCTAACTGGTCGAAAGTCATATGATTTATAATAATTATTCTAACCTTCATAACTACAGTGAGTTTATTTTTAATTTAAATTTTAATATGATGTGGCCTCAAAATAGCCATCATCAGGTTAACTCCAAACATGATCTAGTTCATGAGTTGTCTTCCTGGAATAATACCTCCATCAACCCCTCTCAGGTTATACAATCTAGTCATTCTCAAAACAACAATCTTCAAAATACAAAAAACAATTACTGGCGTCAACAAATCGTCGAATTGCCCCACGACTTTAGCTTTCCAATCGCCCAAGAAGTTGAGCCACCATTAAAATAATAGATGTAAATGTGCCCTTATTTATAATGTCTGCCAGTAACCAGATGGTCGGATTGCAGCTTCTTCATCAGTTGAAATATCACAAGTTCAATTATGCTAATATCATAGTGCGCCTTTACGTTGTAGGTTGACCGTATAAGCCTCTGCATTCGCCGTCAAATACTACACTGCCGGAAAAAAAATTAGGTCACCTTAAAAAACGACGTCGATTTTGATCCGATGACCGCAGTTGCCACCTGGGGAATAGTTGATGTACTGATGAGGGTTTCAACGTCGTCCGCCAACAGATAGAGCGTAGTGGCATAGTTACCAGAGCGCCATCTGTGTCTACCATTTAATAGAGAAAGCTCACAGCCATACGACTAATTGTGGTGCAAACGTGTGAAGCAAGCAGGCACAATGCCATGGATACGCACTCATGCTTCCTACAGCCAACTGAGCGAGTTTGAAAGGGGTCAAATTGTGGCCTTCCGAGTGGCGGGATGGTCCTTTCGGAGAATTGCCACACAAGTTGGACGTGCTGTGTCCGTTGTGCAACGATGCTGGTATCAGTGGTCACGTGAAAATTCTCACACCTGTAGACGAGGTTCTGGACGTCCACGTAGCATAGACGTCCGCCAGGATCGTCGTATTGTAAGGGCAGCAGTGGCAGATCATACAGCTACCACAGCAGAGATACGAGGGTTTGTGTCCCAGAAGTGTCAACACGAACTGTTGCGAACCGGTTACAGGCATTGGGACTATGGGCACGCACACCTCTAGCCCGTCTTCCACTCACGCCACAGCATTGACGTGCACGGCTCGACTGATGTCGTCAGAGGATCACATGGAGGATGGAATGGCACGCCGTGGTCTTCAGCGATGAAAGCAGATTCTGCCTGCACGCAAGTGATGTTCGTTGGCGCGTTCGACGTAGACCTGGTGAGCGCTGTCTCCGATGTCCCGTAGAGTGCATTCATCCAAGACACACCGCTCCCACCCCAGTCCTTATGGTCTGGGGTGCGATAAGCTATAACTCTCATTCACCTTTGTTGTTTGTGGAGGGAACTCTAACCAGCGCTCGGTACGCGCAGGATGTTGTTAGACCCGTTCTTTTGCCATTCTTGCAACAGGAAGGGGATGTGTTTTTCCAACAGGATAATGCTCGCCCACACACTGCCCGTGCATCTCAACGTGCACTACAAGACGTGCAGCAACTTCCCTAGCCAGCGCGATCGCCGGACTTGTCGACAATCGAGCACGTGTGGAACAAGATGGGCCGACAAGTGACTCGTACGACTCGTCCACCCACAACTCTTACAGAACTGTGTGAACAGGTCAAGAAGGCGTGGAATAGCGTATCCCAAGACAGTATTCACCATCTGTATGATTAACTGGATGCAAGAGTCAGGGCCTGCATTGCCGCCCGTGGAGGCAACACCTCGTACTAATATGGGTGTTTCAGCATGAGTCGATACCTGGTATCTCTGAACCGCATGACCTATTGATCTGTATATTTAATCTTTTCATGTACTCCATATGCACTGTTGCTACAATACATCTTGAGTGAATTGGTAACCTATAAAAGAATGACCTTTTTTCAGCAGGACCGTGCCTGGACTTGAATTTGACAAGTACGTCTGCCCTCTTAAACATTCGGAAGTAACAAGCCTCGTGAAGAATGGCACGTTCCCCTTCCACAACACTGTCGCTACCGTCCTTTGGAAGAGCGAGGGAATGCTGGCGCTCAAACTTCGTAAATTATTAATATAATGTATGTAGTTCCCCTTAATCAAATTTCGAAAATGTGACAATTATCGTACTAATCTTGCTCTATTCTCAGTGAATTCAAATATCTTCTGGTAATTTTATAACAATTATTATTGTCTAATTACTGCATCGTTTAATCTCGGAATTCCTCAACATCTCAATCGAGTCACGTGGTCTACCACCTCCTTCTTCACTGCGGGTGCGCACTAGGCTCGTGACGCAAGTCATGTTTTTTTATGATGGCCACGTGTGTCAACTCCTTTTGGTATTTAATTTTGTAAACGATCTATGCTGGCTGCTCGATCGATAAATGTCCATTGTCTCGTCGCTCAAATAAATCCTGTGTGACAAGTTTTTTTATAGGACAGTGTCACAGAACTGGCACGTTCTGAAGCCTCGTATCAATTTCCAGCTTCTGTAAATCTCAGCGTATAATGCATAGAACTAAAATATCTAAATCTTATAATTTCACGCAGGACATTCATGGCTCAGTACTGTAAAGTGAATTGTCTTGATGAATAGCTCACATGTTGATTGATTCATTTGTACAATTTCAACAAATTAATCATGAAGTAATCCAATCAACTCAGAAAAATCGACAAGTCCGATGATTAAATACTGGGCCTTGATTTGGCCACATTACTACAAACTTTTCAGTACACGGATAAGTGATATTGCAGTGGAAAACTAACTGAATTGTATATGGTTGGTGAGGACTCAATGTTCATATTTGAAGATAGATTGTCAGCATTCATGATGGTCATGTAGAAATTGTCGGGCTTAATAGCCTATATTATATCGGCTTCAATCCCAGACCTACGTAGAGATTTTAACAGGAGATATCCAGATAATCAGCTTATATAGACCACTTACGAGGGAAGTACCCCAGATTGAACGGCGAAAACCGACTGAAAGTGGGTTTAAATTACACAGTTGTACCTATGTAAATAGCTATCAATGCCATTCGTCTGTAAAAGTACGTGTTCGGTCGCCAGCGCCATCTGAGTATGTGATAATGTGATCACCGTGGCATTTGAGTTTGGACTATTGCAATGCGGGAATATTGTAAATAATGGAGTATGTCTACATGCTGCCCTTGTTAAGTGTGCATACTGTTTCATTCGGCTGTGTTTTAATCACTTCATCGAAACTCCACATTTACACTTCGACGTCGAACGAAGGACAACACGGTTATCTTTTACTGAGGGAAAGATGACTATGTCAACACGGTACCTACTGCATGTGTTAAGATTTCTTGTTGCATGCAAGTGTTCAACCTTTTGCCAGATGATACTGCACCACATCTGTTTCTTGTTAATATAATGGTCCGAATTGCCTTTTGCACGGTAGTTTCTGCTGCGAATTGTGTTTCTGCAATCTTTTTGTAATGATGCCACATATATGCTAAAGGTCTAACCAATTGCTAGGAATGGATTTTCCCTAATATAATGGTCCGAATTGCCTGATGCACGGTAGTTTCTGCTGCGAATTTTGTGTCTGCAATCTTTGGACGCCGTAACTTCCAAACATTGATTGTACACAAATGCGGTGTTTTACAGATAAATGCCCGTGATGGGTAGTAGAACAGACATATCTTCGTATGTTAAGACGCAATGCCAGTCGGTTTTAGACGTTCGAGCTGGGGTACTTCCCTTATTAGTGGTGTAGTGGCTAACGTTCTTGGCTATCACCCCAGAGGACCGGGTTCAATTCCTGATAATCAATTCCTGTTTCTGCCAGGAAATTTTAATTCTGGTGTGAGTGCTCATCCTCGTGAGACAAAATCGAGAATAGGAGGGTTTGATTCCCACCTCAGCCATCCTGGAAGTGGTTTTCCGTGGTTTTTCCACTTCTACTACAGGCAAATGCTGGGATGGTTCCTAACATAAAGCCACGGCCGCCTCCTTCCCAATCCTATCCTCCAATTTTCAAGTACACACACTATTACAGCAATCACAATAACACAGTTTATTACACAATCTCACACTCACCAAAATACACAGAACTATATGAACACGATGTCACAGTCTCTAAAATAATCAACAACAACAGAATATACATAGATATAACTAACTACAGTAGGACGCTTGCTTCCCTCATGCTAACTGGTCGCTCGCTTCGTTGCTAAAAGACGGTGACCGATGTTCTGCCCAATTTGTGGTATGGAACAATGTTGTACTCAACGCTGGAGTGACAGCCACTGTAAACCTCATGCTTGCCCATTCCGTTTCCTCCTACCACAAGCTACTTGTTGATGTCAAGGTACACCCGCAAATTTCACAATCGGGCATTTACCCTTCTTGCTATAGGGTTTGGTATTTGTTCCAGCAGAAGACTAGCCTGTATAGTGCAAGCAGATTCCACTTATGAGATGTGAGATTCTTTTTGCTTCTTTGTGGACTAAAATAGCACGTAGCTCTGCATTCATTAGTGGTTTTCCGCCCATGTGAAGTCAGGCATGATTTCAAAGTGGTATCAATTGTGGTCAAATGGGTGGCTATGACTAAAATTAACACTACAAGCACCAACTATTTTTTGGTCACATTGAGTACCAATGGGGGAAAAAAAATTCTCACCGAATTCTTTTCAACTGATACGCATTCAATTGTTGATGATACTGATATATTTATTCCAATTAATATAAGACAAACGATTGCACTTAATTCTAACTTCTGAAAGTACTTCATATTGAAAATCACTTAATAACGTTTTGCAACACGTCTTGTAGTCTCAATGCATGTCATCTCTTGAATCCGACAAATTTTCAACATCTACCTGTTCTTTACTTTCAATTTCAAAGTCTTCTGGTAAATATCACTCTCTTGTAAAGATCTTTTATAGAAACTATTCATTTTCACAAACCTATTATTCACACAGAGTAAAACTAAACTGTTCCTTCTTATAACTGGAAAACTACTGCATATAAGCCTTACAAACCATGATACGTTACTACAACAATGCTAGCACACACTTATTTCAAATAAAATTCAACAAAGGCATACTTTCAATCTGTTTGAAACTCACAGAAATTCTACAGAATTAATGTATCATGGAGCACAAAAATTGCCTCCAAGATGAAAAATAAATATAAAAAGAAAATTATCTGAAGAAATAATATAAAAATTGGTAGCAACAGAAGTTTGTGAATCTATTTACAAATAGCTTGAGTATTACTTACTTATGAATAGTAATGTAATAGTAATGAAATAAAAAGACCGTGGCAATATACCCCCCCCCCCCCCTCCTTTGGTGCTTCTAGGGTTAATGAATGGACGCGCACAATGGTGGGGATTAACTAAAAAAGCAATCAAACTATGGGCGTGACGTTTAGCCTATAACTCCCTCAGACACATGCTTATTGCAATCATAACCAGAAACTGAAGATATTGCCACTACAGTCTACTAATTCTCCAGCCCTTAGATCACCACGACTACAGTTCCACAACTGTCATCACAACAATACGTCAAATAAGGACCTGGCCATTCAGGTACGGCTAAGAATCACATAGCTTTCATACGATGCTGGAATATTACTTTAATAAAATCGGAGAATTATTATTACAGTCAGTTCATTTAAGAACTGAAACTGTGCGTTACAGAATTAAACCAACCGTCCGAGCATGGTGCGGCGGGGGGAGGGGGGGGGGAAGATTTACATAAGGTGTATCACTGTTTAATTTTTTTCATGTCTGCACTACAGGGGATAAATATGTCATGTTCCCATCAGTGTGCGCGTTTCAGGCATTTTCTGATTAATAACCCGTAGGACTCATTTTGGGGAAGCATTTCCCCCTTCGGCACACATCCCTCATCTTGAAGGTAAGCCCAAGCGTTTCCATTCTACCTGTGTGTATGTGTAGGCTATTGGAGGAATCCAATCGCCACCATAGGAAAGATGAAGTAAGAATGAGGAAACAGGTAAGGGAAAGAAATCAGAAGAATTGTATAAATGGGAAGGACCAAAAACAAGAAAAATGTATTAACCAGAAAGTGTAAACAATAAAATGATTATAAAATATGCTAATTTAGTTGTCATATAAATATGAAAGGACTCTGAACTTCTCAAAGCAGAGTAGTGTGAGGGACCTGTTGCCATTTAAAAGCATTGCCCGTAGTTGCAATTATAATCAAGCTTAAAGTTATTATGAAGAAAACTGATTGTTGTGTTCGAAAAACACTATACATATTTAGCGAGATTAGACACAGTCTTGATTGCGAAAAAGCGATAATCAAGATGCATAGATTGAGAACGATCCTAGGTAGGAAGTTACCTGAGCGAAACGTACCAGCGATAAACAATCTATGGAGATCTGTGAAAAATCATGAACTTGACAGAAATAGTAACTACGCACGTTTTGGTAAGAGCACAACAAACGAAAGAAATAATTGGCAAAGTTCACGAGGTGCATCTCAAGTTGCTACCGTACGTGAAGATCTAGGGTAAAAATAGCAGAAGTAGTAATTAGTTTGGCCAAATATCAAGTATAAACTCTCAAATATGGAATGATTAAAGACGATATAAAACAGAATAGGGGGCTGCCGTGGCCAAAAATTCAAAACCATGCCATTAATACAAGTTTAAAGGAATTGATTGCAGAAATTGCCACAATACAAAAATGTATGAGTTGCTAGTAAATGGTTGGTCTCAGACGAAGATTAGATTTAAAGACAAAATATGAAAAATGTGCAATAATTGCATAGACTAGATTAGATAAGTGATATTATCACAAAATAACGTGTCCCTTTAGACACAGTGAAGATTGGCAAGGTCTAAGATTATTGAAAATGTGTTGATCCTAACAACTTGGGGACAGCAGCAATAGCCGGGAAACTCGAAATACCATTCTAAAATGAAAAAAAGTTATCAAGCTTGCTAAGGTTACAATAAATGTAAAGCGTTTTAGCTTCTAGAAGGTTCCAATTTATTTGTCAGTTAGACCTAGAGACGTGGTTGACAAATACCACTGAATTAAACGGAATTTACAATTGATTACAAATTCAACAAGAAGTTCCGTGACGAACTAAAGAGCCTACTTTTCTTAAAATTTAAGATTCATGCCAATGATTAATCTAAATGGATCTATCTAGAATAATGACGAAATTAAGTTGGTAATATCGAAATTTCTAATTAGTTCGAAATACTGTATACCTGACATAATGTAGCCTAATAAAGAACTACAGTTGGCAGCCCTGGTGACTGAGTATATTCTTAGTTCCATCTCTTTAGGTACAGAATATAAAATTTGGTTGAAGTCCAATGGATAGCATGGACGTTCCATGCAGTTAAACATTGCATTTAACAGCGCGCGTAAAATCAAGTTGGCATCAATGACATACATGTATTGGTCGGAAATAATCTGAAATAATATGATCTATTGTTGTGTCAATTTAGAATGAAATCCATTAGTTAGTAGAGAAGTTACATGCATTTTAAAATTGGACCTATCAGCAGGCTTAGAATCATGTTGGCAGCACTTGCGTAGGCCTATATTAGTTACTCCAAATTAATCTAGAATGCCAGGTACTATACGTGCGCAAAGGTTAGAGCTATTGGCTTGCATACTTTCTGATATATTGATATTAGGGTAACAAAAATTGAGACAGTATTTATTAACAGTTGGCAGCCCTGGTTGCTGCTAAATATACGCATTGTCATATCTGTTATGGTACACATAACACACACGAAATTTGGTTGAAATCCAAATGATACCGTAGTATAGAAGTTACGTGTATTTAATGTTGGAGCTCTCAGCAGGCTTAGAATCATGTTGGTAGCACTGACGTATATAAGTTACTCCAAATTAATATAGAATATCAGGTACTATGCGTGTGCATAGTTTAAAGCTGTCTGCTTGCATACTTTCTGATATATGGGTATTTGGATAAAAACAATAGGGAGTGCATTTATTAACAGTTGGCAGCCCTGGTGGCTCTTAAGAATATGCTCATTCATATCGGTATATGTACACATAGTACATACGAAATTTGGTTGAATTCCAATTGATAGTGTAGAACTTATATGCATTTAAAAATTGGACTTATCAGCAAGCTTATAATCATTTTGGCAACACTGCCATGTATGACCTCCTGGAAATTAAACTGCAATATTATTGTCTATACGTGTGCCAATTTTGAAATAGCTCCCATTCATACCTTCCAAGATATCCAACATGGAGCTCAAATTTCAATTGTGATTTTTCAGCAGTTGGTAGCACTGACATCATTTTCAAATATGGCCGTGAGATATTCAGGTATAGATCTTTACTCCTACCAAATTTTGTTTCGATTGCTCCAGCCGTTTAGGAGTTGATAGGGGGGCACACACACACAGCCAGCCAGACAGACAGGACAGAAGGACAGACAGACAGACAGACAGACAGACAGACACACATTTTCCCGATCTCATAAGTCTACTTTTTCCTCATTTTTGCAAAATGTGAAAAGTAGGCTAAAAATGGGGAGGACAGCAATTAGCTAGAACCTCAAATTTACAAAAAAAAAAAAAAAATAGGGCAAAGTTTACTTAAGCTTAGTAGTTGATTGTTAGTGGGGTTGAAATGGGGAGGAAAGGAAATTAGGGTTTCTTCACTGTCTGTCTTGGTATGGGTATCCAACACTGTAACCGATTGTACGGCAAGTCAGATTATTTTTGGCACGACGCATTCAAAGGAGTTGAAGATGGGGATATAGTTTCTCCTTAAAAATGTCACTGTTCAATACGACGAATTATTTTCAGGTTGTTAATTTACATAGTTTTAAGTTTATTTCAATCTTGAACTTTGAAGAAATTGCTTGAGGATGAGAGCCTCGTGATGTGAGTTGACCCATTAGACGGTAAGATGCCAAGTTACAAAAGTTCCGCGATGCGTCCAGCTATTGCATTTTGACAGAGTATAGATGAAATAAGATCATATCCCCCAGTGAGCCTAGCCATTAACTGTAAGCTATATTTGAAGAGATTCTCACGGTGGTGAAGATTGATGTGAACCCTATTGGTCTAGGCTGGATAAACAGGTTCATCTGTATTTAAATACAGTATACAATACAGCGAAGGTGAATATTTCGATGCATGAGAGCTTGCACGAAAGAGAGTAAGGAAAGTAGCAGTCAGCGAGAAGTGGTCGCGAGTATCGGCTTATATATTTAGGTAAATAACCCACCAGAGATTACACTCAGAGCTAAAAAGGCAGGGGATCTACGAGTTCTTAGTAAGCGTACAGTAGGAGGATCCATCTTTTGGATATAAGCACGTGACTTCAATGAAATGCCGTATTAGAGCTGATTTGGGTCGATTTTAAGGAAATGAAAAGACGCTTGGTGTTAATAAAAATAACATCCTATTTATGAAAGGATTAAAAGCTCAAAATGAAAATGAAGTACATAAAATTACACATTTAGAGGCCAAAATTAACTATGCGGAGGCCAGAGCAACAAGTAGTGGGGGACCAAGATCTGTGAATCCCCTAATCATCTCTTGAGCATGTGAATTCTCAAACGCACACTTTCCAAATTCTAGGAATTTGAGCGATTGATTTCGAAAACGAGTACCATATTCGGATTCAGCAGGTCGCGGGCATTACGGGAAGGCCAGTCCCGAGTTTAAAGACCACGTTTCAGCGGAACTCGGGTGAAAATATTCATCCCAACTCCGTGCCTACCTCGAAATCTATAAAAGATTCATGCCTTAATCCACAGTAACTCACAATCAGTATTACGACGCCAGTTACGGCAAGAGCCTGCACTGGGCTGTCCCTGATTTTGGGCAACGAAGGACTTGTTCATGAGAAGTCCGATTCACATAAAGGGTCCAAATATAGTGTGTACATGACTGGTCAAGCGATCTAAACATAGTACGGACGAAGCTAGTTACGAATAACTTAATTTGCATGGCAAAAGAGAAATGCTAGAGTGTATTGATAAACTGATATCTAGGGAGAGCAGTAATGCTAGTACCGAATAAGAAGTTAACAGCCTATAAACAGAGATGATTTGTACACCGGAGTACACATACAATCTATCGCGAGTGGATCGTGAGGACAATCGAGTGTTGTAATTATTTTACTGTTAGTGAATATAAACTCTGTGTTGTAGATATAAGTGAATTCCAAAATGTGTAATCCGATGTCATGGAAGGAAGTCCGGGTGGATGCTTTCAATCAACTTCTAGAGAGCAGTAATATGGTCGGCTAAATATGTAAAGAGATGACTTTACCAGGCACGCTACTATGGAATCGAGTTACAACTGAGTACACTTTTTGATATGCAAATTTAAGAAATAAGGAATATAATCATACATAAAACATCTACAAATTAATGTTATAGTTAAGAGGAAAGTGCGATTTGGAGAATGTATAAGAATGAACAAAGGTTTGTTGTTATAGATTTACGAAGTCGGAAAAATTGTCAACTTTATGTAAATATAGACGGGTATGATATGTGGTGGAATTTAAGGGTCAGGTATTGTCTTTCTGTAGGGAAACACAATCACTATGTAATGCCCATAATGCTAATTGAAATCAGTGCTATTAGTAATAATTTTAATAACGATAACGATACTGTTCATAATGGTCAGAGAATCATATAGTAATGATGTTGAACAGTTGACTGCCCAAGTAATTTTATAATTCATTTAAGATGGGATGTTTAACACAGGGTGTTCATTAAAATATTTAAGACGTGAAAGTTTTGATGTGTAACAGTGTATTGTTGTGCCGAATTGATTTAGGACATTAAGTACTTCGAGTAGCGGATTGGGTACTAGGTAAGGAAAGTGTTCTCTAGAGTGCCAGACGTTGACGATTTAGTGGCAATAGGTAGGACCTCAAATCTGCGCTAGAGGCAATAGGTAAGACCTTAAATCTATGTTGGAGGCAAGGGTGGGAAAGTTCTTTGAAATAGTAAATGGAACGGCACTAGGAACGCAGTGAACAAAAGTACTCGGAAGAAAAATCGACGGAATGAATAGGTAAATGTCTCAATTACACCCTGTTGTATCAACCACAGTCAGTAACATAATCTGGTAGAATATTTAGCCTTTGTAGAGCTATGTTAACGGCAGTCAAGTGATCTGTTGAATTAATTGAAGTTGAGAAACTATAATTCGTTTTTTGTAAGAGTAAAAGTTATGATAATCCATGTGATAAGCACAGTAGACACCAGTTTAATTGAAACCCGCAAATTGGAAATTTGAAGTACGGAGGTATTTGACACCGAATAACGTAAACATCAGTGACTAATGCAAGACGAGTTTTCCCCAGTAACGTTAGAAAGTGTAATATGAATTGTATTAGTACGTGTCTGTCTGTTAGGTAGTCAGCCTGGAGGCTGGGTGGATCCTCAAAAAGCACCACCATACGTTATTTGGTAGAAACCCACAAAACCGAGGCAGCACTATAATGAGGCGAACTAGGCAAGGTGAGGAATGGGGTAGTTTGCCATTGCTTTCCTCACTGAGTCAGTACAGCTGTACTAACCCCATTAGCAGAACCTTTCACAACATCCACAGGCAATGACTGTGCTCTGAGGCATATACTCAGCACCAACCATATCTCAGTAGCTTCCATATAATCACAGCCATAATGAGACTGAGATATCGCCGAATTGCCACATTTTACTGTAGCCTGTGCCAACAGACAAATGCAAATGTACTGTATTCATCAAGAGATGGTAAACAGGCAGAACTAGTACGTGCCAGAGCCCTAATAAAAATATGTTGTGAATAATGTGTGTATTCATTAAAAAAGGGGTGAAAACAAATCTTACAGTAGTTCGAAATAAAGAGTTATTTGTGTTAAGTGTCAAGAGATTATTAACTCTTAATTTACTCTTGTACTTGCAAATGTTTGCCTCGCAAGGTAAATGTAAGTAAAGTTCCGCAGTAGAATTGCGTGTGATAATTAGGGGCCTAGTCGCATGGTTAGGGAATAAATTCCTTATTTCTTAAATATTGCAGTACTCACCTCTGACAGCAAATGGCTGTCAAATTTGGAGAAAAACATTGGATATTCTTCAAACATTGTTTAAAACATTGTCATAAATATTGACAAATAATTGATGGTAAATTAAAATTATTATTGCAAAGTATGATAAATCAAGGTAATTATTGAAAAGTATGGATAATTAATGTAATTATTGGAATCGTTGATGTAGTAAAACTTTGAAGTAGTTATTTTTGGGACAACATTCATTAACATTGTATTGTCCAAGATTTGTTAATATCGACACCGGAAGAAAGGCGTGCAGTTGCCCATTCAATGTTGAGCAGTGGTTAGAGTAAAGTGATATGTTCTCAACGAAGGATGGCGTAAAGCTGTCAGGGGAATGAAGAAGAAACATCACTCTTCTATAACGAATTGTCAATACTAATGTTATCGACAGTGATCATTTGTTTATTAACAATAAGTTATAAACAATTATAATTTTATTAAAAAAAAACAATTACATCAAAAATTAAATTTAATGAACGATTCAGTTTATTAACAATACATTATGAACAATTACAATTTTGTAAGCAATTAACATTTTAAATTTAGCTAAGCGATCTTTTTGGCTAATTCTTAGAATTGGTGTTTGTCCAAGTAAGTATTGGTAGATTAAAGTGCATAATGTCCAAGTTAAGTAAATATGAAATTTGAGTAAAGATTGGTCAAAGCAAGTAAATATTGTTATACTATACTTTGAAATAAAAGACTGTGTGTAAAATATTCTGCTCAACAGGCGGATTAAGGCTCATAATTATGGTAGATAAATGGTGCAATGTGTGGAAAGTTATGGTCGTGTGAGGGACCAGACTCTATTGTTTTGAAGATATTGTACAGTTAAACTAATGTAGATTTATAATTTTCATCTTGTCGGCTTTCTGATATTAAATTCATTTATCTTATTTATAAATCCACCCAAGTGTATCATTTGTTTATTAACAATAAGAAATAAACAATTATAATTTTATAAACAAATAAAATGTAATTTAATAAACGATTCAGTTATTACAAATAAATTATAAACAATTCAAATTTTGTAAGCAATTAAAATTTAAAATTTAGCTAAGCGATGGTAGATGATGTCTCTATTTTAGTAGTTATGTTAATCCCCAGACTTGAATTAGTGCCAAACGTGATTCCCAAATTTTAAACCGGCCCGCCCCGAGAGGCTGATTGAGCTTATTTTTGATTTTATATTATTTCGCCCCTAAATTCAAGTCTATACCACAGAAAAAAGGTTACAATAGCTAGGTTAAAATGGTATATGTAACTTATATTTGCATGTTGATTGGTTGGCTGGAAGTGCTGTTAAACTAGTAACATCTCATGGCTTTTACAAAATGTCGGACGTGTAACTGGTGACCCTCGTAGAAAGACCAAGCTGTTCTGCTTGACTGCCTTTAGAAAAGTGACAAGCATAAGAAGAGCTCCCGACTAGCGAGGCAAGCAAGGAGGAGAATGGAGGGCGAAAAGCGTACGACGTAAGGGATACAAACATTACAAAACATAAATCTCTAAGGTACACTAATTCCTTTCTTGAGGCAGAGTCAAAAAATGAAGAAGTGTTTAGGTTGCCATCTGTAGAGGACGAGGCGAACTTCCAAGCATCATAAGTAGTCGGTGATAGTGAGTTCACATGTTGACCGCAGAGCATGAGCGAGTTCAGCTAAGTGCCGCGTGATGACGCTGTGAGGGGAAATTCGAAGTTTCTGCTGAAAAGAAAGGGTAAAGATCTCGTTCGCTGCAACATACTACATAGCACATAAGCAAAATGAACAAGGAGAGAGCGAACGCACACAGAAATCTGTGTTGGTGGTCTTCACGTAATAAAAAGATACGAGAAAGCGAAAAACTAAAGAAAGACCAATATGGGTACTGTACGCGTATTCGCAGTTGAAAAGATCCTATCTTCAGAAAAGTTTTGTAAGTTAGCCAATGCCATTGAAAACAGTCTCTGGAAACAAGCCACAAGTAGGTTTATACATTTCGCACAGTTATCCAGTTAATCGAGCCGACCAATGAGGAAATTACTAGCATGCACGTGACTGAGATGGCACAAAGAAAGCGCGGCGCAAAGTGAGCATGGCACAAAGAATGCACGGAGATACCCGAGGACTTCCGATGTGCCGAGAGACACACGCGAGTGGATCGCGACCGCAGGCAAGGAAAAGGGGAACACGAGCCTGACGCGTGTCGAACGCAACCAATCAAAAGAGACATTACTAATAACAGAACAATGAGTGCAATTAGTATATCTAATTACCAGCGAGATATTAACACTTTATGACATCAGAGAAGTTGTTAATTAATACATAATAAATATTTATCAATAATTGGAGCTATTTAAGTGCTTAATTAAGGAATAATATCATATTCGCTCTTGACACGCCATTTAGACAATTTTTTATGAGGTGACGCCAACGTTTTGTCAAAGTGAGAGACAATCCACAGGCCTCGAGGCTTCTTCGCCGAAGAAATTATAGCAGGATATACGAAATATTAATGTCAGTAATTAATATCTACGATTGCAACAGTAACTACGATAATAGTATTGAAGAAAACGACGTGAAAATATTGAAAGCAACGCTTAAAGGTGAGAGAAATTTTATTCTACAGTCATCACCATGTGTGACATTCTGAAGTTGATAGGGGAAGAAACAATTAAATCTGCAATGATGAAGATGTACTGTTAAAATGCTTCAGGGAACATAGCTACGACGATGACGAGAATATTTGAAATGACAGGATATTAATACCGTGGGGGAGATAAACATCTCGTCTCTCCTATGCCGAATAACTCTACAACTACACCGACTTTAAGAAGGGATACTGATCTACCAGAACTACGGCGAAGATGAGAGAAGTGTGGCCAGGGTGGACCCGGCACAGTCAAGAGAGAAAGGGCTTTCCCATCTCACAAAGAAGATAGCCAAGCTGGAGGGATGACTGCACGATGATGTTCGAGTTCACATCCCGTTCCTGGCAGTTTGGAGACTTCCGAAGGAGGCCGAGCAGAATTCCACACGACATCATGAGGAGCGTTCTCTCAGAAACAATCCGTTTTCTGATGAGCTACGCGGGGAAGCAACTTCCACTTCCAGTAAGATCTACGCAGCACCAGGTAGTCAAAAGACCAACGAAGTATCCCATTTTGTAGAATTGTAGAAACTTTTGAGAATATCCGACACCTTTGTATTTTAATGCCATTTTTCTAGATCTATGAATTGTTAGTTTTTATTTTTCGATTTGATATTTTCAACGCTATGATTGGTAGAATTTTCATTCTCGATTTTGATCGATTTTTGAATTATAAGCGATTTTTTGTGACAATTTAGAAATGTTAGTTGGAATTTAGAATTGTTTGCGATTTCGAATTCACTTGATGGAGATTTATGGTTTAGCTCAGATTTTATAGCCTACCTCGAATTTTATTGTCTAGATCGAACTTTATCGTTTGGATCGAATTTTATTGTACAACACGAATTATATTGTTTGAAGTATATTGTATTTTAAAGTGGATCATTTTAATAATGATGGAAATTTAATGGAAATATGTTCCAAGGATTATATACAGAGGTATATATTTAATAATGAGATCGTTGATGATCTATTTCAAGGATCTGATCGATGTTATGGTCTAATAACTTGTTCGACAGATCTGGTGATATATATTTATTCACATTACTTGAAACTTTATAAGAATTAAAACAGAGAAAGAATGGAAACAATATTGTAATATGAATAGAAGTTAATGCAAGCTACGACATGATGGTAATACGGTCGAAGATTTAAGAAATATTTGTGAGAAGTACATTAGCTGAGTGCAGCTAACATGCAGAAGGTTATTTAAAAGATGAATGTAATTGTTATCGAAGGAATAGTATTTTATTGCATTACCTGTCAAATTAAGTTATCGAAAGAACCAGTATTTTTATTATTATGAAATGAGTTGGAACTGCTATGAGAATTCTGTAATGAGAAAGAATGTTTTTGGATAATACTATGTAATGTGGAGAAGGAACTCCGAAGCATATCTAGGCAAGATATTCATTATTATTCCCGTATTGACGGAGGCACATGTTGAATTTATGACAATGAGCGTAGTTATGTAAGTGTGTCATTTGTGAAGGAAAATCTGTTGAGACAGACGCGTGTAAGATTTTTATAATTGAAGGAAAGTATTGTTAAGAAGCAGTAGTGTTTTATGGAAGTATTTGGAGTTATTGAGATAGACTCAATTAGCCGAGTGCTATTTAAATGGTTCTGAATAAACATTAAATTAACGGTAATTATTCATAATTTCTCAAGGCCTTTGTTTGTAGTGGGTTGACCTATGGTTGTGAAACATGGACACCGGGGGAATGATAAGAATCAAAACTTGAGGCAGTTGAAATGTGGTTTTGGAGACGAATGAACCGAACAAGCTGGATGGAAAGAAAGACAAATGAGCTTGTTCTGAACCAAATTCAGGAGAATCGATGCCTGTTGAACACCATCAAGAAAAGGAAATCAAAATTCATGGGACACATACTCAGACATGACACTCTCCTACAGGAAAAATTTTGGGGAAGAATCCAAGGGGACGACCAAGACAATCGTATCTCAAGAACATTGTAAGGAAATGGAATGTGAATCGTATGTCAATATGAAGAGAACTACTGAAGACCGCAAGAAATGGCTGCAACGACAAGGCTTTTAGCCATTAGAAGCTGATGATGATGATTCATTGTGGAGAAAATCTATTTTTATTGAGTATTTTTATTTTTACGATAGACCAGTGTGGAAGAAATTTTAAACTATGTCTATACATAACTGTACAGATTATAGAATCCCAGATTGCAACATTGTTACCGATGAATACATAGTTAGGTGCAAGATTTTCTTAATTCTAAAGGGATTTAATTGAAGGAAGAAGTTATAAGACAGTTAGTGTCAATATTTAATGTTGGAAACAGGCATTTTGCCAAGTATATATATTTTCTTGAAGATGTCAATTGACGAACGTCATCATTTCTGTGTATAAACCGTGTATAGTATTTTTAGGAAATTTTTAAGAGTTATATTTTGTGCGTATTTTAAGTTAAATTTATAGTAGGATTTTTATCGCTTCTACGGAAGTATTTTATGAAGATAGGAGGCGGGTGTTAGAATGTATAGAGTAACGAATAGTATTTGTAATGACGGAGATCTACGTCATGGGTAAATTCATTTTATTTTGTGGGGATTTTGAAAATTTAATAACATTTATTTATTTTTTGTTGTTAAACTCCCGTTATCCAGGGCACAGCAGTTGTTTGTCTTTAATTAATTTATTTGAATTTTATTTGAGCTTATCAAAGCATCGTTAATAGTTATTCATAGCTTTTTCACGAAAGACAGGTGTAATTATTTTGGTTTTAACACCGTTTATGCAATGTTATATGTTTTATGAACGTAAGTTTTAAATATTTTATGTTTGAATTTTGTATGCGTTTTCCATGTCGTTTAATAAATAACAGGCACATACTTACGTTTTCCTGATCTTTTTATAGAAATTTGGCATTGTCTTTTATAGTTTAATGGTAGAGGAATATGCTATAGGGTGGGGGTATTCCCAAGGACCTGATCCAGATCCTTACGCCCGAGAATTTCTTTGATTCTCGTACTCCTGAGTAGTGTAGAGATCCTTTTGTGATGCAGTTAGTTACTATAGCACATTCGGTTGTAAATCCCTGTTCCTTATCCTGAGTGTTTTCGCCAAGTAGCATTGTGTGTTTTTTTTAGCTGGGAACTTCAAGATGCTACGATCCATTTTCCAGCTACGGATATTGGTGGTTCATTCCAGGTATAAGGGTTCAGTACCCATTACGTGAATCGTATAAGGTGCGTTCAAAAAATAACGAGCCGGAGGCATAATTACAGAAACCAGTACCTGTATGTTAGACGTATTGGCCCTGGCTGTTGAGGCACATGTCCCATTGTGAAACGAGGCGGTGAATGGCTGCCTCATAAAATTCCCTGGGCTGCGATATGAACCATTTCCGCACGTACAGCTGGACTTCGGCGTACGAGGTGAATCGCTGGCCCCGCAGGGCCCTTTTCAGGGGACCAAACATGTCGCAATCACAGGGAGAGAGAGGTCTGGATTGTATGGAGGGTGGCCGAGGACCTCCCATTTGAATTTCTGCAAGAGTGCTGCGACGGTGTTGGCCGTATGAAGTCGTGCATTGTCGTGGAGCGACCACGGCGGCTATGACGTTCACTGTCACTCGGCGGTCCTGGGTAATGAGTGCATCAACCAGCTGGACATTGTCATTGGTAATGCAGGGGGGTGCCCCAGACGGGGCATAATCGGCTAACGACACCCGTCCATCCCTGAAGCGCTTGTGCCACGCCTTGACCCTTGCAAGGGAGTTGCAGTGTTTGCCGTACACTTGTGACATTCGGCGATGAATGTCCGTTTCCCCAACTCCTTCCGCTGTCAGAAACCGAACAACACCTCTTTGCTCTTCGGTTGACGCCTCCATGTCACTGTTTGCAATGCGACTGGCAGCGTTGGACGATTGATGCATGCTGCTGCTTGATTTGTATCGTCACGTAGCGTGCACGATTGCCCTCTAGCAACGGGCTGTGACCTTCCACGCTGTGGTCGGAACCACACCTCATTACACACGCCACGATTAGCCGACGTCCTCACCGGTTTGTGCATTCCAGCCTCCGGCTCGTTACTTTTTGAACGCACCTTATATATATTCAAGGTGTAAATGCGCAATCTAATTGCAATCGCTGATAACACTCCTTCCTCATAACGGAACAGTGAATACGAATGCTCACTGAGCGCTCTTAAGGATGACTACAGTGTGAAATGGGTATTAGTTCAATATCGCCAGCGCAAATTGCTCCCACTTGAATTGGATGCTAAATATTAGTCTAGGTAAATCGTGTCCTTAACCATTAAGGAGTAATACAATATGCTTCCATTGTATACTTTATTTCTCTTGGGGAAACCAGTCTTATTACGTCTAGTAGGCTATTGGTCCTTGTACTTATCTTCCCTGTTTGTCGTGTATCATGAACAGGTGTGTAAAATATTAACAACAGACGGTGGAGCTCTCTGTAGACGTACAAATAAGCTTGTGAGATTCAAAGCATCGTGAACAACTGATTTATGGCGACACGGTCCAAATAGACGCATTTTCAGCTAAGAGCGCAGGAATGGTTTGGGCTCGTTAGACCCAGGATATATTTTTGCATAATTCTTTTGTCTTTTTGTGAATATGATACAAAGGAGGATCTAGGATTCAGGGAAACATGTTTTAAAACGAGCAGTTTCGTGATATATTAAATAGCATTTCGTTCACGACCTATGTCTTTACCAACACCATAACAATGAGTAGTTGTGTGCTACAATATATGCACTACCGACCATTAATTTCAATACACCTAACAATTGACTTATTACTCCCTGCAGATACGGTGTAATACAATAGTTATGGTTAGCAAGCGAAGGCATAGTATACTTCAACATTGGTAAACATGTCAGGTTTGTGTGATTGTGTTCATCTAGATCAGTGTTTCTTAACCGGTGGTCCGCGGATCACGGATGGTCCGCGAGTGCCTCGGGAGTGGTCCGCGGGAGATAAGCGTCCACCAGCATGTATAAAAAGTGGCCCATAAATGGGGATTTCGGAAACGATGTGCGTTGAACGAGAATCCTCCGAATGTATTCGTGGCGATGACTATCAGGTTTTGAATTGAAATATATTTAAAATAAGTGTTATTGAGGAAGGGTTACAACTGATAAGGTGTATTAGGGGAGGGGGAGGGCGGAGAGGGGAAGGGGTGAGCGGGGCGGGGGGTGAGGGGGAGGAGGGGTGGTCCGTACATGATTCAATTTCACGCTGAGTGGTCCGCAGACTTCTACGGGTTCAGAACCACTGATCTAGATGCAACATTACCCAAGAAGAATGTTGTCTACATTAAAAAGAGTTACCTGAACATGTAGGATTGTGCACCCTATTATTGACTGAAGGTCAGTTCGATGCACCGCTGTTGTTCCCTGTTGTGTTGTAATGTCCGCATGTACCTCAAGCATTGCTCATGGACATACTACTTGGCTCCTGAAGTTCAGTTCCTTAGTGAGAGTTGACAGTGTGCACATCGTTATTATGGCCCCAAGAGTGCAGATATCCATAGAAAAACGTGCTGGAATTATAGAACTGAGACAAGCAGGTTTACCAATTCGCCCAATTGCGAAACCATGTGGAGTGCCCATAGCGAGAGTGCAATACACCCGTCACCGTCAGACGACAACAGGTAGCAATAAGGACAGACCAAGGCCAGAACAACCTCCTAAAACAACGACAAGTGGTGATAAATTCATCAGAATTAGTAGTAAGAGAAATAGGTTCAAAACAGCGCCATCAATTCGCGCAGATTTGGTAAACATGAACAAGAAACTAATATCCGTTGCAACCGTAAAGAGGAAACTGCGTGAAGCCGGCTTGAAAGGACGTGTGGCAGCTAGGAAACTTCTTTTGAAGACCATAAATAAAAAAGGAGACTCGAAAGGGCTAGAAAACATCGTAATTGGGCACCTGAAGAGTGGAAGAACGTGTTGTTCACAGATGAAGCGAAGTTCGAGTTGTTTGGTACCAGAATGAGGATATTTGTTCACCGATGTGAAGGAGAAAGGGTGACCCAGCAGTGCGTTCTACCTTTAGATAACACTGTTGGGGTTCTGTTATCGTTTGGCGGTGTTTTGCAGGCGATAGAGTTGGATATATTATGAAAATAGAAGGATGTATGGACCAGAAGCACTACCACTTCAGTATCATACAATACCATGTGGGTTGCACTAAATAGGGAAGAAGTTTAAATTTCAACAGGATAATGACCCAAAATATCAGTCAGCGTATTGCATGAAGTACATTGCAGCAAAGGAAAACCAGAAAGTACTGAAATATATAGTTTGGCCGCCCCAAAGGGTCTGGGAAGATGTGGACAGACGTATCAGGGAAGTTCATATATCCAGCAAGGATCATCTCTGGAACGTTCTTACGGATGTGTGAAATCATATAGATTCACAATACCTACAATAACTGATTGACCGCATACCTCGAGTTTGTGAGGCAGACATTAAATACAAGGGAGGATACTTTGTTGAAAGTAAAATCTAATTATTCTCTTTGTCTTACACTTGTGTAAGTGGATATAATTATATATTTCTAGAAATAAAGTTTGTTTTGTGTTCATATCTGAAATACTAGACAACATTAATTACCTGACGAATGACCGGAATTGACTTTTAGGAATGTGAGCCTACCCAAACGTAGTGGACTGTTGTTACTGTTTGCGTAGTCTTCGTTAACTGTTAGACATGCCTCCTTGATGCAATTGGTGTGCATTTACTCATTGAAAAGCGCTGCTGAGGGAATGTATTATTGGGTTGCGTGAGGCTGGATGGTCGTATAGGTAGATGCGTGAGGTTGCACACACACACACACGGCAACAGAACTCAGGACGCTCTTCACGGACCATCAGGACATTATGCCTTCGGATCATCCCATAATCTCGTGACATCCAACAGCTTTGACGCCCGATATCAAGAGATGGGTGACACCATCGTTACAGGCTCTGAGTCTGCTTACATCTAATCCAGGCACTTGGCTGAAGGGAATTTGGTCTCACGGCACCCGATATACAGGGACGGGTGACACCATTGTTACAGGATCTGTCAGCTTACATCTAATCTAGGCACTTCGATGAAGGGAATTTGGTCTCATGGTACCCAACGTCCAGTGATGGGTGACACAATCGATAAAGTCTCTGCCAGCTTACATCTAATCCAGGCACTTGGATGAAGGAAATTCAGTCTCACGGCGCCCAATATCCAGAGATGGGTGACACCATTATTACAGGCTCTGAGTCAGCTTAATCTATTCCAGGTACTTGGCTGAAGAGAATTTGGTCTCATGGCGCCCATTGACACCCCTTCACTGTCGCCTCCGTTTGCTGTGGTAGCAGGACAGAGAAATCGTGACTGTTACAAACTGAATCCAGCTTAGCCTTAGTGTCAAATCCAGATTCTCTGTTTGGTCCGACTAAAACCGTGTTCGTGCCTGAAGACCTCCATCGGTGAAATGTCTTGCTGCTCATACAGGGCGTCCAGGCTGTGTATTCAATCAATATAACGCTCGGCCGCACACAGCCAGTGTGGTATTGGACTGCATCCACAATGATTTCACACTGCCGTAGCCCGGTCGATCCCAAGATTTATTCCCAACCAAATATGTCTGGGACCACCTAGGACGCCAATTGTGCGAGCCGGGGAGAGCACAAGTTCTAGAAGGCCATCTGCAGCAAATATGGGCAGATAGGCCGCAGGATACCTCACGAACCATGTATGTCTCCATCCCACCCGTATTGCAGCCATGATCCAAGGTAAAGTTGAACCAACAGGGTACTATAGCCTTCATGCTGAAGTGCAGTGTCCCGGGACACAAATATGAGTGTGCTTAGGTGTAGTAAGAATTTACGTACGACGACGTTAGAATCATCCATATTTGGTTTCTTGTAGTTCACACTATTCATTCATAGTGCGTGTTTTTTATTTGTCGGCTAGTGTATTTTAAATGTGCGTAAGATTAATTGCCGAAAAAGCTAATTATTTTAATGCTTCTATGGATAGACATAATTGTGTCAAGCTGAGATTGGGGGCATTCCGTGTCTGGTCTGTCATTCACATTGGCGTAAACCATGATGTTTGCATCCACAATCAGGTCCTTCAGCATTACTGTTTGTACAGCATTTGTGCCAAATGTCTGAGAAATACATACACTGATATTCTGTGTCCGCCAATTGGAAAATTGGCTTGCTGAACCGGGCTCGTATGGGCCACAGTTCTACAATTCAATATCCAATCAGAGCGCAAATATAGGACGGGTTTCCAACACGGCTTAGTGCCTGTAATCCATTTGAATACCGGGGCTACTATCTGTCACAGTTACACCATCTGGATGCATGTCCTCAACTCTGACACTGGCAGCATGAGTAAAACACCGACTGAAACAAATTTACTGAAGGATTTTTGTTCAATTGTGTTTCTACATTCGTACGTTTCTTTAATGTTCGTGTTAAGAACTTGTTCCTGAACAAACGAGCATTTCATGCGTATCTCAAGGAACTAAGTCTGCAAAATTCATAATTTGGCCTACGGTAGTTTGTTTTAAATCAATGATTGGACTGGATTATGTTATTGGGAAGCTATGCAATACTGTATTCATTACATTTACAGTGTGAACGTTTTTCCTCAAGTAGTAGATAGCGGTTTAAGTTAAGGAAACCCTGTTGTTGTTGTTAATTCAATTTAGAGACATGGGATATCTTGGTCATTAGCCCCGTGAATTTAGGAGTGGGTTAAACTTGTATGATAACCCGTGTTTATGTGATAACTTTAGTAGTGTGTGACAGGGATGATGTAGGTGCCCTGAGACTTGAAGTAAAGTACTATTCCGGCATTTGCCTGGATGGAGTTGTGGAATAACTCGGTTATAAACCACTCTCAGGATAGCCGCTTTCAGCGGAGGCGTTCAAACCTGCAAACTGCAGCTGCCCTCGTGGCCATTGTGTACGATTTAACGAGCACGGCTGCTCCGCGAAAGGAAGTCCTAATATGGCATATTATCATGTAAATGTTTATTTACATTTTCGAATTGAGGTTGGTTTGCAATCATACATTACAGCGTCACGCATAAGCTACATATATTTTCATTTTAACCTAATTTCCCTCTCAAATTTCAGTCTAGTCTGTAAGCCTCTGTTTGCATACAAGTCGCCTCCTTGATTTCCTATTAGCAGCAATGCGGCTTCCTCTGTTTCTACACCTCTCACTTTGAAATCATTAAACACTGAATCTAAACTTCACTTCTAGGTCTACCTTAATCTCTCCTCCCCCGTTCTCTTCACATGACCCCACCATCAGAGTCGCTTCATCCGAACAGCATAATCTAGCGTGTTCATTTCTAACTTAGCCATTATAACTTCATAATGAATACCTTACTGCCATTGCTCCCATCTGTTTGTCCCAGCAATCAAACGTGCTATCCCCATATCATTTACATCTAGCATATGTATCAGATATCCAAAATCTACCCAGCTCTCACTTCCATACAGCTAAGTCGGTCTAAATATTGACCGATGTAGGGAGAGTTTCGTCGCTACACTAAGTTTTTCTTACAGAATACTGTGGACCGCAACTGAGAGCTCACTGCAATGGCTTTTATTCACCTCGAATCTATTTCCTTCCCCATACCACCATTCTGAAAGAATACACAGGCTATATACTTAAAATATTCCACCTGATCCAATTTAGTTCCTCCGACCTGGCATTCTATTTCCTTGCGTTTCTTCCCTACAGACATAACCTTCGTTTTATCATTTCAAATGATCTTGTCGACTTCCTCGTTATGCTTGAGTCAAAAGTTATGTGTTACGGAGACGGAGACGGAGACGGTGACGTCATGCAGCCGCGCGGGAAGCCTAAGTTAACAGGTAATGGACGGCGAGTGCATGACGTCATGCAGCCACGCGGGAAGCCTAAGTTAATGGTTAAAGGAGTCTATTGAAAGAGTCCGGGGGCGTCGGGCGACCTGGGGCTTCGAGCGAAGAGAAACGAATAGAGGGTGACCCCTAAAGGGGTGTACAATATGCCAGATAAGAATACAGGGTGACTCTTAAGAGATATACACGATGCCAGATAAGAATACAGCCATGATCCTGTTTTCGTTATTTTCCTTCTGCATAAACACTCCAAATGGCTTTCCTGCCACTTGACCTAAAGTTTCTTATTTGTCTCCAAATTTCTCCCATGATTTCCTTTTCGATTCTACTATTATTTGTTTGGTTCTGGTTATTTCCACTATGTCTGCTGGATTCCTTGTTTGGAGCATTTTTTGTGAGCCATTTGTTTACTTTTACAACCAGGCTCCCAAGATGTGTGCTATTTCCTGTCTTAACGCTCAGTTGTCCCAAGATGTGCCTTTACCACTGTAGCACTGCGTCCCTGTATTGCGACTACTCCGTTTCTTTGTCCTACAGTTCTTTGCCATGCACTTTTGGAAACTTGTCATCAATGATCTCCATGTATT
Source organism: Meconema thalassinum (assembly GCA_946902985.2). Classification (NCBI taxonomy): domain Eukaryota; kingdom Metazoa; phylum Arthropoda; class Insecta; order Orthoptera; family Tettigoniidae; genus Meconema; species Meconema thalassinum. The sequence goes on along the minus strand of OX336389.2, from coordinate 293,886,564 downwards.
TCTGGCGATTTTCAACCCTAATCTGTCTGGAAACAGCCCTCAATTCAAACACGGTGATACCGAATTGAACGAAATTTGGTACATTGGTAGCAAGGGCAAAGGGCACCTCAGTGTCATGTGTTATATCGCCGCCATCTTGACGGAAACGTACTGGCGGCCACCCAAATGTTCAAAGAATAAATCAAATTACGAAGAAGCTCATCATCTGATCTCTACCAAATTTTGCAACAGCATACTTTATTGTGGGAAGCGTCTTTTGACCAAACTACAAGGTCATCAACGCAATAGTTTGCAGATGGCGGCCATGTATGTGTGTAAATCGAATCCCCCTATCAATTCAAACACAACGAAACCCAAATCGAACCACCTTTGGTAGAGAGGTAGCACTAGCAAGGGACAACTTAGTGTCATGTTGTATACCGCTGCCATCATAACAAAAAAGAAATGGTGCCCACTCAAAATATTCTTGGTTTAAATCAAATTACGACTAACCCAATCATCCGCTCTCTACCAAATTTTGCAACAATGTAGGAAGCTCCTTTTGCCCAAACTACAAGGTCATCAGCCAAATAGTTTCAAGATGGGGGATGCATGAATATTGGAAGTATTATAGCCTAACCGTAACTTACGATTCAACAAGGCCTGGCCTCAACAATTCAGCTTATCGTACATAGGGAGGTTTAAACTGTACGCAAGGAGGTAACCGATAGGATATTAGCATATTAATGTAATATGTAACCGTGGAAGTGACTTACAGGTCAGGCCGATCATGCCATATCGTTGTGGGTCCGTACCGTCCCGTTATCAAAATGGCCGCTACGTTTGCTCGTAAATCCATATATTTCTGTAACTGCATACGTTTACATCCTATATGGAATGTACTGGACAAAATAATACATATTTAGTATCAAATGGTTTATAAAAACGCCATAAAACGCTAATGAAATCGTTGATTTCAGCACAAAATATGATACAGTTATACTAAACCAGTTGTTTACTAATTATTATCGTAGCGCATCCATGGAGTAATTGTAGCGACCTGGGCTCATAGTCTAAAGTTTCATGATTTAAATCCCTGCATGTTAATTTTTTGTTACTTCGTTTTATTTATATTTATTGATTTATAACTACTCTCACGTTATAATGTTAAGCATACAGTATATAGTGTGTATTTCCAATCGAAAATATTATATATACATATATATACTTATAACTCCTTATACATTTCAAAACTCGAATATAGCGATTAATATTCGTTGAACTTGATCCTCGGTAGAGTCTATTGTTTTGTTGTTGTTGTTGTTTTTGTTGTTGATTCTCTAGGGGTATTGCGGCATCATGGTTTTATAGCCCCGTTTACTTGGGTGTGTGTAGAATTTGTCTGATAACCTGTGTCACTATGATGTCTGTAGGCTTACTAGTGTGTGTACTTTTATACGAGGAAGGATTTGGGTAGGAAGCTGTTGTTTCATTTGAGATGCATGGACATTATGATCATTTAGCCCCGTGTACATGGGTGAGTGTTGAATTTTGTCTGATAACCTGCGTTATTGTGATGGATGCATTAGTGTGAGTGTATATAATTCAGGTGAGGATTCAATCAATCAACGTTTAATATCCGTATAGCACGTTGTATTTCAACAAGCTACTACAACCAGCATTCAATTATACTCCTTTGAAAGGACAAAGAGTTATAACTATACACATGCATTTAGGAGCAAGTGGGCTATATGTTCTTTACTGAACATCTTGTTTCATTTCAGACTTCTCCTACCAATGAAAGAAACTTTTCATATACTGGACTGAATAGCTTTTGGTAGATGAGAATAATTCTGATAACAAATAGTACTACAATTTCAAACTTTAACTTAGCATCAAAACATTGTAGTTATTTTATACAATAAAGTTCAAAATATTATTTGAATATACTTGCCCTGTCTTAAAACAGATATTTCATTGCTCTTCTCAGTTACACATACCAACACACTTCCAGCACTGAACAATATGTGTCTAAGATCGTTCGATGAGGCGCTTTCAACACGAATACAACTGTAAAGAATTGTGTAGCTGAATATTTGGTTATCAACTTTTCCAAAGACAGATAAAATAGAACAGTATGACAGATTATTTTCTTCTTCGGAAAAATGGCATGTGTATAATCTATAAATTACCATACCTAAAACAGCAAATGTTGGCAGATGATATCGATATTTCATCCGTTAAGAGAATTATAACCACATTTACCATAATAAAATATTACACAGCGCACTGCGCATTGGAGTAAATCAAACCGCAACACAGCGGATAAGTTCAGTGATCCTATAACTAACTTCTCCTTATTGTGTTCAAATAGGCAAAATAAGGTAAAGGTGTATTAGCAATAATAAATTAGGACAACATATATTTACTGAGAGTTTGATGGCTAAATGTTCAGCAGTATCTGTCATTTCCTATGTGATGCCTGTACTTCTGAGATGGGCACTCGTGTATTCCCCGCAAGTATCTTACAATTTTACCAAGTTTATGTGCAACCGCTTTTAATTCTCTGCTCTAGTAAAACTTGTAAATTGTGAAAATTAAGTTCGAAAAATCGTATAAATCTAATGCTAGTTTTAACTCCTACAATAACGAATTGATTTCCCATGTGATGAATTGAACATATTTCGGAGCATGACCAAATAATTAATTTCTCATAATTTCGTATTTTTCTTAAATTATTGTTTCTCTTTCATATTTGAAGCATGTTGATGACGTATTTTCCAAATTGTTGGTCTTTGTGAGTCGTTCCTTAATAGGCTACTTATTCTCGAAATAACTCTGCACCTAAAATGTCCAGTGTTTTAGGAACATGCTCTGGTCTGTGTGCATCCCTGCCTGGTGAGTTTCCATTCAGCTGGACCCCTCTGCCGCTCTTGCGGTCTGCAGGAGGTGAAGTGGATATTGACCCTTGAGGTATTGTTAGTTACAAGAGGGGAAATAGTTTGGCTTGCTACAGTTCCAATAGAACGTCAGCAATTAACGCGAGTAACACACCAGGCATTAACTTGCAAATTACTGGGTCAAGCTCATCTTGTGCCGTGTACGTTACACCTTCGCCTAATTGACGATTAATTGGAAGATCCAACCATAGGCGACGCATAATATGCATGGAATCATATAGCCATGGTTAAACCCTATAAACTCGGCATTCGTAGGCTGTTTATCCTCTCCCACTATTCACTACTGGAATGTTCAAGCTAAATGTGAAGTATCAGTGCTTTGATTACTGAGATGCAAGTGATTAAAACGACCATTCATTAAAAGCGGGGAGTTTAATTTCGAACACTTGAGAGGTTCTACATTTTCGGCATTTCCAATTGAAAATACGTTTTCTTTTTCACGCTTGATACTAGAGAATATGTTTAGATATTTCACCAACCCCGTATATGCTCACTTTAGTTTTAAGATTTATTGATAGCGTGTGTAATTGTGGTACCTGCCAAATCATTTATGACATCTTTGATCAATAAGAATTTTCCTGGTTGTGGGAGGTAGAAAACATTGAAATTTGGCACAAGAGGACCTCTTATCAGTACGTGGGATCGAAACTCAGAAGGCTGTCGGTGCGATTTTCAAATAAGTTATACCAGTTGTATTTCAACTAGGGCAGTGAATGAAAATATATTTTGAAGGCACAACACAGTAGATAACAATTACGTCCGCTAAGAACTATATAGCCTATTGCATATATTTAACTGGTCTTTTCCGTCGCAACCCGCAACCCGTCAACTAAATACATTTCCCATGTGACGAACTGAACAGCATTTGGTGCATGACCAAGATTGTGGTATATATTTCAAACCCAAAACTCAATGTGCAATTACTGCAGTCACTTTAGGCTGGCTGCGTGGCTCAGCGGTAACGTTCTTGCCTGGTGGGTCCAAGGTTGTAGGATCGAATCCTGGCGCATCCAGTTGGCATTTGAGGGTGCGTAAAAGTGAGGGAGCCGTGTCAGTAGATTTACTGGCACGTTAAAGATCCTCTGCGGGCAAAATTCCGGCACCCCGGGTGTCTCTAAAAGCTGCAGTTGTTAAAAGGAACGTACAACCAATAACATTATTATTATTATTAATACTATTATTTGGAGTCACTTTAGACAATGAGCACAAGATAAAAAGCTTTCGTCGTTGCTCAAGATAACTCACTTCAAGGAGTTTTCAGCACAGGAAAACATGTGTCCCATGTCACCTGATTAAGTGTTTTCTAGAATACATGAATACAACTTTCATTGATCCCATCTTCTCTCCGGCTTACGAGTTTGAGTGATCCCCGTTTCAGCTCTCAAATCAAAATTTAAAATTTCTTAGCAGATCCGGTAATAAAACCAGGACCTCCATGGTGACAGTCAATAATGTTCATCACTACGCCACAAGATGAACTTAAATGCGACATCCTTGCGTCAATAAATTAACTGGCACGTTACATGCCCCTTTCTTTGACAATTTTCTGAAACCTTTTTCTCAGCTGTTAAAAACTGACGTTAAACCCAGAACAATGTTATTTTTAACCTACTATTTGAAACATGAAGAACTATCCAAATGCTTGAGAAAACTGCGTGAAATATTTTCAAGTACTAATCAGAGGTAAATTCGATCTTTAAGTATCGTATGTCACTTAAAATATTAAAAATCTCTGAACAGCAGTCTTTACGTCATCAAATACGCATCGAGTATCTTCGTAATTTGTCTCATGGAATTATAACTGTGTTGAATACATTAATAAAGTGATTTGCAAACGACCAGAAGACAATGTGTTGTACGTGTTAATTAATGTGAATAATGCATCTCAACGAGGAGCACGGCACAAAGGAGCCTTCATTGACTGCCCATGGGATAAACGCACGTTGGGTAATTGAAAAAATATATAATCATTTCGGCCGTTTGAGAGAGACAATGTTTTTTTATATATCTGATTTGACACATTCTGCGATTCCGTTTGCGATTATCGAATAAATAATAAAAATATTGGGCCCTAGTTAATCAAATTATTCATATTGAGTGAATGTTTCACATTCATATTGGAAGTCGGACATCCCACTGTGCTACGTCCGTTACTTCTGCTATTAGCACATCCTAATATTGGAGACCTGTTCCATGTTATTCTTTCCCCTTAATCATAATGGAGGGAAACACTTATATTTAAATATAAAGTGGTTTCCCTAGTGCTCGGTTTAAATAGCCAACAAATTGGGATCCAGCACTTACTCTTGGATTAGTACTTCTTATACGCAAGAGATTTAACAAATTAAGCAGGCTGGATTGAGCATGGTTACTGTAGAGTCTTTAGCACTACAGCATCACCTCATCAAGTGTGGGGCTGCTCGGGAAAGGGGAGCAGAAGAGAAGGTTGATCAGTCCAGCAAGCTCTCTCATTCTCCTCTCTCCTCTTCTCGTGCACATAAGGTACACAACTGTGTATCAATGAAGATTGGTGATGCATAAGAAACAGCATGCTAATGGAAATGAGGTCATCGTAGGAAGTGTGATTATTGTATGGACTCGCAACAAACTCAAGCGAATCTAGTAAGAATCGGAAGATGAAACTTGCAATTTTCACATTGAGTTGTCAGCTTGCAAAATCGGGGAATGGTCATAGATCAGACTGGGAACGCAAGAATTGGCAAGGCTTGATAATTCATTCGAATGAGCAGTCAGTGATATGGGAGGCATATCAGTTAGGTTCATGTACCCTCCCCCCCCCCCCCCACACACACAATTCATATTGTTGCTGCGTCAAAAATGACTGGTTACCATCTAATGTTTGCGAAAAAAAGAGCCCAAGCACTGTAATGCCCTGTGAGCACAGAGTAAGGTGATGTGAGTTGATTCTGGGCTGCCTCTGCTACGGGTTGCGTGCGTGTGTGAAGTCCAGTGTTCCCGATGACTACAAGAACGGTAAGCACAATATTCTCATCTGCTTACATTTCGTAAAACCATTTCGAAGACGTAACTTTTTAAAGCACTATATGCTCATATGCAGACATTCCACAAAGCCATTTCGACGACTGGGTAGATTATTAGCTTGGGAATAACCTAACCCCCAAGGGAAGATGATGAAGAAAAAGAAGTGGGTTTCGGACTGGAGAAAAAGGATGGAGAAATAGGACGAGAGTCCAACAGAAGTTATAATTTTAACTTTAAGTATACTCAAAGGCAGCTGCCACTGCAAATCCGCTTTCCGATACCTAAAGTGGGTAGGGACCTGGGTGAAGCTAACAGAAAACGCAGCTGGAACTTGGGCTATTCGCAGGAAAGCTGCTATTGCGTATTCCCCCTCAAGCATAAATATACCTACTATGGGGAAGGGTGGTGGTCTGGCAAGACAAAGAGTAACAGATTTATTGTGTATCTGTTCAAAGGAGTTTGTTTCTAAACAAGTATTTTGAAGAATACAAATAATTTGAATCAGCCGTGATATTTTAGTTCTTGAAATTGTAGAATTTCTAAAGAGCGACCGAATGCTTCCAAGAAGGATAGGGATAAAGCAATTATACCCTTGGGAATAATTTTGGTAAGAGCACCAATAGTTGCATTTGGAAATGACTAACCTTTTACCCAGCAAGGCGCCGACTAAAAGTTTAGACAATGAGAAACACTTAAATTTTGAAAAACCAACCATATGTGGTAGAGAGAATCTCCACAAGCAGGAAGCTGGCGTAGCAAGCTATGCTTGCCTTACTGGCCAGTTAGAATTAGCTATCAAAGCTAAGAGAGACTTTAATAAGTTAATAACTATGAGTTCTTGCTCAAATGCAACAAGTAGTGAAAACCTTATCAATGGATTTATTTTTATTAAAGAGGGTATAAACCTAGGAAGTCAGGGAAGACAGGATCTTGCCTAACCGTTATTTCAGAGATATGATAGAGCAAAAGAGAAAATTCAAATTTATTTAACAATGCAAAAAGGTGTAATGAATTTAAGACATATATAATTTGAGTTTACAAACAATTGGGGTCGCAGTCCTCCGAAATCATTTAAATCTTGCGCCAGGCACTTGATAATTTTTTGGTTTCAAACCTTTTATATGAGCTAAAATCTTCGTAAGATTTTGAAATAGCTAAGATTAATAAATAGAAAATTTTCATATAATTAAAGTAAATAAGGTTAAACAATAAATCAAGTACAAGGTGTGTACGTTAAGAATTTCTAGACAGGTATCTTAGAAATATGAACAAATAACAACTTCGAAAGTAACAACAAAAAAACAGGAAGAAATGAAATAGAAGTTTCTATAACTTCTTGTATTAATACAGAACTAGGGTTAGAGATTATACAAATACGGCAGGTCACTTATTGTGAAACCTGAAGAGAAAAATTGTAAGGATGTTTCTAGAACTCCTATGTTTAAGTAGGGATCACGAGAAAAATAGGGCAAATTTCCCTTTCGAGAAACCTAGACATAACTCTTTTTTGAGTAGAAAGAATTGGATTCCCTCATTAGAAGGGAGAAACAATATACTTTAAGGCGTGTACTAGACACGAAGTTTTACAGACATTAATTCGTTGTACGTGGAGCAAGTAAGGGAGGCCACTTATTGAGAGTGACACCTCATTGAAAAAAGACCTGAAGTTACAATTTTATTTTGTTTGTTTGTTTGTTTGTTTGTTTGTTTGTTAGTAAAGGGTTTGGGAAAGATCAAATGGGATTGTGGATGAGTGTTCATGGCCGTATTTATTGTACTCGGACGAGCGCGACGCGGCTGAGAAAGTTGAACAAGCACTGTTTTCACTATAGTCTGTTGATATAGTTGAAAAGTTCACTGTAATAGCACAAAAAGTTTATGGCAAAGAAAGTTATTGCAGTTATGTAAGAGTTGAGTTTTGGCTTGAGAGAATTATGAGTTGTAGTTTCTATGGGCGGCAGTTAAATACGGCAGAAAATTTCCCTCGTAGGAAGACAGTTTATATGGATTAGAAGTTTATCCCACATAAGTTTCTCAGCGAAGAAAATATTCCCATATCAAGTGGAAAATTCATGACAGTATTACTGGTAGATAGGGTGTAGGTTCTGGAAGGTTCCAGAGCAATGATGACTTGTTTAAATTGGGTAGAGAATCCCTCGGCGGAAAACTAGATTATATAGACAGTGGGTATTTTAGAAATATCCCTCGATGTGAGATAGCATCTCAGAAAATCTTCCATTTCGAACGTTAGACTTGATAGTTCGAGTCTGATCAAGAAGAACTCTTGAAAGCAGTTATTTGATCACATATAGCAATTTTCACTGTCTATAAAATCCAAATAAAAGCATTGAGCCTTTTAAAAGCGATGAGAATGTGGTTAAAACATGACGTCGGTACTTATCTTTGCTTCATGAAGAAGGCGATGTTGCTGTTGACGGTTGATTCTAAAACTCGACCATCGCGTCAAATTTAAAAGTTTGCCTCTAGAGTAGAGGAGGCGAGCTTTAGTGTAGCTCCAACTGACTGGTTTGACTTCAGACGCACAAGTGAGGCCAGCTCAACGGAGCGCGGAGAGACCAGGGAAGGGAAAAAGGTGGGGGTAGGAGACAAAAGGAATACATATAAGAATAGCCAAATTTGAAATAATAATTTCTCTTGATGAAATGGTCTTCAAAGAGTTGATAGCGGGCGTCACTTGCGCAGCCTGGTCGGTGAAAGAGTAGACGAAGTTCTCTTGATCACGGAGATGATAGCTGGCGATAGCGACGAGATCTGGTGGCTAGATTGGTAAGGAAGTCCTCTTGTGCAGGGAAAAATTGAGGAACTTCAGAGATTCGCTGCTAGATGACGCTAGGTGGATCATGGAAGATATATATCTAGAACAGACTTACAGGTAGTGTAAGAAACATATACCAACAAAGAGAAATCAGGAGATCACGGTTGGTGTTTGCGAAAAAAGGAAGGGATGAACTAAAGCAAAGAGAAGCAAAAGCTTACTCTGTCTTACCGTGTATTCCAAAGAATACACCAAGCTGGGAGGAGCAAACACCAACAGAGAACGAAAGACATGAAATTAAGAACTTAAAGGTAAAGGAACAATTAAAGAAAGTGGTCTTAAAATATACCCATTAGTGGTCAAGATCTTGGCCACCCTAACTCTCCCATCCCTTCCAGGGTAACACTCGGTCACTCTACCAGAAATCCAGACCAAGGGAGGAGAAACATTCCTAACCAGGACCAAGTCCCCCACTTTAATGTCGGGATTGGAAAGAAACCACTTCTGTCTCCGTTGCAAGGAAGTAAAGTATTCCAAATTCCACCTCTTCCAGAAAGAATTACGGAGGGCTTCAAGTTTACGCCAAACAATAGGTAAATTATAATATCTGTAAGAGATGGGAAGGGGAGGAGGGACAGAAAGAGAAGTGCCTATAAGGAAGTGACCAGGTGTGAGTGGAAGCAGGTCATCAGGGTCATTGGAAAGCGGAGTTAAAGGGCGAGAATTGACAACACCTTCAATCAGAACAGACAGCGAATTAAATTCTTTATAAGTCAGAATGCGATTACCTAAAACCTTTCTTAAGTGACGTTTAGTGAGCTTTACGCAGGATTCCCACCTACCACCGTGATGAGGGGAGTAGGGAGGTATAAAACGCCATTTGAAACCCTTTGAGTAGGAAAAATTAGAAATCTGTTCCATGGCAGGAGAAGATGTGAGAGCTTTCTTCCACAAGGAAGCTGCGCCTTGAAAAGTGGAAGCGTTATCAGAGAACATCTCCGAAGGAACACCACGTCTAGCAGCGAAGCGAGAGACAGATGATAAAAAGTAAGAAGTAGAGGCATTCGTTACTAGTTCCAAATGGATCGCGCCAGTAACCTTGCAAACAAAGAGAGAAACATAGAGCTTACCAAACAATTTGCGTTTAGCTTCAGGGGAATTGCAATGATATTGGAACGGACCCATATAATCCACACCAGTTAGAGCAAATGGACGTAAAGGAGAAGAGTGAAAAGAGGGCAGATCGCTCATTAATTGAGTATTGACTTTAGGTTTAGCTTTGAAGGAAGGAATGCATTTGTGAATTACAGAGGAAACTTCAAGAATTCCATTTATAATCCAGTACTTTTCCCTTAAGAGGCAAAGCAGTGTGCGTGTACCAACATGCAGATTACGATAATGAAAGTCACGTATAATTAAAGAAGTTACGTGATGTTTAGGAGGCAAAATAACAGAATGCTTTTTGTCCTCAGAAAGCAAAGATTGCGAGAGCCTGCCACCTACCCTGAGTAACCTATTGTCATCAAGGAACGGGGCTAAGGCACGAAGACGACTGGATTTGGGAAGATCCTTTTTAGAAGAAAGTAAATACAATTCAGAAGAAAAGGCTTCTTGCTGTGTTAGTTGCAAAACCTTAATGGTAGCGAGATTCAATTCATGATTGGTAAGGTGTGGTTTGGGGAGAAGAGGTAGGTCAACCACAAGATATTTCCATCTGAGAAGATAGGCAACAATTGGAATTAATTTGTGAAAGGAAGAATAGCGGGACAACATGGGATGAGAAACGTTGCAAACAAGACACGAAGCAGTAGATTTAGATACTTCAGCGTCAGGCAAGTTGGAGTTTGTAGCTGGAGGTTTAGAAGGCCAACAAGAAGAGTCTTCGATTAACCACGAGGGCCCATGCCAGTACAACTGAGAAGCTGCCAATTGAGAGGGTAAACATCCACGAGAAATGATGTCGGCGGGGTTGTCAGCGCTGGGCACATGCCTCCATTGACATCCCGAAGAAAGAGTTTGAATTTTGGAAACCCTGTTTGCAACAAAAGTTTGCCAATGAACGGGGTTTTTGGCGATCCAAGAAAGAGTGATCATGGAATCGCTCCACAGATAAGTTTGCGAAAATTCGACCCTTAAGACTTCCCGTAATTTCTTAACAAGTTCTGCGGCCATGAGTGCAGCACACAATTCAAGCCTAGGCAAAGTGATAGTTTTAAGAGGAGCCACCTTCGATTTGGCACAAACAAGGTTGGAAACTGAAGATTCATTTAACGAACCGCGATAAACCAAATATGCACAGCAACCGTAAGCTTTTTCGGAACTGTCTGCAAACACATGAAGGAAAAAAGATGTATTGGGATGAGCATTAATTAAATTCCTAGGAATTTCAATAAGGGAAAGATCAAGCAAATTGCTGCGAAAAGAGAGCCATCTGTTATGAAAAGAAAGGGGAACAGTTTCGTCCCATTCACATTTGAAAGACCATAGCTCTTGCATGAAAAGTTTGGCTATAACAATAAACGGAGCAAGAAATTGAAGCGGATCAAAACATTTTGCGATTTCAGAGAGAATTTGCATTTTTTGTGTTAGGGAGCTCTTCGGCAAGCGAAACTTTATAGATGAGAGTGTCAGTGCTAGTGCACCAATGAACTCCAAGAGTTTTTATAGATTCGGAATTTCCACAAATATCGACGGAGGAGGGGTCTACATCTTCAATAGGAAACTGGGTGAGAAACTCGTGGGAGTTGGAATTCCACTCATGAAGTGGGAATCCTCTATTCTTTAGCAATATCTGAAGTTCTAGTGACACGAAAGAAGCTTCCTCCAGAGTGGGGAAGGACTGCAAGTAATCGTCAACGTAGAATGATGTAGTTAGTGCTTCGGAAGCTTTAGAGTCAAATAAGTGACCATCTAGAGAAGCTAACATGTGTAAGGAGCGAATAGCAAGGAAAGCGGATGGTTTTAAGCCATAAGTGACCGTCTTTAAGCGAAATATCTTAATGGGCTTGCTAATTTCATCGCGCCACAAGATTCTTTGGAGATCTTGTTGTTCGGGCTGAATTAAAACTTGAAGGTACATCTGGTTTATGTCCGCTATAACAGCTATGGGAAACAATCGAAAGTTTAAGAGTATAGCAGATAAATCTGACTGAATAGCGGGACCAGAGTAAAGAGTATCGTTAAGACTGTTGCCATTAACTTCAGGTGATGAACCATTGAAAACGACTCGGATTTAATCCTTTACAAGAGGGTTTTTCCACACGGGATGATGATTTAAGAAAACCGTTTCAATTTGGGAGTGCAATTCGTCATCAGATTTGCTGACAACTTCCATATGATCCAAGCTTTCATACTCATCCATGAAATCAGTGTACTGTTGATTAACGATAGGTTTTTTCTTGAATCTGCTCTCGATAGCAAAGAGAGCTTTTCGAGCTTTGGGTTGAGAATTAATAAGTTTGGGGGGATTGAGTAATCTTGGCATCTGAACAATGAACCGACCTTCAGGAGAACGAGTGGTAGTGTTCAAGAAAAGTTGCTCACAGAATTCGTTTTCTGAAGAGGTTACGTTAGGAGAATCAACGCTTTCGAGCCTCCAGAACTGCTCCAAATCAGTATTAGCAAAATAACATTGAGATACGGGTTGGGGAGAATAATGAGGAAGTTGACCGGTAACGATCCATCCAAAATTAGTGTCTCTGGCAACCACGTTTGAGGATAACTTACGAACCTGTTTTCGAAGACAATCCCAGAAAACATTGGCGCTAAAGAGTATGTCAATGGCGCTTTGTACATTGAACAGAGGGCCAGCTAACCATAAATGCGAGGGAATGTCTAAACCTGAAATATCGACGGAGTGACTTGGAGTGTCCTCTCCGATACTGTTGAGGATGAGCCAATTAAGTTTTAGAAAATTATTTCTGTGACAAGTGTCTCTTAGGGTTATTTTTGAAAACTGTAAAGCTTGCGATTTTGAACTGTTAATGCCTGATATATTGATAGAAGTGGGGTTTACAGGTAGGCCTAATTTTCTAATCGAAGAATTAGACACAAAATCATGAGTGGCCGCTGAATCAAGAAGACCGCGAGCACTGACCCAGTTGCCGAAGTTATCCTGAACTTCGATTTGGACAGTGGACAATAGTACCTGGGCACTACGTATGGACTTGGCATTTTGAATGTAAGATGAAGCATTGGAACTGTTAGCATTGTCATTTTCTGAGAAGTAGATGCGGTCGATGACCTTGCTTGATCATGACGATGTAGTAAAGTGTGATGAGCTTTTTCGCAATGGAAGCAAAGTCTGGAGGACTTGCAATTTGAAGCAGAATGCGTGGGTGCTAGGCAGTTGAAGCAATGTTTATTCTGGGAAATTAATTTTCTTCTTTCGGCGACTGACAGTTCTTTAAAAGATTTACATAGATATAAGGCGAGGGAATCTTTACAAAGTATGCACTTTAATGGTTCATTTAAACTCTTATGGGGTTCGCTTTGAGTGTTTAAAACGAGAGAACTAGCAATACGGCGTTCACTAGACCTAGTTGGGTAACCAGTGGCGTTTGACTTGAGTTTAGATGAGCTGGACCCAGATTTTTGGGTACTAGACGCTAAGCGTTCGCTTTTAGGTTTAAGAGACATTTATTCAAATTTAGAACTAGGGGATGAGGGTTCACTTTGATTAGCTAAAGCAGTTAAGAGTTGGCATCTAGCATTTATGAATTATGAAAATGACTAAATGCTCGTAAGAGTAATCGTCTTCTCTGGAAAGTTCAATCTCCCAAGCTTTGAGGGTAGCGACATTGACTTTAGAAACCACTAAGTGTATTAAGAAAGTGTCCCAGTGTTCAGTGGGTTGATCTAATTGGGATAGAGCTTTAACGTGAAGTTGTGTTGTATCAATGAGAGTACGCAAACTAGTGACGTCATTGTGCTGTGACGCAGGTAAGTTAAATAGAGCCTTCATATGGCGTTGAATACGTAACCGTGAATTACCGTATCTTTCTTTCAACTAGTTAAAGGCAATGAGGTAGTTTTTGGCACTTATCGGGAGTGCTTCAACTAAGTACAGAGCTTGACCTCGGAGGATAGATCTCAAATAATGAAACTTGTAGATGACTTGAATGTCTTCATTGTCATGAACAAGAGAACAAAATATTTCATAGAATGAATCCCAAGTAGATTCGTCTCCAGAGAAGTGGGGTAAATCAATCTTAGGTAGGATTGGTTTGGGCTTGTGAGTGCCCTCACGAAAAGAGGTTTGTTGTTCGTGAAGGGAACCAAGAACAGAACCGTCTTTTTGCTGTTCTTCTTCGAGTTGGCGTATTAGTTTAAAAGCAGAACCTATACCTTCGTAATATTGATTTTCTACTTCGACTCGATCATCAGTTTGATTCAGCATACAAGTTTCGATTTCAGTTTGGATGTTAACAATAATTTTCATATGAACGTTCAAAATCCTTTACGCGATGTTTTAACAAATCTAATTGAGCTTCTGAAGGATTTAGCTCTCTGATGTATTGTCTAAATCGGGTAATTTGCCCTTTACAGGATGCTCGTTTAGAAGTAAGTTTTTCATCCTTATCCTTTTCTGTAGGAGCCATGACAAAACAGGTAAATTAAAGTATAACTTACGAAACTGTGGAACCTAGGAAATGCTGTCAGACTGGCAGCAGCAAATAAGTTGAAAGGAAGGGACACACCAAAGGAGACAGGAGCGGTCTCTTTCTCCTTCACAGGCTTTGCACGGTGAAGCTATAGCTGAAAAATTCAAAGACGATATTAATAATTTGCAAAATATTGTCAAATAACCCTTGACAAATAAAGCCTGATAAGTAAAATGTCATAAATGGACTCTCCCGAGTTTCGGCACCAAATTTTGGGTAGATTATTAGCTTGGGAATAACCTAACCCCCAAGGGAAGATGATGAAGAAAAAGAAGTGGGTTTCGGACTGGAGAAAAAGGATGGAGAACTAGGACGAGAGTCCAACAGAAGTTATAATTTTAACTTTAAGTATACTCAAAGGCAGCTGCCACTGCAAATCTGCTTTCCGATACCTAAAGTGGGTAGGGACCTGGGCGAAGCTAACAGAAAACGCAGCTGGAACTTGGGCTAATCGCAAGAAAGCTGCTATAGTGTATTCCCTCTCAAGCATAAATATACCTACTATGGGGAAGGGTGGTGGTCTGGCAAGACAAAGAGTAACAGATTTATTGTGTATCTGTTCAAAGGAGTTTGTTTCTAAACAAGTATTTTGAAGAATACAAATAATTTGAATCAGCCGTGATATTTTAGTTCTTGAAATTGTAGAATTTCTAAAGAGCGACCGAATGCTTCCAAGAAGGATAGGGATAAAGCAATTGTACCCTTGGGAATAATTTTGGTAAGAGCACCAATAGTTGCATTGAGAATTGACTAAGCTTTTACCCAGCAAGGCGCCGACTGAAAGTTTAGACAATGAGAAACACTTAAATTTTGAAAAACCAACCATAAGTGGTGGAGAGAATCTCCACAAGCAGGAAGCTGGCGTAGCGAGCTATGCTTGCCTTACTGGCCAGTTAGAATTAGCTATCAAAGCTAAGAGAGACTTTAATAAGTTAATAACTAAGAGTTCTAGCTCAAATGCAACACGTAGTGAAAACTTTATCAATGGATTTATTTTTATTTAAGAGGGCATAAACCTAGGAAGAGTCAGGGAAGACAGGATCTTGCCTAACCGTTTTTTTTCCAGAGAAATGATAGAGCAAAAGAGAAAATTCAAATTTATTTAACAATGCAAAAAGGTGTAATGAATTTAAGACATATATAATTTGAGTTTACAAACAATTGGGGTCGCAGACCTCCGAATTCATTTAAATCTTGCGCCAGGCAAGTGATAATTTCTTGGTTTCAAACCTTTTTTATGAGCTAAAATCTTCGTAAGATTTTGAAATAGCTAAGATTAATAAATAGAAAATGTTCAGATAATTAAAGTAATTAAGGTTAAACAATAAATCAAGTACAAGCTGTGTACTTTAAGAATTTCTAGATAGGTATCTTAGAAATATGAACAAATAACAACTTCGAAAGTAACAACAAAAAAACAGGAAAAAATGAAATACAAGTTTCTATAACTTCTTGTATTAATACAGAACTACTTTTAGAGATTATACAAATAGGGCGGGTCACTTATTGTGAAAACTGAAGTGAAAAATTGGAAGGAGTTTCTAGAACTCCTATGTTTAAGTAGGGATCACGAGAAAAATAGGGCAAATTTCCCTTTCGTGAAACCTAGAGATAACTCACTTTTGAGTAGAAAGAATTGGTTGGATTCCCTCATTAGAAGGGAGAAACAGTATACTTTAAGGCGTGTACTAGACACGAAGTTTTACTGATATTAATTCGTTGTACGTGGAGCAAGTAAGGGAGGGCACTTATTGAGAGTGACACCTCATTGAAAAAAGACCTGAAGTTACAATTTTATTATTTTCGTATGTTAGTAAAGGGTTTGGGAAAGATCAAATGGGATTGTGGAAGAATGTTCATGGCCGTATTTATTGTACTCGGACGAGCGCGACGCGGATGAAAAAGTTGAGCAAGCACTGTATTCACTATAGTCTGTTGATATAGTTGAAAAGTTCACTGTAATAGCACAAAAAGTTTATGGCAAAGAAAGTTATTGCAGTTATGTAAAAGTTGAGTTTTGGCTTGAGAGAATTATGAGTTGTAGTTTCTATGGGCGGCAGTTAAATACGGCAGAAAATTTCCCACGTAGGAAGACAGTTTATGTGGATTAGAAGTTTATCCCACATAAGTTTCTCAGCGAAGAAAATATTCCCATATCAAGTGGAAAATACATGACAGTATAACTGGTAGATAGAGTGTAGGTTCTGGAAAGTTCCAGAGCAATGATGATTTGTTTAAATTGGGTAGAGAATCCATCGGCGGAAAACTAGATTATATAGACAGTGGGTATTTTAGAAATATCCCTCGATGTGAGATTGCATCTCAGAAAATCTTTCATTTCGAAAGTTAGACTTGATAGTTCGAGTTTGATCAAGAAGATCTCTTGAAAGCAGTTATTTCATCACATATAGCAATTTTCACTGTCTATAAAATCCAAATAAAAGCATTGATTCTTTTAAAAGCGATGAGAATGTGGTTAAAACATGAAGTCGGTACTTATCTTTGCTTCATGAAGAAGGCGATGTTGCGGTTGCCGGTTGATTCTAAAACTCGAACATGGCGTCGAATTTAAAAGTTTGCCTCTAGAGTAGAGGAGGCGAGCTTTAGTGTAGCTCCAACTGACTGGTTTGACTTCAGACGCACAAGTGAGGCCAGCTCAACGGAGCGCGGAGAGACCAGGGAAGGGAAAAAGGTGGGGGTAGGAGACAAAAGGAATACATATAAGAATAGCCAACTTTGAAATAATAATTTCTCTTGATGAAATTGTCTTCAAAGAGTTGATAGCAGGCGTCACTAGCGCAGCCTGGTGGGTGAAAAAGTAAACGAAGTTCTCTTGATCACGGAGATGATAGCTGGCGATAGCGACGAGATCTGGTGGCTAGATTGGTAAGGAAGTCCCCTTGTGCAGGGAAAAATAGAGGAACTTCAGAGATTCGCTGCTAGATGACACTAGGTGGATCATGGAAGATATATGTCTAGAACAGACTTACAGGAAGTGTAAGAAACATGTACCAACAAAGATAAATCAGGAGATCACTGTTGGTGTTTGCGAAAAAAGGAAGGGATGAACTAAAGCAAAGAGAAGCAAAAGCTTACTCTGTCTTACCGTGTATTCCAAAGAATACACCCACGACGTAACTTATGAAGGCACAGTATTCTCATATGCATGCCTTTCATAAAACCATTTCGACGACATAACTTATTTGCATATCTACCTAGCTCCAGTAATAACGTCATAAATTGATCATAATACAGTGCCGCAAACCTTCATAAAATAAGCACTGACCAGAGGACCATTCCCTTCATAGTGACATGACAAGGCACTTATACGGTATCTGCAGTTGCTATAAACTTGACAAAATATTTTATAGATTCTATCGTGCTTCCATGTTCATAATATCATAATGCATTCAATAATCATCCTGCTTGTTCAACTTTCATATGTTATAATTGACACGCATGTCTGATCTCTCCATTCAATTCATGTGACGTTTTTCCAGTAAAATAACTTACAATAATTTCTGTCGTCTAATGTCAGCCTACTTGTTTCAATAACATAACTCTGTGTTGTTTTCTTTCACTCAAAATGTCATATAGAGTTATTTCAATTCCTCACCTCATAAAAATAAATACTATGGAAGCTATTCCCCAAGGTTCATCTTAATAAATTCTCAAATTAAGCATGCGTTTATCATTCAATATTGACATATTCGCAACGTTTTTACCTAGTAATAATTTAGGCTGTCACATCGAGCTTAACTTTCTTAACCTAACCTCACTATGACATTTGCTGGCTGCGTGGCTCAGTGGTAACGTTCTCGCTTGTTGGTCCCAAGGTTGCAGGATCGAATCCTGGCACAGTCAGCTGGCATTTGAGGGTGCACAAATGCGAAAGAGCCGTGTCAGTAGATTTACTGGTACGTAAATGATTACCTTCGCGACAAAATTCCGGCACCCCGGCGTCTCTTAAGGTCACAGTCGTTAAAAGGGACGTAAAACAAATAACATTATTATATCACTATGACATAATTCCACCGTGCCAATTGACATACTCTCAATCCTCAACTATCGGTTGTTCATAAAAATCGCGCAGTTCTACCACAACTGAAAACATCAAAAATAATCTTAGTTCC
The DNA here is from genome assembly GCA_946902985.2 of Meconema thalassinum. Taxonomy (NCBI): domain Eukaryota; kingdom Metazoa; phylum Arthropoda; class Insecta; order Orthoptera; family Tettigoniidae; genus Meconema; species Meconema thalassinum. The sequence goes on along the minus strand of OX336389.2, from coordinate 293,868,050 downwards.
TAAATCTCAATGATAATAATAATCCTACACTTCGATCTAAAATTGTATATCTCGAAACATTTAATGAGATGTAATATCGAATATTAAGTAGAAAACGAAGAGTTGTTACAAACATGGGTCGGTAAGTGATTATATAAATCATTGAATAAATGAATAACCAAGCGTGAACTGTTCCAAGCGTGAACTGTCTATGTTGGCCTGCCTGAGTTCGATCCTTGTTCATTTGAGTCTCAACCGGATCGCCCCCTTGTGTTCCAATGATTATGTTGTCCAGGTTTCCCCTTCACCAAAAATCTCCCATGGATCGATGTCGTCCTGGTAAGTTCCTGCTGTCGAGATCCATCGTCTTCTTCTGATCGTGTTGGAAGACCTATTGTTGGATTCTGCTTCAGTCGCACTCCTTTTCATGGTGTCAATGGATAATTGCGCCAGGCCAATCGCTCGCATTCGAGTATTTACTCATTTCACTCGAGATCGAATTCCACTCACGACTAAAATGCTCCCCTAATCATAATTTAGAAATTCATGTTGCTTCTAATATCGTTCATATTCCAACTTATCCCCTATATCTCAACTTTTATAATAATATATGACTTTTTAAATGCCGCATATAGTTCAACAATACTCGTAGAACAATTCAAATAATGTTTATTACTGTTCGAAGTTTGTAAAGTGATGATGTACTTTCATCAAATATGTCCGTAATATTTTTCGGACAACTCATGTAGTTTCCAAGTTTGGAAATGTCTAACTATATTCAATGTTCTCTAATGATTGGAAAAATATTTCAGGTCCTGTGAATTCAACCCCGATGCTAGACCTTAATTACTTCAGTTACGCACATTGATGCAGGTAACTCACAAGGGAACGGATTGCGGCGTAAAATTCTAATCTGATTGAAACTTAGTACACAATATTCCTAAATCGTTGTACAATGTCGTACTGAAAACCGCACGGGCCACTTTCAATTTTGAAGGCCAATATTTAACACCGAAATCCTGCCGGTCGACGGTATGAGCGAGGAGGTGGGAAGAGGTAAAGTCGACCTTGAATCGTAGCAGCACGTGATGGCTTTCGTTGGGCAGCGAGCTGCCTTGCTGCGTTGCATTTCATACCTAAAATGTTCCCCTCACTTTTCTACCCAATCGATCAGAGTATACAATGCAACATAATGTGATGTTTTGCGCTTGACTACACTGCAAATAAATAAAATGGCCTGGTGGCCGCCAGTCATCGTGTGCTGCTACGATTCAAGGTCAGCTTTACCTCTTCCCACCTCCTCGTTCATGCCGTCGCCCAGCAGGTTTTCAGCGTTCAATATTGTCGTTCAAAATTGAAAGTGGCCCGTGCGGTTTTCACTACGTCATTGTACACCCTTTTTTTTAAATAAATATTGTGTACTTAATTTCAACCAGATTAGAATTTTACACCGCAATCCGTTCCCTTGTCAGTAACAAAGGTTATCATATGACTTCCACACACACAGGACTCGGCAGAACTCATGACCACAATGTTTAATCCCTTGAGTTGAACATGAACATACCAAGTTAGATCATCGAAAGAATACTCAAATTTTGGGCACGAACTATTTGTGATTGCCTGCATTAAACTTTATCGAAATATGAAGGAGAATGTTTATATGACAGCTTTTGACGAGCAAATTTGGACTATAATGGCTTTGTACTTGACATCATTTGAGAAAAGTGTTTGATTCTCCCAAATTTTGTCTATTCTTGCAAATCATTCTTTCATAATCCCAAGTAAGAAATTCAGCTAGGGGACAAAAACGGGTTAGGCGCTTGGCTACTTTGTTCGAGGTTACATGACAGACTCAGAGCACAATTCCTTAATCAATGCTTACTAATGAGAACACCTGACAGAATGTTAACTGTTATATTCTGGATAAAATTCAATATTTTTATTTTTTATTGCTTAGTATATTTATCTTACTGACAACACTCGTGTACACTACATGTTTATGTAGACCCTTAGCGGCCATGGAACACTTAAAATTGTGTTGTTGTTAACTCGCTTGGGACAACTTGGTCATCATCACCGTGTACAGTGTTCTGGTGTGTGACCAAATTGTCTGATAACGTGTGTATCTGAGGTGACTGTACTGTAAGTAATGCGTGTAACTGTAATTATTAGAGTTGGGATTGGGGTAGGTGCCCCAAAATTTTACATAAGTACAATCCCGGTATTTGCCTCTAGGGAGTATGGAAACACCTGGGAAAACACTGCTTGCAGGATAGCCACTGTCAGCGCCAGGGTTTAAACCCCCGATCTCAGATTTGCTGTAGCTTCCCATCGCGGTGAACGATTTAACGCGCTCGGCTACGCCGTGGGGTTGAGATTATGTTTTCTCTCCATGGTACCCAATGCTCTTTCTAGTAGCCGTAAAATCTTCGTAAACTACTGAAAGTGAATGCAGCAGTTGGGTCATATTATTTTATTGTCACCCTATTTCCAACATAAACGAGTTGCAGATCAACAAGATGTCATGCGACCTTCTCCAAACCCAAGGCAGTCAGTCAAACCTCGGGCCGGAACGGAGAACACAGGCAGTGTCCATTTGTTGTTACCGTCGATGATCGAAATTGAACGCACTCGTGAGTGCCTTTTAACTTGTATACTGAAATTGTATAAATAACCCAAAATGAGCTTTCTTACTGCTTAAACCTTAATTGTCTGATTTTTAAGGGGACATAGAATCGCCTATCTTCACAATGTTAATTTACAGGTACATTTTCTTGGAAACCATGATAGCTACACAGCTCAAATTTTTACTGCTTATGAACACAGGCATTGTGCGTATACTGAAACTATTCCATTTTCTTAATGGAAATTAAGAGGGAGATATTTTTATACCTATGATAGTAGGTAATTAAAACTTGTTAGGTAAAAAACAAATCTCCCTCATTATTCCCATTAAAAATATTATCGTTTCAGTATACGCAAAATACCTGTGTTCATACGCTGTAAAAAGTTAAGGTATGTAGGTATAATGGTTTACAAGAAAATATACCTAAAAATTAACATTATGAAGATAGGAGATTCTTCTGTATTTCCCGTTTAACTTTCTAAAACGATTTACAAGATTGTGAAAATACGGAATTATTCAGACTGTCAGGATATTAATAATGGGTGGCACAGTACAGTAGTACAAAAATTATTTGCGAGTAGAGATGGAAAATGTTCCCTAATCATTCCAATCAAATTTCCTTGAGTTTTAAAGTTAAATACCTTGCTTTTTCTCGAAAAATAATTGAGGCTTGAAACTTCGCACATAGGCCTACCCCTTTGAGCGTTCGTTTTAATTCACGATAAAAGTTTATACGTAATACTGGGTGAGGGCTTCGTTAAAAGTTCCCAGAATCCTTGAGTGACTGTTCTATCTCTCATCTTATATCGACAAGGGGATATGAACAGGGTGGAGACGGAAAATAATCCCTAATCATTGGGTTCCCTGGTGACACTCGTAGTTGCAAGTCGGTGCCGTTACGAGACGTGTTTGACTTGAAGAACGACACCAGTGGGCAGAATGTGGCTTAGGTTAGATGGATTATATAACGTTGTTCAACTGTATGGTACATTTAATAAACATTTCTTAAACGCTTATCTTTCCAGCTCGGTTTTCACCCACGGACTCCTCTACCGTGGCCAAGGCAGTGTCTGGGAGCTGAACACACTTTCCCAGCATATACAGCTGGGGATGTTGACTCGCCGATCGCCCAGGTGACCGCTAACTTGGGTCTAACTAAGGATGGTTCAGGGAAGGGATTTTAGAAGGAAGTCGGCCGTGGAGCTGTTGGAAGGAACCGTCCTGGCATTTTCTTTTTGATGAACTTAGGAACCACAAACACTATTTTCATGACGGCCGGGTTGGGATTCGAACTCGACGCTCTTCCGATGCCAGCGAGGCACGAGCTAGCGCGCTAGCACTCTCGACCACTGTGGCTCGTCTTATTTAATATTTACCATTATAAATTATTGTTGTTGTTGATTCATTTAGTGGCTTTGCAACTTCGTGGTCATGCAGCTCCGTGTACTTGTGTGTGTAATCTGTTTGATAACCTGTGTCATTATGATGGCTGTACTAGTGTTAGTATTAGTAATAGGGTTTAGGATTTACGTAGGAGACAGCCGTGGCCTTAATCTAGCTACCTTCCCATCCGTAGCTTGGAGTTAAAATGGGGAAACCTCGGAAAACCGCTTCTAGGACAGTTGAGGTAGGAATCGAACACGCCTCTTTTCAGTTCTATTTTACGAGGCTGAGAATTTTCATTTCCAGCCCTCAGGTCAGAATTAAATTCCTTGGCAGAGCCATGAATAGAATCTGAGCCTCCGCGATGACAGCGAAGAATGCTATTCACTACACGGCAAGGTGGATCATTGTAAATGCGAGCAATGCGCCACAAACAGGGTGCTTTGTGTCGATGTCTATGCTGCAAGTGAGTAATGTTGTTCTTTCATTTGAGGGACTGTGGCACTGTTGCCATTTAGCCCCGTATATTTAGGTGTGTGTACCTATTGAATTTGCCTGATAATATGTGTTGTGTTGTCTGAAGTAGTGCGTTCGTCTTTTTAATCGAAGTGAAGATTAGGAAGGAGGCGACCCTGGCCTTAACTTACTAAGCATCGCGGCCTTTTCCTGAAGTTGAAGTGGGCATCCACGGAAATCCAATTCCAAGATTGCTGAGGAATGAGTTGAACCTACTTCCACCTCTGCTGAGTTTAGCCGCACGAGGCTAAGTGTACCCCGTTCCTGCCCTCAGACCAGAATTGAATTCCTTGGCAGAGCTGGGAATTGAACACAGGCCTCCAGGACAACAGCCAAGAATGCTAGGCACAACGCAACAAGACGCAAGAAGAAACACACACCCACAAACACATTCTCTCATAGACGGCACTACTACAAGTTCCTTACAGCTGGACCAACTGACCTTATACTCGTATGTGTTGACTACCTGAGGAGCAATTTACCTTGGCATTATCACGCTGCCTGTCAGATTATAATTCTGTTAATACTTCAAACCTCTAACGGAGTAGAGTAGCACATTTGGTAAGTGGCACAGTCCACCTCGTGGTGTGGCAGCTAGCATTCTTGACTGTCGCCACGGAGGTCTGGGTTCGATTCCCGGCATCTGCAAAAGAAATTAATTCTGATTTGAGGGCTGGAGCGAGACACAGTCGGCCTCGTGAGGCAAAACTGGGAAGAGGTTTTGTTTGATTTCTACACCAGCCATCTTGGAAGTGGTTTTCCACTTCTACTACTGATAAATGCTGAGATGGATTCTAACTTATAGCCACGGCCACCTCCTTCCCAATTCTTAACTGAATTACAAATACACACACTCATACAGCCATCACAATTACACAGGTTTTCAGACAAAATTCCACACGCACCCAGGTATGCGGGTATGAATTACCACGATGTCCAAGACTCTTGAATGTAGCAACAATAACAACAACTACTTAGTGACAATAATTGGTTGAAGAATTGCGCTATGTTTCATCTCCTTCATTTCTTGCCTCTGTTTAGGAATTGTAAGCAAAAGCAATTGAAAACAACGATTTCAAGCTGCTAAGCGAACAATATGAAAAATAATCAACTACATTTCCACTTTCCACATTTTGAAACACGTAATTCGGCCTACTCTATTGCTTTAAAGTTCAGCTTTATAGCATAACTCTCACGTCATCATCTATTCATATAGACAACTTTTAGACAAACCAATGTATAGGCCATGTTGTACGCATGCTTAGTTGAACTCTGTTAACGCACTTGATTAATCAGATGTTAGCGTGCGTTGGCATTGTGAATTTTGACTTAAGAGATATTTTGTCCCTCACAACCTAACCTTTATCCTCTCGAAGCAGAACAAATGAAGATATACGACCTTTCAAATATTAGGCTATAGAGTAAGGTAAAAGAAAGTGCCTTGAAAGGTGGAAAAGGCCTCCAACCGTCGTGGTTGGAAGAGATGGCTACCAAGAAAAGTCGACATGAGTGAGATTAGTCAGGCAAAATTAAGACGAAGCAGTTCCTTGGGTTAACGTGTCTAAGCCTAGCTTATTTTGAAAACGGTAAATGTTCACTCGCAGAGATCAATGGTTTGAAACCCGTAACTGACACTGACCTTACTGAGTGTATTTTCTCTTCCTCTTCCACAACACTTTCACAGAATATAGACTCATTTGGCCCCCTCCCCCCCCCCCCCCCGCTGCCTCCTTTAAGTAGAGCATGAGATTTTCTATTGTCTAATATATAATCGACGATACGTTCATTCATTCCAGGTAACATTTACAATTAGGTTGGCCCGAACATGAGAGCCAATCTATACAAAGAGACTAACGCGTTCGTTCATTAGCAGGTTGGTAATTAAGTGCATTAAAAATACATGCACAAAATAAGTTTATACACAACCCTGGTTGACGGCACGGTGATTGATTACATCAGAATGCCTGTAAATTTAGGGAAACACGTGTATTCTAATCCTTGATTCTAAAAAATAAATGATGCAAAGTAAAATCAGTGTAATTTGACGGCAAGATTGACATTCGGGTACATGGGAAAACAAATTAGCACACAAATAATTACTTACTCCGTCAGCACAGACTAATTTGTAGTCCGCCTCGTGGCGCAGTGACTAGTATTCTTGGCTATCAACCCTGATATCAAGGGTTTGGTTCACGGCTTTGGCAAGGAATTCAATTCTGGTTTGGAGGTTTGATTGGGGGTACATTCAGCCTTTTTAAACGAAACTGAGGAGAGATGGGTACAATTCCCACTTCATTTATCCTGGAATTGTCTTTCTGTGGTTTCCCACTTCTACTCCAGGCAAATGCCGGGATGGTTCCTAACTTAAGGCCACCACCACCTTTCTTCCAACCTCACCTGAATTACAAATACACATACTTCTACAGACACCACAATAACACATGTTATCAGTTAAATTCTACACACACCAGAGTACACGGGAATGAAGGACCACGTTGTTGAAGTGCCTCGAATGATACAATTACAACAACTAATTTGCTCTTTGTCATTGACGTGGCCATGAATTGTATGTACTACTTCGTGAAATCAGTCGGCTATCACCTGCAATTTCTTAAGCCCCATGTTATTACTCAGTAGAAGTTTTTGAGATTGCCCTAAGATGGAGTTATATGAGTCATTTTCATGAGATTACTCAGCTTGCAATCAAATATAAGCTGCTAAGTTTAACGACATGCATATAAAGTCCAGTACATTAGTAATAGCCTGTAAGTAGTTGATAGAAACGTATGTTGAAGAATGTATACATTTCACTTAGTATGTTCCGAAGGAATATGTTTCATATGAATGGGACTATGATGATTACTTCAATGACAAGAGATATTATAATGTTCATTACTTTGGAAAGGAGTGATCACTTCCATATTGCAAATGTACGATGTATTTTGGAATATTTCAGGCCTAAGATAAGAGACAAGTGGCTTATCTTTGTCGCCACACATTTTTCTCCTCAGAGAATTTGTGTCCATCGGAACCGTCTTGATATATCCCGCGTGCACAGCATAATTGGAGAATTATCCGTGTAATATAAGGCTGCCAAATCCCATATTCAAATCCCATTCACGTATTGCTTTTGCTTAAGAAGTGCACTCCTTTACCAATAATTGTTAGTAATAATTTCTAAGGCTAAACGACGAGCGATTATTCAATTCCACACACTCATAACTGATCTTGTTCAGTTACATGCGAACTACATAGACGAATATGAGAAAGGAGGTTAGCACAATCGAGGGTATCACCATACTGGGTGAGATTTACGTTGATTCCATTGAGGTCATAGTCCGCATAACATCCCCTCCACTAGTGACTTCATAATATTTACTGTAATTTGGGCTGAATCCCCTGAGTTGTGTGGTAACAGTAGTGTTTTCTGAGTTCTTTGAAATGTTTACCCGCAATATGAAAGGAAACTTGACAGCTCATTCATGAAGTGAATCTACTGTGTACAAGTATTATGTACAAACTACGAATTTTATGGCATTGCCATAGCAATAAAAAGTTAGGCTCTTAACGCAATCAAGACCCGCAAGAAGTACCAGATTGATTAGAGTGTTATAATACCTGGCCTTATTCCATCCACCTCATATTTTGCTCCAGCTGTGAAACCTCCAGTTGAGTCTCCTATCCAGATCTCAGCACCGCAGATCTCGAACAAAGTGACAACACCATCACCTTCGGCCACCAAGAAGGTTGCTCCGCCCGCACAACAGAAAAAGTGTGTAGCGAAGTAAAGAGCACTACTATGGCAATAGGTTAACATTGATTAACTTATTCTCCTTATTGGTGGATCGTTTTATATCTGTTCCAGTTATTATTAATCGATCCAAAAATCGAGGTAACCGTTATAAATCGAAGCTCGCTGTTTAAAACTGCCATAAAGTTAACTATAGACGAGGTGTTGAAAATCCTTATTTGAAATCAAAAAGCGAATAGCTGCAAATGACAATTGTATAAATGAAGTCAGATGTGTACATGTTTTCTGCTGAAACTTACTGGTGTAAATTACAAGATTATGTACACTAAGTATGTTCTGGCGTATATCCATAAGTTGCTTATTGGCTTGCATTTGACGTTGAAAATTGAATTGATAGAAGCCATTTTTCAGGGTTGCCTAATTCTATCCTTTATAGGGCAAAAGACTGTGGGTTTAAGAATAAATATTTCTTTTGCACATTTGTAATTGGGAGTGATAGATGAGGAGGAATATGCAACAATTTTTGGGCGAATATTCTATTTAGTGACATATGGGGTGGGAAATTATTATCCCACTGCCCATACCCGACAGTATGCTTCTTATATAGGCAATGGGGTAATAATTTATCACCTCCAAATTATGATGATACTGTGCATATCACTCAATAATGAGGTTTATTAACATGATATAGTATATACAAAACACACATTACGCTCTATAACACATGGAGTCTGAATCGTCCCTTGGTACCTCATTCCACCAGGCTCTAATTTTCTTGCACATGTTCAGGCTTGAGTAGTAATCACTCTATAGTGAAAATCAAAATAACCAACTTCCTCAAAATCCTTTTCTACTTAATTTAGAAACAAATTCTTCTGAGAGACACCTTTATGCAACATGAGCGCACGCTCACAAAAATATAGCCCAGTCATTACAACTAACTTCTACGCAACACAGGTTCAGTGACTTATAACATTTTTGCCGAAAACTGCACAAAAAATATAAAAGTGATTTTGGAATGTTAAAAGTTAGTATGTTCGAAATATAATACAATAATTCGAAAAATATAATTACTTAAAACACAGAAAATTAATTTTAAAAAATCATATTCTATGGTAAACACCGTATATAGGATAATTATTTCATTTCTGGCTGAAATATATATACTTGGGTGACCAAAACCATTATTAACATTATATTTCAATTATACCATACCAACATTTCTAAGTCTCGTATCTTCAATAAAGACACCTTCTTCTGCAAAACAATGCTTTACATTCACTCAACACAACCGAACTGGCGAGCACGAGCACTGACAAGACCACTGGGATATATGCTTCCCATCTTTGGTGTTAAATGGCGGTATAGCCTACATCAAATTAATGGATTTTCAATGTTTCTGTGCAGCTAGCCTGTGGAAGGATGTGGAACTGCTTGAACTGAAATGGTTGGGACATGGTGGGAAGATTATATTATCCCAAAGATCTATTAAGGGCTAGAAAGCTTTCCAGTCGGTCAACACAAATTGTGTCCAATTACATTAGGCGAGAAACTAACATTAGGGTTATATGCAGAGCTTCTATAATTTACGAAATGTAATAATCTACAGATATCAGTGCCATTAGATAATGATTATTATAATAATTCATTATACGAAGCTTCGTTTCTATTACTTGGGATGCATACGTGGAATAAAAGTATGTTTTAAACATTTCGTATCGACACCCCTTGAATTTTTCAAAGCAATTGAATTGCATTAGCTGCCAGTATATTGACCCTGTCTTCTTCGATTTTCAAGACAACTAACATCACCACAATTCTAGCACGGTAAATATGTGTCCAAAGTCACATGATGAGGCCCTTCTTAAATGTATGAGTACAAAACTAAGGAGTTGTATGCCAAAATATTTTGTTCATGGTAATAGTTTATCAACTCGCCAAGAAACCGGTTCAAGAAGTCTTCAGTAATATATGTTTATCAGAAATGAACATTATATTATTTCTAATTTACTATGCATACGCTAGGAAATTGGGGCAGATGACCTCAGTGTTCTCCATAAAAAAAAACTACCAGCACTACTACAACAAAAAGTACGTCTTGAAAATATAACATTTAGAATGGGTTAAATGTGGTTTTCCCAAAAAGATAGCACATTTCTACTACGATTCACCAGGGTCAATTTTAAGAACAGTTAAATGCACGACTTTCATAATTTACGGAATGTAATCTACAGAAATCAGTGCCCTTAGATAATGATTAGGCTACTATAATAATTCATTATACGAAGCATCTTTTCTCTTGCTTGGGCATCATACGGGGAATAAAAATATGTTTTAAACATTTTGAATTGACGCCATCTTGAATCTCTCAAGACAATTGAATTACAATAGTCGCCAGTGCATTGAGCCTGGTATATACAGTATATATTTACCATGCGAAGTTTCACTGCACTCATATGATAAGGGCGCAAGGAAAGCCCAATTAAATATTTCACATTTCACACAGCTGCCAAGGCTAGTCTTGTACTCATGATGTTATTGAAAGTCAGATAGGTGAACTCACTTAGATAGCCTCTATCAACATACGCAATTTCAGTTTGACTGCTGTAATAGTTTCGGAGATATTGAGAACCCGTGGAACACATTCCATGGCCGCCTTGTTGGATGCTTTTATATATAGAACATAAGGTTATGAACCAGTTGATAAAGATTACTACGGTGGTTCATTATACATTTGTTCACTTCGATCGGTTGATTACGACACAAGAAATAACAACGTGATATTTAAATTCCACACAGCAGCCATCTTGTTTATCTCAAAACAATTGATTTATATATTAGACGCCTGTATATTAAGCTTTGTATACATATTTAATGTGTGATGTTTCTCAGCGCTTGAATAATTTATACGCGACAAAGGCCCTTTCAAATATTTGAAAATTCGCGCGGCCACCATGTTGGTTTTGTACTCAACCGGTTATTGAAGGTGAAATACATGAACGTATTGCTATAGCCTCTATCAGCTTACAAAATGCCAGTTTGATAGGTGCAATAAGTTCGCAGCTGTTAGGAACTGGTGAAATATTTCGGAAGTCTATGATGTTGGTTTACTTTTTAAGTAGTCAATAGAGTTAGATGAAGATTACTACGGTGGTAAATTATAACAACCGTCACTTCGATTGCTTGATTAGAACACAAGATATATTTCGCACAGCCGCTATCATGAGCGTTGCGCTAAAATTGATTTTAACTAAACGTCAGTGTGTTAAGACTTGATGAAGATTTACCAGGCGATGAATCACAACAGTTCACTCCGATGGTTAAGCCACGAAGAAAATCCATTTACAATTTACAATTTCGCGTGTCCACCATGCTGGCTTTGTGCTTATCAGATTTTTGACCAATGTTCTTTCCATGAAAGAAATAGGCACAGCGTGTGCGCATGTGTGTGCGACTCTTACAAAATATATGCTGCTTGAGCGATTTCAGTGAAACTTGATAATGACATAGTACTATCTTGTCCGATCTCGACCGCACCTTCATATTTTAATACGTTTCACCAATGCAACATAGAATATTTCAGTGGCATTCTATATCTCCAAAACTATTACTGATATCACCTTGAAAATTTGTATTCTTATAGTGATAACTATACTCTGTATTTCAAAAGAATGAATGTGATGGAAATGGCGGGAGCTTGAAACAGCTGACCGCCGCGGTCTCCTATTGGCTGGATTTTGACAACTATTACCATACGTTGCCAGCTTACTGTTATTCATTCAGTCTTTATGTTTACTTTAAGCATCGAGTCAATAAGTTGTAAATAGTACCGCAGGATGAACGTGGGAAAATGCTGGAAATACAGCTGCAGACCGCGTGCGCCAACCTGTAACGGCGGGCTATCGTTCATTTCGACATCAAACCATTTTCATGGTTAGCATTGTTTGTTGAATTCAAATTTAAATATACTTAATTTAGAATACATGCGTGACGTGCAAAATAGGCTATGTACATTTAGTCTTAATGTTTACGTATCCAGTAATGTTTCATTGCATATCATAGTGTTCAAATTATCGCTTGTCATTCAATAACCTACAAATCGACAATGTAAAATCACTGCAATAATATCGCCACAGAACAGCTTGTTTGTGTGCTTGGTGCTAAATATTTTACCTTGACATTACGTATGTGGATGCTATTATTAACCGTACAGAGTCGCGATACAGTGAGTGAGTGAGTGTGCTTGGGATTATCATGATGTTAATTCTGCGTTCTGTGTTAACTGTTGTAAACTACGAACGACCGTCACCCAAACTCTTGTTTAATATTGAAGGATATAATCATTGCATGGTGAGTGTTGATATATTCATCATCAGATTACTTTGTGTTTGTATTTTGTATTATATTTGTATAGCTGTCGAGTGTTTGGCCTCTTTCTCGTATTTACTGAATAACGGTGACAAAGGTAGCATAGCTTCGGTGTGTTATTAATTTATTATATACCGTATTTCTCTATTTGAATGTCCTCGGCGTTGACTCAGGATCGACATTTGCATTATATTGCGCATAATAGTACCGAAATAATATCCGAAGTGTAGCCCTGTGTATTATTCGAATCAGCTGTTCTACATAAACTATAAAAACTTGGCAACACAGCTCAGCTGTTCCAAGCTCCCGCCATTTCCTTCACGTTCATTCTTTTGAAATACAGAGTATAAGGTAAGCTCACCTATGTGACGCTTAAAATCCTCTTCAATACAAAACCAACATGACGGCCAAGCGAACTTAAATATACGTATGTCTTCTTCCTCTTCGCGAATGGGTCGCTTAGGACCACGCGAAATCAACACTTTCTAGCCTACCTGTTGGCCGAGTATTCCTTCATTCGCAACGAGTGGGTCTGTTTCCGTTGCTCTGATCATCGATGTTGTGTAGTCTTCTTCTCTTCTTCCTCGAAACCCCGCGTCTGAGTGATTTTCCTGATTTCCTTCCGGTCATGTAAGTTTGGTGATCCTAATTCATTCAAGTCTCTTTCTGTAAATTTATACCAATTCGGTCTAGTAGCCTTGTTCTTTAAGAAAGTATGAATTTTGTGTGTCAGTCTGTTCGGGTTCATTCTTTCTAAGTATCCCATAAATTGGATTCTTTGCATTCGCATTGTGTCTGTGATTTTGGAAACATTTTTGTATATTTCTGTATTAGGCTTTGGATAATGTACACCATATTTGTTCTCGGTCCAAGGATTTTTCTCATTATATTACGTTCTTTCACTTCTATTTGGTGTTTTAGTGTTTTGTGTTGGAGATTGAGTGTCTCTGAAGCGTAGAGAGCTTCAGGTTCGGTTACAGTTGTATAGTGGCGAATTTTGCAGTTCCAGGAGAGACTCTTTTTTGTTATAAATATTTTTTGTTGATTGAAAAGCAGTTTCCGTTTTCTGAAGCCTCGATTGAATTGATTTCCTTTCGTTACAGTTTGCAGTAATCCATTCGCCTAAATATTTAAATTCGTTTGCTCGAAAGCTTTTGTTGTTGCCAATTTGAAGAGTATTTGATGCGGTTTTGATGTCAGTCATAAATTTTGTTGTTTCAAACGAGATTTGTAATCCAATATACGTATGATAATAGAATTTTCTCAAGAATTTATCAATCGAACGCAGTGAAACCTAACACCCTACATGTCTATACAGCATTTAATCATCAGGCGTCCAGTTTAACTTAATTGTTCCACAAACTCAAAATGGTGGCTGTGCGAAATTTTAAAATTAATATTGAATTTACAAGGGCTATTCCAAAACTAAAGTCCGGTTTAAAAAAGTTTCCAAAACAATTGTTTTATTGACATTCCTTACGTCTTTCTCTATTTTTCTACATAATTTCCATACTTATTTACACATTTGTCACATCGTTCCACAAGCTTTTGAATGCCTACGTCGTAGAACTCGGCCGCCTGCGAAGCTAACCAGTCTTTAACAACTTCTTTCACTTCATCATCTGTGTCGAAGAGCTTGCCGCCAAGAAACTCCTTTAGGTAGCGGAACAGGTGGAAATCACTTGGCGCCAAGTCCGGACTGTACAGTGGGTGGTCCATCTGTTCCCATCCAAATTTCTTGATTAGAGTTTGCGTGTCATTCGCAGTATGGGGTCTGGCATTGTCAAGCAACAAAAACACTCCAGACGACAAAAGACCACGTCGCTTATTCTGGATTGCACGTCGAAGTTCAGTCAGGGTAGCGCAGTAGGCGGCTTTATTGATCGTTGTCCCTGAAATAGTGAATCGTCGATCTTCACGAATTTTGACGTCAACCGCATGAACCAACTCGTCTGAAATCACTGATGGTCTGCCAGAGCGGGGTTCATCGTGCACATTTTCCTGTCCTTCATTAAAGGCTCGCACCCACTTGCGCACTTTACTGTCACTCATTATGTTAGGACCGTACACGTCAGTAATCTGCCGATGAATTTCTGCCGCAGAAATGTTTCTTGCAGACAGAAACCGTATCACTGCCCTTACTTCACAATCGGCGGGCTGATTAATTGTCTTAAACATTGTGAACTGACACTATCAACAGCACACAGCAACAGTAACAACACTACTGGCGGCTTTGGCCGCGCAAGGCATGCCAGGAGTCGGCGCTGATGCGCGTTTTGCCCTTGGCGCCGCTTTCAAATATTTACGGCGAATCGGACCTTACTTTTGTAATTACCCTCGTATATAACATAATCATGCGGTTTGAATAATGAACTTACGCAATCATCTTCATCTAATGGCATATAACTCTCTGGCCTACAGTTAGAACAATCCAACATTGGCAATCATGCGTAATACTTAAACGTTTCTTAATATTTAAAAATTTAATACAGCAATCTCACTATTATTTTGTAGGTTGACAGAGACTAATAACGTAAGTTCACCTGTGGATCATTCAATATTATAATGAGCAAAAAATCAACATAGAGGTGACGCTAAATTTAAATAAGTGTATGGATTTTTCTCGCGACTTAATTATCCGAGTGCATGAAACTTAGCACAGTATATCGTCTTACAAGGCTTAATAGACTTTCCTATAAATTGATTCAATATTTGTGAGAACTTGAAAATGGCGGCTATGCAAAATTTCAAAATTTACGATTTTATCCTTCGCATCCTTACCGTGTGATAGAAATTTAGGGTTGTATAATGAGTTACGATTGTAATATTCAGCTTCTGGCATGTAATTATATAGTATACTAGCAGTAGTGCCCGGCTTCGCCCGGTGGATTTATTTGATTTATGGATGATTATGAATACTACTACAGAACAGGCACATGATACTTAACTAACAGGAACCAATATTTTTAAAATATATATTTTTGTGGTGGTGGTGGTGGTGGTGGTGGTGGTGGTGGTGGGGGGGGGGGGGGGTGATAAGTAGTACAGTATAATGAATGTAACATTCAGGTCAATTTCCAGTAATGATAATTATGAATAGGGAAACAGCTATTTACTAACTACAGCACTGACACATGTAATTTACAAACAAATTTACAAAAAAACAAGTTGTTCAGTAAAGAACATATAGCCTACTTTCTCCTAAATGCATGGGTATTGTTATAACTCTTTGTCCTTTTCAAGGAGTATGATTGAATGTTGGTTGTAGTAGCTTGTTGAAATACAACGTGCTATAGGGATATTGAACATGAATATGAGGTGCCCTTTGCTAGTGCTACCTCTGTACCAAATTTCGTTCAATTCGGTTTCACCGTGTTTGAATTGATAGGGGGAATCGATTTTCACACATACTTGGCCACCATCTGCAAACTATTGGGCTGATGTTCTTGCAGTTTGGTCAGAATATGTTTCCCACATAAAGATATGGTGTTGCAAAATTTGGTAGAGACTAGATTATTAGGTTGGTCGTAGTTACATTTTAGCTTTTAACATTTGGGTGGCCGCGATTACGTTTCCGTCAAGATAGCGGTGATATAAAACATGACACTGAGGTGCCCTTTGCTAGTGCTATCTCTGTACCAAATTTCGTTCATTCGGTTCCACCGTGTTAGAATTAATAGGGGGAATCAATTTTGACATAAAGATGGCCGCCATCCGCAAACTATTTGACCCATTAGATTGGTCAAAGGATGCTCCCTCCATAAAGCTATGTTGTTGTAGAGTTTGGTAGAGATCGGATGGTTATGTTAGTCGTAATTTGATTTAAGCTTTAAATATTTGTGTGGCCGCCATTACGTTTCTGTCAATATGGCGGCGATATTAATCATGACACGGAGATGCCCTTTGCTAGTGCTATCTCTCTACCAAATTTCGTTCCATTCGGTTTCACCGTGTTTGAATTAATAGGGGGAATCGATTCTGACACAAAGATAGCCGCCATCCGCAAACTATTAGGTGAATGACCTATTAGATTGGTCAAAGGATGCTCCCTCCATAAAGGTATGTAGTTGCAAAATTTGGTAGAGATCGGATGATTAGGTTAATCGTAATTTGATTTAAGCTTTGAACATTCGTGTGGCCGCCATTACGTTTCAGTCAAGATGGCGGCGATATAAAACATGACACTGAGGTGCCCTTTGCTAGTGCTACCTCTGTACCAAATTTCGTTCCATTCGGTTCCACCGTGTTCGAATTAATAGGGGGAATTAATTTTGACATAAAGATGGCCGCTATCCGCAAACTATTAGGCGAATGACCTATTAGATTGGTCAAATGATGCTCCCTCCATAAAGGTATGTAGTTGCAAAATTTGGTAGAGATCGGATGATTAGGTTAATCGTAATTTGATTTAAGCTTTGAACATTCGTGTGGCCGCCATTACGTTTCAGTCAAGAATGCGGCGATATAAAACATTACACTGAGGTGCCCTTTGCTAGTTCTACCTCTATACCAAATTTCGTTCCATTTGGTTCCACCGTGTTCGAATTAATAGGGGGAATCAATTTTGACATAAAGATGGCCGCCATCCGCAAACTATTAGGTTAATAACCTATTAGATTGGTCAAAGGATGCTCCCTTCATGAAGGTATGTTGTTGCAAAGTTTGGTAGAGATCGGATGGTTATGTTAGTCGTAATTTAACTTAAGCTTTGAACATTTGTGTGGCCGCCATTACGTTTCTGTCAATATGGCGGCGATATTAATCATGACACTGAGATGCCCTTTGCTAGTGCTATCTCTGTACCAAATTTCGTTCCATTCGGTTTCACCGTGTTTGAATTAATAGGGGGAATCGATTCTGACACAAAGATGGCCGCCATCCGCAAACTATTAGGCGAATGACCTATTAGATTGGTCAAAGGATGCTCCCTCCATGAAGGTATGTAGTTGCAAAATTTGGTAGAGATCGGATGATTAGGTTAATCGTAATTTGATTTAAGCTTTGAACATTCGTGTGGCCACCATTACGTTTCAGTCAAGATGGCGGCGATATAAAACATGACACTGAGATGCCCTTTGCTAGTGCTACCTCTGTACCAAATTTCGTTCCATTTGGTTTCACCGTGTTTGAATTAATAGGAGGAATTGATTTTCACACAAAGATGGCCGCCATCCGCAAACTATTAGGCTAAAGACCTATTCATTTGATCAAGGGATGCTTCCTCTATAAGGGTATGTTGTTGCAAAATTTGGTAGAGATCGGATGATTAGGTTAATCGTAATTTGATTTAAGCTTTGGACATTTGTGTGGCCGCCATTACGTTTCCGTTAAGATGGCGGCGATATAAAACATGGCACTGAGGTGCCTTTTGTTAGTACTACCTCTGTACCAAATTTCGTTCCATTCGGTTGCACCGTGTTCGAATTATTAGGGGGAATCGATTTTCACACAAAGATGGCCGCCATCCGCAAACTATTACGCTGATGATCTATTAGTTTGGTCAAGGATGCTACCCCCATAAAGGTATGTTGTTGCAAAATTTGGTAGAGATCGGATGATTAGGTTAGTCGTAATTTGATTTAAGCTTTGAACATTTGTGTGGCCGCCATTATGTTTCAGTCAAGATGGCGGCGATATAAAACATGACACTGAGGTGCCCTATGCTAGTGCTACCTCTGTACCAAATTTCGTTCCATTCGGTTCCACTGTGTTCGAATTAATAGGGGGAATCAATTTTGACATAAAGATGGCCGCCATCCGCAAACTATTAGGCTAATAACCTATTAGATTGGTCAAAGGATGCTCCCTCCATAAAGGTATGTTGTTGCAAAGTTTGGTAGAGATCGGATGGTTATGTTAGTCGTAATTTGATTTAAGCTTTGAACATTTGCGTGGCCACCATTACGTTTCCGTCAAGATGGCGGCGATATAAAACACGACACTGAGATGCCTTTTGTTAGTACTACCCCTGTACCAAATTTCGTTCCATTCGGTTGCACCGTGTTCGAATTAATAGGGGGAATCGATTTTCACACAAAGATGGCCGCCATCCGCAAACTATTACGCTGATGACCTATTAGTTTGGTCAAAGGATGCTCCCCCCATAAAGGTATGTTGTTGCAAAATTTGGTAGAGATCGGATGATTAGGTTAGTCGTAATTTGATTTAAGCTTTGAACATTTGTGGGGCCGCCATTACTTTTCCGTCAAGATGGCGGCGATATAAAACATGACACTGAGGTGCCTTTTGTTAGTACTACCTCTGTACCAAATTCCGTTCCATTCGGTTGCACCATGTTCGAATTAATAGGGGGAATCGATTTTCACACAAAGATGGCCGCCATCTGCAAACTATTACGCTGATGACCTATTGGTGCAGTCAAAGGATGCTCCCCCCATAAAGGTATGTTGTTGCAAAATTTGGTAGAGAACGGATGATTAGGTTAGTCGTAATTTGATTTAAGCTTTGAACATTTGTGTGGCCGGCATTTCGTTTCCGTCAAGATGGCGGCGATATAAAACATGACACTGAGGTGTCCTTTGCTAGTGCTATTTTTGTACCAAATTTCGTTCAATTTGCATTCACCGTGTTCGAATTGATAGGGGGGACAGACATTCAGAGTACACACACTCACACACACACAGACACACACACACACAGACACACACTCAGACTCACACACACACATACACACACACAGACTCACACACACACATACACACACACACACACACACACACAGACAGACACACTTTTTCGCCCTGTGTTGATCTCATAAGTCTACTTTCATTTTTTGCAAAAATCGAAAGTAGGCTAAAAATAGAAAGAACAGTAAGTGAAACAAAAGACACTGCCAAGGGCCTATATCTCATTGGCTGTAAGAAATGTAGAGACCAATAGTGTCGTCTTTTGTCGCATAGCGCCGTAGGAAAATAATCAGAACTCTTTGGCAAACTTCGGCTGTCCCGAGCTACTGAGGTAGCAATAGTATCATGCATCGCCACAAAACGCTTAACGATAAGTTTCAGAATAAATGAAGGTAAATTTGAAAGCACCAACGCGTATTGCAGCTGATAACCTCAATGTACTGCACCAACACCTTTGCACTTATACAGAGGCATAATAGTTTCATGATGATAACTGTTTAAAGGGGCCTAAGAAATCTTTTTGCACTAATTACCCCCCGTGACTGCAATTTATAAACAGCGCAAGATGCAACTATTTTCGCAATTCTGCACCAGAACACTGGTAAGGGTGACGTGATGCAGCCCGAACTGCCCGTCAACAACGGACTTACTAAAATACTCTTACAGTTACACTACTACGGACATGAATGGTTCTAGGGCCTTAATACGTGGGTTTCAAGTTCATTTTGTCTGTTATTCTAAATGTAGGGAATGGGTAGCGTTGTCCAAAATATCAAGTGAACAGTGTTACCAGCAGGGTTTCAAAGTGTATGTAAAATTTGGTGCAATTAAGAGAAACGGTGTAGATTTGTGATGAAGGGCCTAAATGCAGGGAATGGAGTGGTATGTCCGAAATTTCATGTAAACAGTGTTACTCGTAGGGTTCCAAAGGGCAAGTATTCAACTCTTGGTTCAGATTGGTGTAAGGGTGTAGATTTGTGCCAAAGGGCCTAAATGCAGGGAATGGACTGGTCTGTCATAAATTTCATGTAGGCATTGTTACTCGCAGGGTTCCAAAGGGTATGTATACAAATTTTGGTTCAGATCGGTGAAACGGTGTAGATTTGTGTCAAAGGGCCTAAATGCAGGGAATGAAGTGTTCTGTCCGAAATTTCATGCAGACTGTGTTACTCGTGGGTTCCAAAGGGTAAGTATACAAATTTTGGTTTTGATTGGTGAAACGGTGTAGATTTGTGCCAAAGGGCCTAAATGCAAGGAATGGAGTGGTATGTCCGAAATTTCATGTAAACAGTGTTACTCGTAGGGTTCCAAAGGGTAAGTATTCAACTCTTGGTTCAGATTGGTGTAAGGGTGTAGATTTGTGCCAAAGGGCCTAAATGCAGGGAATGGACTGGTCTGTCATAAATTTCATGTAGGCATTGTTACTCGCAGGGTTCCAAAGGGTAAGTATACAAATTTTGGTTCAGATCGGTGAAACGGTGTAGATTTGTGTCAAAGGGCCTAAATGCAGGGAATGAAGTGTTCTGTCCGAAATTTCATGCAGACTGTGTTACTCGTGGGTTCCAAAGGGTAAGTATACAAATTTTGGTTCTGATTGGTGAAACGGTGTAGATTTGTGCCAAAGGGCCTAAATGCAAGGAATGGAGTGGTCTGTCCGAAATTTCATGTAAACAGTGTTACTCGCTGGGTCCCAAAGGGTAAGTATACAAATTTTGGTTCAGATCGGGGAAAGGGTGTAGATTTGAACCAAATGGCCTAAATGCAGGGAATGGACTGGTCTGTCATAAATTTCACGTAGACAGTGTTACCATCAGGGTTGCAAACGGTAAGTATACAAATTTGGTTCAGATAGGTGAAACGGTGTACGTAACACTAACCATAACGCCAGCGCATGCAGATAGAGCTGTTCGGGAGCACTTGTTCTACCGACTTACTGAACAAAAATCAATCATGAAGGTCACCTGAGAGGTGTAGCCTAATGCTACATAGCCTAAACTATGCCTCTTGAATCAGGCTATCATATAAAAATAGAATTTTTCGAATCGGACTGGTAGTTCCAGAGATTAGCGCGTTTAAACACACAAACTCTTCAGCTTTATTATATTAGTATAGATATATAAAACAATCCAATATGGCGTCCATACCATATATTTCACCGGTTCACAATGTCTCCGAAACTATTTAAGCAATCAAACTGTAATGTCATATAGCATTGGAGGACTGTTAAGCAACGACAAACGCGTTGCCTTCCAAATCCTGAAAACTCAAAACCAAACTTGCGGCCAAGTGATTTTCAAGTATTTATAATACATTTTCTGACGACCTAAATCACATAAGAGCGATAAAATGTGGCACCGCGAATCTTTAATCACAGCTTAGTATAAAGACACGTCTTGTTCAATTGTTTCCAAAAATGCAAGATGACATTATAATACGGTAGTTCGAAATTTTAAAACCTCATTTTTTACCCTATTTTCATTTTGTGAAACAATAGGCTTATGAGATCACCTTTTGTCCGCGTGTGTGTATGTGTGTGCGTATGTGTCTGTGTGTGTGGAAGTGTGTGTGTGGGTCCCGTTAATAACTTCTAAACGACTGGATCGATTTTAATGAAACTCGGCAAGGTCATAGTACGATTTTGACCGACCCCAACCGTGCTGTTCAATCTTATTACGTCTCACCAATTCAACATGGCGGCTGTGCGAAATACTTCACCGGCATTCCATATCTCCGAAACTATTATTGATAACACCCTAAAATTTTGTAAGGTGATAAAGGGCACTACAAAATGTTCACCCATGGGACGTTGAAAAACCTGTTAACTACAAAACGAACATGGCGGCCAAGTGAAGTTGAAACATTTAAATAGACTTTTCTCACGATTTAACCATCCAAACGCAAGGAAACTTAGTACAGCAAATGTTAATGCACATTGTAATGCACTGGCATCTAATTTTGTTCAATTGTTCACATAACCTTCAGATGGCGGCTGTGCGCATTTTTAAAATTAAGTTTTATTTCTCTATTAATCATGCGATCGAAGTGAACGTTTGAATAATGAACCTACGCAAAACTCGTCATCTAATAGTACAAAACTCTGTGGCCTACACATATAAAAATCCAAAATGGCGACCAACCAAAATATTTCAACGGTTCTCAATATCTATTAATCTATGATAGCAATCAAACTGATTTTTTTTTGTTGATAGAGGCTGTGAACCTGTGGGACTTTCAATTACCTGGTGAGCACAAATCCAACATGGTGGCGGCGCGAAATATAAATATTTAACTGGACGTTTCTCGCAATTTAATCATCACAGCCAAGTAAAATTTGGTATGGTAAATGCTTATACAAATTTCAATACACTGGCATCTAATTATATAAATTGTGTTCATAATCACAAGATGGCAGCTCTGCGAAATTTTAAAATCTGATTTTCATTTATTGTGTCCTAATCATGCGATTGATGTTTGAATACTACACCTACACAATAATCTTCATGTAATAGTGCATAACTCTAAGACCTACATATATAAAAATCTAACATGGCGACCATCCGAAATATTTAGTTGGTTCTCAATATCTACGAATGTATTACAGCAATCAAACTGAAATATTGTATGTTGGTAGAGGCAATTAAAATACGTAGGATGGCCCCTACGAAAATTGGCTGTATTTCACGGAACTACTTGCTTATTTCTCGTATCTAATCCATGTAGTGAAGAGAAAATTAGTATGCTGGGCTAATATATTATTCATTAGGGTATCTAATGACTCTAAATTATGTAGCTTACTTTTCGTAAATCATTGAAACCTTATATTTGACTGTTTAAAAATGTACCCCCATGATTCGTTTCAGAAAGATGCCTTCACGATACTGAAGTTGTATATTCTAACATACTTTGTCATTGTAATGGCGTCGACGGAGATTTTTTAGGGGTTATACACCGAAGACATCTATCCCAGTTTTCTATTGATGATATCATAAATTATGGATTATACTCATATTCATTTCCGAAATGAACCTACCTCTAGGTAAGTTGATACACCATTACAGAATTCCTAAGTGTTAAAAGCCTCATCATGTAACTTTAGACACACATTTTCCAGCAGGAGGTGTGTTAATGAGAGTTATCTTGAGGAATGATTAAAGCTTTGCTTCAATACAGGGCATGTATTAGTACCATAATAATATGATTATGCTTTCTTAAACATATTTTTTTATGTTTTGTGTCTGAAATGACTAGAACTTATGGGTATTAAGTTTTGATTTTGATTTCCTTGCTCTATACTTTGTCACAACGTATTTAATGTACCGAAAGGTGTTTGGTACTGTGCCCTTATCCACTAGTCCATATTTGAGGTCCCAGGCACATGTTTGAACGGCGCGCGGAATTTGTTGTCGAAGCATTTGGAAAGAATATGCAGGCAACAGAGAGGCTTGTGACGCGTAGTACTTCATCACAAAGGCTATATTTTATGATTAAATAGTTCCCGATATTTTGGAAACTTGGGAAGCACATCATTTTTCTGGAATGAAGAAAAGGAGAAGAATGAACTATATTGAAAAGATATCGGATCAATAGAAGCCGAGATATTGGCAATTTTGTATTCAGGAATTCCTTCGCTGTGACGACACAGCTTGTGACGTGGACTTCAGCATGGAACGCCGTGGGAGTATAAATTGGAGCCTGAGCAGAGCTCAAAACCTTATTTCTTCGCAGCGCATGGTCTCTATCACTTCGCTTATTCGCAGCTCATGGTCGCTATATTACTTCTACGTTGTGCATGGTCACATTATTATCTTCAAGTGCTAGTAAGCAGTTACTCTAAGCGAAGTGTTGTAAATCTTCGGACCAAGTAGTGGTCCGAGTGTTAGAATATTTCACGCACTGTGAAACTTTGAATATTTTTGTGAAGCGAATTCAAGTGTTAGGCTTCAACATGCAGTTGACACTTAGTGAATTCTTAGCTGCATCGGACATATGGTAGATATTTTCTACAAGCCATATTTAATTCTATTGGGACATAGTCGTTGTTTCCAATTTCACCAGTGACAAGTTGTTGGCTTGGTAACTTAAAGATCAACCACGACAACATCACAGTATTCATCAGATACCTGTCTTGCTTGGTCGGTCCACTTAGCCAACGTACGGGACCAATTGTGTCTGACGCAATTTGGGAGATGAAAAACCTCACCCGGTAGAAGTTTAGAGGGGCTGGAGAAATTCATTTCCCGATATCAGGACTTAGCCTACGAGCGACCAGCCGTGTTTGACGCGTGTCTGGGAGGTGCATAACCTCGACCCATAGGACTAGTTTACGACAGGAACTTCAGGTCTAAACCAAAGCAAATAAGATTGTCAGTGTATCAAATTTTACTGAATGTGTCACAGTTGTATCGCAGTTACATCTGGTTTATTACCACGGATCTTAGAGATCGAATCCACTTTAAGCTAATAGTAACCGCTATTGAGACTTTCGTCATGAACATTGCAAGTCAAGAGTATTTCAAGTCAGCTATGGAACTACCAGTCATGAGCTCTTAGACTAACTACGGGTAGCAATGGAGGCCGATACACGGATTTACGTACGGGTCCGATAGGACTGAAGAATGGAAATAATCTGGAATCAACCAGAGGGTTGATATCATCAAGATCTACAAGAATGTAAGCTACATTTGAATTATTTGTAATTCTATGGGAATTGGAATTCTCCATTTAAACAGAAATATCAACACCCCACTATATTTTGTTTGCTGTGGCAAACTGGGCTACGAGGCAATTGAGGCCTATGTCTGAACATTCTCTGTGTTCAGAGGCCATGATTATACGTTATGAATCTATGGACAACATCATGAGCATCTTAGTTTATTTTTCTATTTTTTCATCGCGATCATCAGCCGTAGGATCTGTCGATCTTAAGTTTTATTTTTAGAAATGGATAGTTTCTTTTCATCTACGAAGTCGAGCTTGATTGTTTTCAAGTTGTTTTGTCAAATAAATTCCAGTTAGGAAGATGACAATAATAATAATTTTTCAATGATAATCTTAATAATTTCATTTTCTGATTTATTGATGTTAATAAGAATATTTTTGGTAACTTCTAATAATCATGACATGTTATGTGGATAATAAGTTTGGAATTTTGCAACAGCTTAGCTACTTCGGATATGTTTTATCCGATGACTAGTGGTTTTACACACGCCCACATTCTGAAGTAATAGAATGAATTTTGAAGCATTTTACAATTGCGTTAAGGAATTAAATCATGTGAAGACGCGGAAGGTTATCGAAAAGGAATATAAGAATCCTGTAGCAAATAGGGTTTTCTTGCATTTGTATAAATAATATATTATTTGAGAATGTCACTATATGACAATATTGTTGACCAGAGTAGACCCGATCTAAAAATGAATTAATGTGATGGTGAAATTTGTAATACATTTATTGGAGGAGTAAGGAAGCTTCAGGTTGGAAAAACAAGCGGTGGATTGATAAAAAATATTAACGTGTGAGAATAATAATAATAATAATAATCTGTGGAAAAAATATGATGTGTAGTACTGTAAAAGCTGAATTTTGTCATTCAAATAGTGAAATAATGTCAAATGAATGAATATGGTGTTACGTGAAGCATCAACCATACTAATGGTTAGATGGCTTATATAAATATGTTGGTAAGTATACATGAAAGTATAACAATATTACGAATCACACTCTCTTCGAAGTAGAAAACCCAATGGTTATTTCATGCAACCATCATGGTTAAATTTCACATATGATTTTCTCATGTTCTACATATATTTCCCTGTATTGATCAACCCGATTTTGCTACAAACAAATCTTTAGTTTTTGACGATACCTTACCGTTGGTCGAATATGAATGTGATCAGATAATTGTTGACACATTAGTGGAATGGGCCGGTGCTTGAAGTAATATTGTCATTGTTATTTAATAAACAGCCACTACCGTCTCACGGATTATTTTTATCTTATTGGAGTTCCAAAACCTATAAATGTTTAAATTTTGTGGAAGTAAATATTTCATATTTAAATGAATATGAATAATTTATGGGTGATAATCTTTGTTACTACTGTTATATGATGGAAATAGTCAGATTGATCTTTCCAACGATCTGAACGATGAAGTTTAAATAATTAAATTTATGATTTAGTTGTCAGATGGATAATATGTTTTGGTTAATTTTCCAATTAATGGAATTTATAGTTTTTGAATCATGTTATTCATGATTGTAATTATCGGATCCAGAACTGATGATATAATACATATTTCTCATGATCGAAGTTCTTCGAATCCATGCTCAAATGTTTAAACAATTGTTATTGTTGATGCTCAGTGCCCGTCAAATGTTTATTGTTTCCTTGTGATGACTCAATGATATGATAATTGACACACCGATTTAATAAGTGAATTTTTGATTCTTGGAAAAGTGATAGAAAGTTATTTAAACAATTGAACTTCTAAAAGCTAGTGATTTTTGATAACAAGTGAACTAGTTAATCTATGAAAATATTCTACGAGTGAAAATAGTCAATTAGAATTCAGGCTGGACGGTTAAATTTGCCCTGAACAACTTACAGTTGTAAATAATTTTGATAAATTTTTGGACAATACCACAGGACTGATATTTTGGCATTAGTTCAAATTTCATAGTGTTTCATATGTGCTGATACTTCTATTTGTGTGTTATATGTATGAAAACGTTTTCATGCATCCTAATACTATTTTTGCAGTTTTAAATAGAAAATTTTAACTATAAATAAAATGAGATTTTTTAGAAATTGTAGTATTTTCAAATCTCCCTTCTATCCTTATTGCTGCTTCGAGCCGAAAATCAGTGAAGCAAATTAGATCTTGTTTTGTTGTTTTATGTTCACCCATATGGCGCCCTGAGATATATTTGAATCTCGTGCTAACTGATTTTCGGTAACATGCATATGTGGTCGTTGGACTTCGGTCTAATCGGGCACAGTACATTACATAGAAATGATGTTTAATAGAAGGGCGAGTGTTAATGGAAAAGAACTATAGACTATTTTATAATACGCTATTTATTTCCTCACGAACTACTTGTTATAAGCCAGATACATTTACGTTATTAGTCTATAATCACCATAGAGTTTCAGGGATATTGAATGCCAGTAAATAAATTGTTCGCGGCTGCCATTTTTGATTGGTGATACTTATCTAAATTTGAGAGGTACGATCATGTTGGAATTTAAATAGTATTAATTCCTTACCGACTACCATAGAAATTCGGCGAGTTGTTTAGATTCTATTAGGAACACACACACAAAAAGGTTATCTCATAAGTCTATAAAGTATATTCTTGGCATACACGTGAAACACGTCAAGTCAATAAACACGTTCTGGAGAAGATGAGCCACGAGCACTGTATCTATATGCAGAGCTCAATTCCTTGTAAACCTGTTCTCTGGCATAATGTGTTTCACTTGTGAGCTGATAATATGATAAACAAGATGTTCAGTAATGAACATGTAACTTACCTTCTCTTAAATGTGTGGGTATATTTATATCTCTGTGTTCTTATGAAGGAGTATGGGTGAATGTTCTTGTGATGAACGTTAAATTCTTTACCCTATATGAGACACCCCATTTACTAAGTTTCGTTCTAATTCCACTTTTCCATCCTGAGGAATTGATTGGATCATTAGAAAAGTACGCCAATCCACCATCTTGAATATATGGAATCTATTATCCTGCGCCTTCTGCAGATAAAATCTCTTATAAGAGATTATATATAGGCTATGCTTCGTTTCGGCATTGTAACTGTAACAAATGGATTGTGGAGATTAATGTCTTATATATTCAAGATGGTGGCTTCGTTCCCTGCTAGCTGGCAAGTTAGCAACTCGTCGTACACACATTTATTGAAAATACGAATGTACTACTACTTAGCTACACTGGATCAAATCCAACTATAAAAATGGAGGTCGAGATTTTAGAAACCTCGGGGAGTGAACGTTGTTTTTCTTTTTTTTTTTTTTAAGGTGCCTATAACTAACCAGTAGTACACTCGAAACTAACGTTATGAAATGAAGAGATCGTTGTTTACTATAGAATATAGAAATGGAAAAGGGAATCTAACTAGCGTCAATCGAGATTTATTAACGAAAACATCTTACAAAGATATTAAATAAAGACTCCTAACAATTAAATTAATTAACTTCAAAATATTAAAATAATCCAAATAATAACTTTTCGACTAAATATATAAAAGATCACCGAGAATTAGGTCTAGGGATACTGCATCCGTCCTAATTACTGAGTTAAAAATAAACTTCCAGTCTTCTATAGACTTCTCCATCTATTCCAATTATTTAGCTTAAATATTTCTCGACGTCTAATTTCAACATGCTGAATTATTAATAATAATACATTTCTATTTACAAACGTATCTTGAACTCTATACATACGTATTTTACTCCTTAATTCTTCCTCTCGTTTATCTATTAGTAAATATTAAATCCTTTCGAATTCCTCATTAATTTATATACACAATTTACATACATCTATATCGGTATAGATTATCTAGTTTCTCTATTTAAAACCCTTTTACAATATTTTTCCTTGCATTACTCACTTCGCTTTAGAGTTTCTTTATCGTCAAATCCAATTAAGTTCAGAGCGAACGGTAAAGTTAATTCTAGCTAAATTACGTCAAATCCGTGCTAAAATATTAATCATGACATTACATAGAACTTCCTTCATTCATTCACATTTGTTGTTATTCAGAGTGGTTTTACATTTAATATTAACTTCTCTTTCACTATCGCTTCTATAACTCATCATCATCAATATAAATTTCATCGTTAACTTAGTAATATATTAATACAGACTTCATCAAGTCCTTCTTAATTGTTTAAGAAACGCAAAATCCTCCTCCGATAAAATTCTCTCCATAGACTTAAATCTTTCCATATAATAAAACGAAATTCTATATTCATTTATATTCCTTCTCAGTGTTACCCCTTATCAATACCAGTATTTTAACATATCATTTCTTTCTTTAAACATCAATTACCTCAACAATACTGTTTATATACCTGTCGTGCTTATGTCACTGTTATAAAATCTTCATTTATGACATTTATGTGTACTGTGCGGGAAAAAGTGTGAACGCTATCACGCGGAGATATGCGTCAAAAGAACAATAACTCTTTTGGACCTGTGTACTCAACACTAAGATTGTTATGTATGCACATTGTGCGATATTCCGTGATTATTATTTATGACATATCTCATTATTCAACTGTTCCTATTTCAACGATACATTACTTCTCTTTCACTGAAATAACCACTATCTCTGATATTATATGTGTAAGAACTAATCTTGGAATTTTGTCTACTTATATCATAAAAAATCAATACATTTATTTTCCTTCTGGTCAAATATAAAATGAGGATAACATTTAATATTCTTTTTGTTATGTTAATATGAATTTCATTACATTCGTCATAATATTTAGCGTCAAGACTTCCTACTTTCACGACAAACTATCTAGAACTCTATAATGCTGCCTCTCGTCAATATAAAAATAGCCTCATTGACTCTAGTATAGAACTAGATCGAATTTGCCATAGCACCGCAATCTCAAAACTTCTATCCTCGAATCTGATACAACTAGATAAACAACATCTTGGTAAAATCTGTAAGATGCAGTCTCTTCAAAACTAAATAAAATTAATTTTATCAGTAAAATTTCCCATTCGACGAATAAAATAGATAGAATAAAAATGTTAAAATACAATCGTGAAAATATCCAAAATACTAAAATTTGAAAAACGATAACTTTCTAAAGAAGCTACAAATGTTACGTATTTGAATGGGGAGACTAAACATCGTAGATATCTCTTAGAACATGGTCGAATCAATGTCATCCACAAAATTATCCGAACTACTAAAATAAGACAGATCATTCATCTACCTTCTGCCCATCTCTGCATAACCAAACCTGGTGTATTTTGGTCTCCTTGAACTGTAATCTCCTCCAACTTATGATGATTTCACCTTCGCCTGTCTCGATGTCATGTTGTCAGATGATCCTTCGGAATATGGCTCTGCATAGTCTGGCTACTGCATGAAACCCGTTCTGTTCCTGGTTTATATAAACCTGTCGATATAATGCGTCAAACAGCTGCTTTCTTGAAGGTCTCGTAGTTGGAACTCACTGTCCCAAATACAGTTACACACACTATTACAGTCGTCACGGAATACAGGATAGCAGACCAAATCAACTCACACCCAACTACACATTGCTGATTACCAAGATGTCCCAAGCCCCTTAAATTAATTAACTACAACTTGAAAAGAATCACTGTCTCCCGGATCATAGAGCTACTTAGTAGTTGTCCTTGCGAGTGTGAGTTCACCCCATTTCTGCTTTCATATAAGTTCTAATAATCCTGATGGAGCCTGGAACATCCTAGTTAATAGGCAAATGCGTTACCCCTACATTGGTATTGTTCTATCAGTTTTTGCACCATATAAACTTTCTCTCGCCGAAGTACCAGACACACTCAATGTGACATTGTTTACTTTGTAATGGTAGTGATTGAAAATCATCAAGAAACATGGCCAAAATTGACGTGCATTGTTTCTATGTTGTCGTCTGATAACTAATATTAGGGCATTCGATAAGTACTGGCAACAATGCTATAACATCACAAAGAATATCATCTGGTTAATTTTGACACTACGAACTTCATTTATAGTCTCCTGCCATGTCAGCAATACGTTGCCAAATCCTCGGAAGACGACGCACTCCGTCTGGAGCAACATTTCTGGATATCTCTCTCACTGATCGATCTAGAGCTCTCCGGATGTCAAGTGTTGATTGAAATCGAACACCTCGTAAAGGTTCTTTGATCTTTGAGAATAAGTCGTAATTACAAGGGCTCATGTCAGGTGTATTTGGTGGATGTTGGATTACTTCCCAGTTCCACGTTGTAAACGAATTCCTCACTGTTGCGGCTACATGGGAACGAACATTGTCATGTAACACAATAGGACTCCCAATGGCTTGAGGTCGGTTACAAATGATGTTCCAAGTAACGCAAATAGTAGTCTGCATTAACTTTTATACCAAGAGGTTCAGTATGTACGAAAATAATGCCTTCATAATCATACACATAATTTATTGTCATTAGTTTCGAAGGATCCTACAATTCTTGACATCTTTCTGGGAGTGGGGATTCTGTATGTCGCCATTCACTTGATTTACATTTCAGCTTATATAAACGTACCCATGTCTCATCCATTGTGATAACACGACGAAGAAATCCCTCATCTTTATGTTCATATAGCTCCAAATGCATTATTGCTGTCTCAATTCACTGCCACTTTCCAATTTCGGCTACAGTGTGGTATATCCAGTGGGTACAAACTTTTCGCTTCCTCAGCTTTTTTTGTGAAATGTGATTGACAGACGATGCTGCAATACCATGTTCATTGGAGATCTCCACACATGTCCAGCACCTGTCTTTTTCCAATAATGCCCTTACAGCCTGAACTTAGATCGTGAGTTGCAGCAACAGGTCTACCAGCACGTGCTCTGTGTTGACATTCCTCTGTTCCTTAATGGAAGGTTTCCATCCATCTTGCAATAGTTCGAAAATGTAGGACTTCTCTCCCGCAAGCTTCTTCTGCTCTAATGCACTGAGTTGCACTTTTTCCTCTTGCAAATTGAATTTTTATGAAGCACCTTTGTTCATATCTACTGAACATCATTTTAGGGCGGCATTGCCTACTAAATGTGAGAAACAGTTGTGTATTCACAAATATCAGCTATTTAGAGACTTTCAATATTACAGATTTATGCAACAATGACTGCTCAAAAATATACTACAAGATTGCAATTGTCATCACTAGGATCGCTGATTGACAACAGTGTTGCCATTACTCAACGACTGTCCAAGTATATGTACATCGTTAGCAATTGACGTGATCTTTGTTATACTTTCAACGTTTAACACGGTAATATTTTGGTATTCTTGTGACGAATTTGTCTTCATGTTCTTCCGGTGAACATTTCGCTGGTAAAGAGAAAAACGAGTATTGTCATGTCAAAGAATACTTATTTAAATTTAAAATGGTACCATACACGACAGACATGACAATTTTACCCTCAACATTAATGTCCGGGTATTTGTGGAATTGCCCTTTTATCGGTATTAGTAAAACCTTTCTAATCATTGGGAATCTGCATACAAGATGCCACATGACTTATGCTATCGAAATTTGAGACCTAATACATCTACAATTCTGCTTGCATTAGTACCAGGTAACCAAAAACGTTCGTGCCTTTACATGAACAACACGTGAGGACATTCGTACCAATGGCTTTCATTCAACAACGTAATCATCGTCAGTGTCAATGTCATGTTGCAAATGATTTACAAGTTTATGAATCCCCATATTTTGAAAGTTCCGTCTTTAGAGGCCTATGATGTTTCGACCGCCTCCGTGACATCTAGGTTCCTGAACTGCTAATCACGCAAATGGTTATCCATTATTAAAGATAGATACTACGATGGAGCAATGTCTGGAGAGTATGGAGGATGAGGCAGAATTTCACAGCCAAGTGTATTGATGACCTCATCACATATGAGCTCATCATGGCTAGGTTCTCCCTTGGCGGCTTAATTGAACACTCACCACAAACGGCACGAACTTGTTTGGTTTCCTGTTTTAATACTGAGATCATAATATATTGGGAAGGGAGAAACATGCCCGGTACTTTACTCAGACAATTAAATCCTGTGCGTATAGGTCTAAGTGTGTTCGTTAACACTGACATTTATATTTGTTGTTTGTCGGAGGCCTATGAGATAATTCAGTTTTGATTTCGCTCAGGTTCCACATAACATACAGTACATTCAGTGGCATGAGTGAAATGCAAATTGGTGTAGAATTTGCGTGTGTTTAAATGTTGACTATTTAATAATCGTCCAGGTATGTAGGCTGTATGACTGGGGAATCAGGCCAAGTACATTCATCTACAGTCCATAGCGAGGTATACATCAATATTATGATGTAAACAGGACGTGGCTTTCGGCAATTTGAACGTTTGAAAAAGCGCACAAGTAAAAGTTCCCTATTAATAATCAGGCCGAGGTAGCCACCACTAATGTCATCCGTTTCAGATGGCAATATAAATAATGCGCGCGCGACATAGCAGTAAACCAGTCACAAAAACTGTATTGATTGGTCCATATGAGTGGGATGGGGACGGAGGGTTAGCCAACGAACAGGACCTGGAAGCAATTTGTGACCAAATGCGTGGTGATGTACAGCTGTTGCAGCTGTAGATGTAGTGTTGCTTCCCGCAACTAGCTACTGTATATGGGAGGCATTATATCATTTAGGCCGGAAAATTTACGGTCGGGTGGAAAATATATTAAAACAAGAGTTGGCCCCTGGCTTCTGGAAGCAGAAAGGTGTATCGTGATTGAGGAGTAGTAGTTGTAAACTGAGACTTCAATAGTGATTCACACGTGACAATCTACTACGTTACGGCGTCGTGGAGAGCGGAGAGAAAATAATCGTTGGAATTGTCATCTTTTTATTTTTGTATGTATGTTAAGTAGCCAGCCTGGAGGCTTTCAGATTCTCAAAAACAGCCACTGTATATTATGTGAGTATAAACCACAACAATCCAAGGCAGTGCTATATTGAGGCGAAGTTGGCAAAGTGAGGAGAAAGGTAGTTTGCTATCGCTTACCTCACTGATTCAGATCAACAGTACTGACCCTATGAGTAACACCTATCAAAACATCCACAGACACTAGCTGTGCCTGAAATGCCATTACTCAGCACCACCCATACCTCAAAGCTTTCATAAAGTCACAACCATGAATGAGACCGAGACATCGGTGAAAGGCATCATTTTGCTCTAGCCTGCGTCAACAGACAAATGCAAAATTACAATAGCTCTTCTTAGTACGAAATGTGCCATCAGAAGTTTTGGAAGCCAAATTATGGTATACTTATGAATTTGTGACCAATCCGGAGCAAGAATATTTGGAAACTCAACCAATCACAGCTGCCTAAAGTCACAACAGAATCATCTTAATTCTATTATTTTCAATTCATCCCTTCAACATTTAGGCTAGGTGTTTTAGCCTTTTTTGATGTTATGAAATGTAGGCTTATGTGATCCCCTGTCCCTATATCCGGATGTGAGTGTTAGTATGTTTGTCTCCGAAAGTGTTGATTGCCTAGGGTGATTTCAATGATACTTGCTAAGGACCCACTACTACTGCGTCTGACCCTTTCAAATTCAAAATGACAGCCACCTGAAATATTTCACTGTTATTCATCTCCGAAACTATTACTTCTTTCAAACTGATTTTTAAGCTGGTAATGGATAGTAAATCAAGGTCATTTATAAGTTATTTAACTGATAAATACAAACAGCAATATGGCAGCCATGTGAAGTTCGAATACAGTATTTATGTGAAGTTTTCTCGCGATTTAATCATCTGAGTCCCTTAAAACCTACCACGGTAAAGGCATAATATACCGGCATTTATTTAATTCACTTGTTTTGAAAAAATCAAGATGTGGTTGTGCGAAATATAACAAGTAATTCCGTGAAGAACTAAATAGCCTATTTTCATATGTCCAACTGGTCCTGGAAATGGAAGAAATGGAGAAATGGAAACGAAATTTCAAAACATATTGCACAACCGCCATTTTTAAGTTCTCATTAAATGCCATTAAATTAGACACCAGTATGTTAAATCATGTATGAAAATATACCGTGCTAAGTTTCACAGCACTCGGATGAAAAGTCGCGAGAAAAAACAATTTAAATATTTAAATTTCGCGACGCCGACATGTTAGTTTTGTGCTCACCAGGTTATTGAATGATCCTTAAGTAAACGTATATTAATAGCCTTTATCAACATACAAAATTTCAGTTTGACTGCTGTAACAGATTCGTAGATATTGAGAACCTTCTAAATATTTCGGATGGTCACCATGATGGATTGTTATAGGTGTGAGGTATAGAGTTATGTACCATTATATGAAGATTATCGCGCAAGTTCATTATTCAAACTTTCACTTTGATCGCATGATTAGGACACAAGGAATAAAAACTTAATTTTAAAGTATCGCACAGTCGCCATCTCAGGGTTAACCAAAAATTGAGTTTAATTTTCAGTATATTACATTTTCTATTAATATTTACCGTACCGGGTTTCACTGTGCTCGGATGATTAAATCGCGAGAAAATTCCATTTAAATATTTAAAATTCGCTTGGCTGCCATTTGGGTTTTGTGATCACTAGGTTATTAAAAGTCGCACAGGTCACCTTCCTTTAAATACCCTCTATCAACATACAAAATTTCAGTTTCATTGCTGCAATAGATTCGTTGATATTGGTCGCCATTCTGGATTGTCATACACAAGAAATTACTTCGCTCCTTTCTCTACGCTCTCACAGAAGCAAAACAGATATTTAATTAATTAAAATATATTGTATCATATTTATAAATCCGACAGCAGTGGCTATGCTCGCTAAAAGCGCAGCTTTAGGTCATGGGGCCAAGCTCTCTGCTGACTCGGTAGACGCGTGGGTTCGAGCCCCACCGTCGGCCGTCCTTGAAATGGTTTTCCGTAGTTTCCCATTTTCAACACCAGGCAAATGCTGGGACGGTACATTCTGACAGGCCACGGCCGATTCCTTCCACATCCTTGCCCAGTTTCATTCATCTTCATCCATTCCATCCATCATCCCGGCGCGCAGGTCGCCCACGGGCGTCGACTAGAAAGACCTGCACTCGGCCTCTCAGGTCACACGAAAAAAAAAAAATGTACCTTCTTTGTGGAAAAAGGGTAAAATAAAGTAAAAAATGACCATGTTCAAAATTGTAACCATTGAAAAAGTATACAAAATATTAGCTGAAAACTCTTCGTTTTCTTTTTTCGATACCCTTCCCATTTCGATTGATGTTTGTACTTCCACTGTCGTTCACTCTTATTTGTTTAATATTAACATACCCAAGGAAGGACACTTAGTTTATTCAGGCAAAAAGTAACTTCTATAAATATCTATTCATCATTCCGAAAATAAGCGTAGCCTATCTCACCTTAAGTTATCAGCTCTGACACAAATAAAACCGATTGCGTGGGATTCATGAATATATTAGGAAAATGGATCTTACTTAAAAATATCCTATAGGTCCTACAGCCAAGATTCATAATAATTAATAAAAACAGATATAACATGAACAGTCATGGATATTATTGGTTTGTCCGGGTATATTCTTCCCGTGTATAGCGCGACCTATTCCGCCCACACATCACTGAGTTCACGCGGTAATAATAGTGTGATAGTGACAGATATACAGTACTATTTCAATTCCGAACTCAGTTATGTAAGCAGGATAGTCCAAGTGATGCAAAATTTTGTTGTAGTTGTTGCCGATTCATTTTAGAGGCTTGGGACTTCTTGGCCATCAGCTCCGTGTAGCTGGTTGTGTTGAACTTCTCTGATAGCCTGTACACCTGTGGTGACTGTAGTAGTGTGTGTAGCTGTAATAAGGACAGGGATGGGGTAGGTGCCCCGGGACTTGAGGTAAGATACTATCCGGGCATTTTCCTAGAAGTGGTATGGAAAACCACAGGGGTAAAGCAAACTCAGGATACCCTCTGTCAGCACCGGGATTTAATCCTACGATCTCCGGACTTGCTGCAGCTGCCCTCGTGGCCGTGGCGAACGATTTAACGAACACGGTACGCCGCGGGACATACGCGATGCAAGAGAAAAGTATTCTAGAGTATCTATAAATATTAAAATTGTACCAGCGATGAAGACGAGAAGAACTGCACTTGACGTCAGATATGAGTTGCCTACCACAAATTAGAAATGGGTGAATGCCAGCGAAACGTTTGGAATCCATCAGTTGCACAGCTGCTGCATGATCTAATAACGACTGAAATGAAATCACGTGAATTTGTACACTTCCATTCACCCATCTCACAGGTATATTCGGGAGTGGTTATTGAGGCCGAAACGTTCCATCAACCAACGTCAGATGGAGCAGATAATCTAATCTCAGTTCCATTTGTCATTGCCTGAAGTACAATTCTGGCCACAAGCATGCCTTGAATGGACCAAATTACCTTACAATTGCTTGGATTTTAACAATGAATGGCGTCCTTAATGCACTTTGACCGCAATTCTGTACTACACAAAATTATCTCCACGGATTTTGTGGCTTTAATCAATATTCCCTTCTCATCTGGAACTGTGATAGCCGAGATGTGTCTCTTTGTAGCAAACTTGTTTTGCATTCAGATTCTCTTCCTGAAATTCTTAATGAGAGATTATACACATGTATGTGAAGTTGTACTAAATTTGGCAAGAACCTGAAAATAGACGACTTTAAGTCCTGGCATTTTCTGGAAGTTGAAATGTAAGGAAAATCATTTTAATGAGGACTTGTGCTGGGGTTCAAATCAACTCATCCCCCGATTTCAGGTCTGTGACCTTGACAGCGAACCGGTCACTGTGCTACTACACTATACAGGGTTTCCCAAACAAACAGACAAGGCCAAGCATGATTTGCGGGAAAGCAAACTGATCGTTTTCTAGAAGGAACCCAAATCCAGAAACGCACGGCTTGGACGCTGTAGCGCATTGACGTGTGCGAGTGGTATGCGTTGCACAGGTCGTCAATAAACTCAACATGAGTAGCACATGGAGCACACTAGAACTTGGGTTCGAACTGTGTACCTCCGACGTCATTGCAGAGCCTACGTCGGGGATGCTGAGCCACACGCACATGACCCAATACGTGCGGCTGTCCTTTGAAGGATGGCAATCACTCCGTGGACTCTAGTAATAAGGTCCTCCGCTTACGTAACAGGAGTGGCATATACCATACTCTTCACACACCCTACAGAAAGTAGTCGAGAGGTGTCAAAACTGGCGACCGTGCTGGCCATGGAACCGGCCCACCTCGACCAATCCATTGATTGGGATATGTGACGTTGAAGTGATTCCGCACATTTACAGCAAAGTGTGCTGGAGCTCCGTCATGTTGCAGCTACATTACCTGCCGAACATTTAGTGGCACTTCCTCCAATAGAGTAGGCAAAACATCTCAAATATGTGTGAGGTAGGTCTGTCCTGTCAGTCTGCAGGGCAGTAGGTATGGCCCAATGCAATGTTCACCAATGATTCCAGCCCAGATGTTAATACCGAACATGTGTTGGTGGTTGCGAATCACGTGCGCACGAGGTTTTTCGTCCACTCAAAGTGTCACAACCGTTCTCAGACTTCGACGCTCTCCAGCGCCCACACCGTGCTTTTCCGGACTGGGGGCTCCTTCTTGAAAACCGATCAGTCTGCCTTCCCGCACATCATGCTAAGCCTTGTTGGTGGTTTTTGGGACACATTGTACAATATCTATGCAAAATAATGTAACTGGTTACAGTGAAACTTAACCATTAGATTTGGCAAATTTGTGTTTGCCTGTAACTTGTATTGAATTAATGAAAGTGGTCATCACGCCCGTTGTCCTAAGCATTATGTATTTGAATAAATTGACTACTGGTATAGCTCAGACAATTGATAAAGAAGTATGGGGAGCTGGCGTTCCAATAATTTAGGCTATTGTTTCCAGAACTGAAAATAGAAAATCTTAGTGGAATATAATGTTGCTCATTCATGCCATAAAATGTCTGGAATATACTCCAAAACCAAAGCGAATGTTCATTACATAGGGAAAGGAGGTACTGTTTTGAACAATAATCAAGTTCATTCCAGTACTGACAGCTGGTCCGTGTCCAGACGTCATTATCAACCAACTTGATCCATGCATGTGAACAGCGTTCCCTTCTGCTAACGGTCATCTACTACTTTACTTAATTGTAGGAGTGTTTAATTGCAATGCTATACAAACAATTAGTTCCGTAAAGAAATATTTTTTGTTTTTACCTAGCTATATATTCAACTGTCACTTTCCATCTCGAAGCTCTCCCGTCAGTTAAATATAATTTCCATGTCACTAAATAAACTAAATACGAGTATATGGTACATAATTATTTGGTGATTTATACACGTAACTCTAATAACTAAATATCTCTAGTATATGATCTGCATTGTAATAAAATGTAGGGTGACAATTCCAAACACAAAATTGACCATCCTAGTCATTTCATGAAAAAAAAATATATATATAAGTTTTATTTTAAGATAGTAATACCGTCTCATTATAGTACTAGTGGTTGTCTTATAATGTTTTTAGTGGCTCAAGATAACTCACATCAACACTCCTCTAGCAATGGAAAACATGTGTCTGAAGTCACTTGTTGTGGTGCTATATACAGTATGTGAGTAAAACTCTAAATAATTATGTACCATAATATTTGGTTTATTGCGCTAGTTCATCTTATCGTTGTCCGGCTCCGTGGCTAAATGGTTAGCGCGCTAGCCCTTGGCCCAAAGTTCCTCGGGTTCGATTACCGGCCAAGCCATCAGGTATTTTGATCTTCTGGGGTTAATTCCCGTGTCTCGGGGACTGGGTATATGTGACGTCCTCATCATCACTTCATCCTTATTACGACGCGTAGGTCACCCACGGGCGTCGTCTAGAAAGACCTGCACTCGGCCTCTCCGGAGGCCACACGATGATTATTATTATTATTTTATCGTTTTACCCAAAGACCGGTTCAATAGAGCACCAACAATAGATGTTACTTATACATGCATATACTGCTCTATTTATGATACCTTCATTAAAAATCACTTTGTTTCAACCCTTGAAGCTACCACAACATCCACCACTACTTCAGTATATTAACATTGCGTACAGAAATGTATACATATTGGCATCGGTTAATTATGGCTCCTCCTGTAGACATCGCAACAATAATTAACGAGTCACAGAAGTTTATTTTAGGAAACGTAATTTGTATATATAATTTATAAAAGTAGGCTAAGAATTCAATGCCAATCTATTAATATTATAGCAGTGTTTACTGCACTAATCTTTCCAACATTTGCTCCAATAAGGCATGGCATATGAAAAATTATACTTTAAAGATAAGCATGGATAAAATGTAGAAGTGTTGAATTCAATATTTGAGAAATAAACCAACATATTTCATTCGTCGTACTAGTATAATTTTTTCAACTTATATTGCGATTGTGACAACGAGAACCTAGTAATAGACGTATATTTTGGATAATAAAATGGCACCTTCTGCAACTCAGGAATGCTACACTAAAATTTACATGCCCGAATGTTTTACTCATAGCATTGATCCCTCATACCTGATATTACTGAGTCAGATAATTCCCCGATGAATTGTAGAATTCGTTTTTGACCAGTTGATTTGTTCCTTTTGTTTCACACACAACGTTTTTTAACTACTATCCTAACGTAAATTTCAACGCTTACATTCACTTCAAAGTCAGCTTCATTCACAAGAGTATTCGTTATCGAATGGTTATCAGGTATCGACGATGGTTACAGCGAATATGTCTACTATTTCATTGCTTTAGTTTAGCAGCTCCCTTCTTCGTGTATACCTTTCTGAGACGATACATTTCCATTAGGTGTGAGTGCGCAAATACAGCCTTACATTAAGTAATTACATTTCCGCTCGACAGAATAACAGGTACATATGTTAGTAATGGTATAATATAGTATGAATGCAGCATTATGAAACTTTATATAACAATTTAGGCTGCGGCTTGCTTGCCCTAACTTGTTGACCCTGTGAGTCACTAAACCCAGAATTAACTGAGAAAGTGTAAAGTGCTCTTCGAAACTCGGCAACTAAAACTGTCATCCTGAAGGAGATATGAGGTATTAAATGCCACACATTCCAGTTAGGGTCCAAGTTGCACAGTAACCTACAATAATAACACCGTACTTAGAATGATGCTTGATTCCTTTACTGCTTACAAAATGGCAGAAAAATAAACGTTGCGTTATCTTCAATATAGAAGTCTCTCCCCACCATCGTAGGCAGCAATAATCCAAAGGTAAATGAACGTCATTGGCTGATAGAAAATAACAACAAAAACTATCGTATATTTCTTCTATACGAGCATGTGTATGAAATCAAAATGATTTTCAGTCACTCAACACGATAATACCCAAATTATAGTGGGTGGTATTGCCTACACCTGAAAAATATTACGTGAGATTGATTAATGCACTTGGATGACTAGTTTTGATCTTCAAGCGATATGATCTGATCATTTACTCCCAGGCTATTAATCATTGTCTACAAATATGTGGATGGAGATATATATCCTAATTTAGTTACGGAAGTTTATGGTAAACTTACCGGATGAGTTAGCTGTGGTCGTTACGGTGTGGCTGCAGGCAGTCGCTCACATCCGGGAGGTTAGGAGGTTCGAACCCCTCCGCCGGCATCCTTGAAGATGGTTTTCTGTGGTTTCCCATCTTCCTTCCAGGCAAATGCTGGGGTTGGTCCCTAACTATAGGCCACAGCCGCTACCTTCCAATTCCTCGTCCTTACATTAACACGTTCCTCCCCAGACAACACTCCACACGCGACGGTATTTGTAGCTCACCCAATGGGTGTCCGTATAGAAGCAGCTACAAAACTCTGGCGAGCCGAACATGTCCTCGGACACTCCCGACACTAATAGCCATACGCTAAAAAAATTGTAAACTTGCGTCATTTGTCAGGATTTGTTAGTTCTATGTGATTTTTCTTATGGTGTTTCTAGTGGCGATTGAACTTCAAGTTTACTTGTTTAGTTAGATTATCTGTAATGGTAAGTAAATGGTCAGGTCAATGTTTTTAATTTGAAAATGGGTTAAAGAACTTAGCTGGTTATTTGGGCGATGTAATTCCCGTTCTCGTTCAGCTTCCGTCATTATTCGTTGTCCTTGCTGCACGGAACTTTTGCGAATCTGATTGGTTATCAGTGCAGCGAATCACATTCGAAATGTGTGACGTATTTGTTACCAGGGTACGACACATAATCAAGTCACTCCGCGTGCCTGTTAGATTCCTTGTGGACATGCCCCAACTAAACGGGGACAGTACGCCTTTGTATGTATGTATTTACACATTATTCTACATGGGGTGCGGTGGCGCAGTGTCCAGGCTGTTGGCTTCTCGCCACGTCAATCCGCGTTCGATTCCCGGTCAATGCATGTAAGATTTTCAAAGTGAAATGTCATGTCCTGTGGTTTGGAATCCACGTAGAAAGGAAGTTCCGTAGCAAATAATCGTGACATTAACGGTCACGTAAAACAACAATCTCCCATCCTTTCATTCATTATTACCCTTTTCGCGGAATCGGGGATGATTTGCTATGGCAAATGTTTTGAGTGCATTATGCCCCTCTTGATGCCAGTTGCATCAGAGTAGTTAATGAGAGATAATTGATGATGTTTGAAATATGCATGGGATAGGAAGGAAGCTGTCGTAGCTTATAAGATGGTACTTTCCTGTTATTTGCTAGGAGTTGAATGTGGAATATCATTCAAACGCATTTTAAGGTCGGGCGACGATGGAATTGGCATTGGTTTTTGCCAAATCAGTTCATAATTCCGCCCTATCAAGCTCGTTTGAGGTGGAACTCGCCCCTTCTGTCTTTGGCTATGCGATCTCCTCCCAGCCACATCTTAGTAGTATGGTGAGGACACAGTGAGGGTTATAGAGGAGAGCGTTGTGGTGATGAAGCTTGGGACGTGACATTGTTAATTCACTGTGATCATTCTCAAGTCCTATCAGTGTTCCAAACGTCGCTCGTGTATAGACGAAAATCTATCAGTATCAGCTCATGCACAGGTAACCAAGTCATTCTCAAACTCTTTTTATGAACACTCACTGCTCTTATAACATTTACTCTGTTAGAATGTATTTCCTGACGTAAAATGAATCACATGAAATCCGGAGGCAGTATGATGTTCCATCTCCTTAAAACAAAATAGGTCATCAAAGGCTTGTTTTCCTTTACAAAACAGTTTATGGATCAGGAATTGAAAGGCTCTTGAACATTTTCCTGGATATATTTTTTGTACATTTGGGTGTCAAAATATCAGTAAATACCTTCCTGAGTATGTAACAGCAGTGGTTGTGGTTTTAATTTTCATTTTTTTAGCGTATGGCTTTTAGTGCCGGGAGTGTCCGAGGACATGTTCTGCTCGCCAGAGTTAGTAGCTGCTTCTATTCGGACACCCATGGGGTGAGCTACATGTACCGCCGCGTGTGGAGTGTTGTCTGGGGAGGAAAGTGTGAATGTAAGGACTAGGAATAGGAAGATAGCGGCTGTGGTCTATAGTTAGGGACCAACCCCGGCATTTGCCTGGAAGGAAGATGGGAAACCAGAGAAAACCATCTTCAAGATTGCCAGCGGGAGGATTCGAACCTCCTTGCCTCCCGGATGTGAGCGACTGCCTGCAGCCACGCCGTAACAACCACTGCTAACTCACCCTTTTAATTTTCATTTACTATGTGGTACTGAAAAGTATATCCCAACTCACATACTCAAATTATGATTTAACCCAATTCTCTGAACGAAAATTGAGTGGTTAGACCCTCAATGAACAATTTTTAAACTCGAGAAATGTGATATTTCCGTACATAGGCATGTTAGACCAACAGACAGCAATTCATGAGCCTGCTAATCATAGTTAGAACTGAAAGTAACCCAAGTATTTTAGGTTAGATATAAGGACCATCAACACTGAAATTCTGAAAGTCTTGCATGATTGCTACTGGCTTGAGTGGCTTTAGACCCGAACATAGTTTATAGACAGCAACTCCGGTGCTGTAATCATGGGTGCTAGTCAAGAGAGGAGTCGATACCCATCTGTTGACAATGGTGCCTCTAAATTGGTTCCGCTGAGAGTGAGGTGAATGTGCTCTAATGGGATGTGAGACATTGTATCAGCAGGAACTTATGGGCC
The DNA here is from genome assembly GCA_946902985.2 of Meconema thalassinum. NCBI lineage: Eukaryota > Metazoa > Arthropoda > Insecta > Orthoptera > Tettigoniidae > Meconema > Meconema thalassinum. The sequence goes on along the minus strand of OX336389.2, from coordinate 293,823,815 downwards.
TGAGGGATTTAAACCACACATGGTGATGAACTGAGTAATCACAACACTTGTTACGTGTTTCGGTAATGGGGCATTCTCGAGGCTACAATAGGTAGCCAATCTAACCATGTGACTTCTTTATCATGGGATAATCGAGTCGCACATAATTCATGATTTGCTTTCTGGAATGAAGTGTGATTGTTATTTCACTATTAAGCGTATTTACCTCAACGTATCAGCCTATTTTCAACTTATGAAATATAGGCTTATGTGATCACCCATTTTCTCTGTGTTTGTTTGTGCGTGCCAGTTTGTGCGTATACGTCAATGTGTGTGTCTCCCCTAATAGCATATAGAGTAACATATAGAGCAATTTCAATGAGACTTGGTAAGGACTTACTACTGACCTCGATCGTGCTCATCAATTATTAAACGTGTCACCAACCCAAAATGGTGGCCATACGAAATATTTCGCTGGCATTCAATATCTCTGAAACTATTACTGCTATTAAACTGAAATGTTGCTTCATGGATACACATATGTGACTTGCAAAATCACGATAGACATAATACCAACAAAACAGTTATGCATATTTCAAATATTTAAAATATTTCAGTGAAACTTGGGATATCAAATATTCATAAATTGCTAAATTGGTGTCAAATTTTCATGAGAAACTCGTGAGTGCATCTATGCGAAATATTAAAATCTTGTTTCTATTTCTTGTGTCTTTATCAAGCGATCGAAGTAAAACATTGTGTAATGAACTGCAGTAATGATCTCCATGGTACTGGTACTTGACTACATGGCTTACGTACGGACAAAACACTCCAAGATAGTGATCATGCGGAATATTTCACTGGTTCTCAACATCTATGAATCTATTACAGCAGTTAAACTGAAAGTTGTATGGTGATAGAAGCTATTGAAATAAGTTATTCTATGTGACATTCAATACCCTGATGAGTATAAATTCAATGAAGTGGACACGCAAAATTTCAATTTTTAAATCGGCTTTTCTTCCGACTTAATCGTCTGAGTGCAGTAAAAATGGGCATGGTGAAATCTTTATACAAGGTTGAATATACAGCTTTCTAAATTCAAATTTTTTATGAGAAAACAAAGATGGCGGCTGTGCAACTTCTAATATCTTGTTTATATTTCTTGGTTCCTAATCAAGCGCTCTGTGTAAAAGTTTGTTTAAGGAACCACCATAGTAACCTTCATGTGACTGTCTATAATTCTATATTGTAAGATACCTTAAACATTAAGAGTTTTATCGTTTGACGTGAACACTCCCAATAATAATAATAATAATAATAATAACACTCCCAAGATTGGCGTGAATAGGTGAGCCGTGAATAAGCTGTCAGACTCAGAGGACTCTTGTCCGACTACCACCCTTGTGAAACCATGTATCTAATTTTGTTAGAAAAGTGGTCCCGGTTAAGAGTGCAGTTAGGTTGTTAAAATAAACAGAAATATACCGTCGTACAGGACATTGTATGGGCTCGGGGTTGAGGTGATTCAATGTTTTATGTGAAATGGTTTTTACTGCTTTATAAACTCTTCTAAGTCATCCAATCATCGTCACATTTTTCGCATTATCTCTGTGATAGATCGTTCGAACAAATTTTTATGTGTCTTGATATTCTCATAATTCAGTTGACAATGACTATTTTTCTATACAGAAAAATAGGAAGAATAGGGCGAGAAACGTTTAAGGACTCATTCATAACCCCTTCACCATTTAGGACTATGTACATAATGTATCTCCTAGTTTTATTGTTCGGTTGTTTTTTATTAAAATAAAAAATTGTATGCACTTCACTCCAGTAGGTTTGAGCATGGCCGGCTCTACGGAAGGCCGCGGCGTTCGACCTTGCAACGCTGCACTTCTCTGAACTGGGATGGCCATAGCAGCCGGTCTGCTGTTTATGCGTGTGCTTCGCCACAAAATAAAATTGAAATAACGAAATAATATTTGTTCTTTTCAACATTAAAGTAAAAGGATTGTCAAGAGTGAGTAGGGCTTACTTGGCGTAACATAACCAATTTGCTTTTAATATTTATTTGACATTTACAAAATATACAACAGGTTGGCCTCTAACAAAGAATAGCAAGTTTTCTGTGATTACTATGGCAAGTTACCCGTTCATTCCTCAACTTCCTGTAATTATTTAACAAAATGTTACTCATTGTTAAGACAATACTTGTGACTATTGTCATAACATTACATCCACAGGTACAAGTTTTCTCGGCAGTTTCTGACAATTCAATATCTGATAAAATACCGAGTAGACTAAGATTTTGAATTACTTGGCGTTGATTGTTACATTTACATTTTAAAAATTGTTCCTCAAACTTATCAGAAATTAATGCTTGCGTAATTCCAACAACATGTATACACACTGATAAAATAAAATCTGCAGGAACTGAAAGTCCGCCCCTATTTATTTGATTGAAGTAGCTGTCATTTATCTTTTCTTTATTTATAAGCAAAGCCAAACATTCTTCACATTTTATTCTTGAACATTGCTTGAACGATATGTAACCACAGGCATATATAAAACCCGACTCATCGAATTGTATTTTTTCAGTGTAGGCCTACTTGTCTTCTAAAATACTGTAAAAGGTATCGTCAACAGTAGCTGACGAAAGGCTGCTTGTTGTACTTTCTCCTGAATTTGTATCGGAAGAGGACACTATCATTTCTTTCGAAAAAGTAACTGCTCCATACCTGGCTGAATGAAGGCCAAGTACGCTTTTCAACCTTATTTTCAATTCGGCCTCCATTACCTGAGTAACTGATATATTATAGTTGCCGCCTGTTAGTAGGCGGTACTGCCCAAGCCTGGATTCTAACTGGTCACTCTGAAATTTGCCAGTTAACACATAAGAGGGGTTCACATTCTGTAGAGCATAAATAATAATCTCACGTAATACATAGGCTGTTACATACAAGCGTTGTAAGTTTCATTGGTTAAACAACTCTTTTTTGAGGAATCATTTTCATCGTTCTTTTTACACGTGGACAACCATTGGAGGAATGCCTTTTGGAAAGCCAACCTTTTGTCTTCGGGATTTTTGAAAGGCATTTGAAAACTATTACGTTTAACAACATGGGTGAGAGGCCGCTTAATATTTACAATGGACCACCACATTAGGATTACTCTGACAAAAAAAGCAGTACCTTTATAACAATACTTGTTCAGAGCAGAAACTGTAGATTCGTGAAACACTTTTGTAACCAAAGAAACCCTTTGGCTTTCAAGTGAATTTGGATAAACACTTTTAAATGTTAACTTTGGTGCAGACTTAATCAGTAAATCGGATTCCTATTTGTAGATCGCTCTTATGTCACTAAATGATGCTTGAGTTACCTCTTTAAAACCAGGGTTACAGTCATCTGAACTTAAAACATTTGAAAATGAGTCTAAATCTTCCCATACATGAATAATAAATGACTTATCAATGCCACTTAAATTCAGCCAATTATTTCGTATATTTTTTAATACATGGACACTGTCATATAAAACAAAGGTTTTTAGGGGGTTTCCATCAATATGGAACCAGTAATTACTATCAGAATGTTTGGTTAGTTCTTTGAACATAGCACGATTCACACCATTATTATCAGCTATGATAGACAGGATATTTAGGCCACAATCCTGTATTTGCCTGATAACACCTTTTGCAATATCAGCTAGTTGCAAACCCGTTAATTGTTTCACTGGAACTAATTTAACAACCTCTTTCAAATTTCCAAAAGCAGAACTAACGAGAAAGGCCAGAACTGTCTTAGCTAAATCGACAGATTCATTTGTAGCAACACCAAATAATTGCCCATTATTAAAATATAACGTTTGTTTGACATGTATTTCGTCAATCTGTAAATTTACAACCCTTTCTAAATTTGATAAATCTTTCACAATGTGACTTAGAAAGTTACTGTTCTCTTCATCAGCTATCGGGGATATGGCGAAAGAAGTTGTTAATTTTTGTAAAACTCGGGGATGAGGTAGGGATAAAATATGGTTAAATCTAATTGCGTTATAACACTTTGTAGACTGCATATAAATGAGGAATGAATTTAGAGTTGTAGTGACGTTATATCTAGGTTTCTTTAAAAAAGTAAGTGTAAACTGATCTTGCAGAAACATTAACTTTTTTAACAGAATCTCTGAAGTTTCGTCTCCCTGGTTTTCAAGGTCAGTTTTTAGGTTATCTATTAAACTATTAATCTGGACGACTAGTGAACTTACAGAACTTCCAGTTTAGAACAAGTCGTGGCAAAATTATATTGCTTGGAACAACTGACTCCACTTACTTAATAATGAATTTCGAAATAAGAGCCAGAATGAAGAACAACAGCGATAGGAATTACGCCTCCATTGATATGAATTTCGACCGTAAAATCATTGTTTACCCTTATAATTGACCTTATTTTAGGTATGTTTGACACATCTAATTTATACAAAATACAATAATTTTCACTAGTACTTACAGACCAGTCTGTTTTATGCTCCACCAATTTATTTTGTATATCACAAACAAAGGACTCGAAAGTCGTAATTTTGTTGGCTTCCTCAGCAAGGGCCTTCTCACATTCCTCTGCAGACCTTTTCCGTTCTTTTTCTTCTTCTCTTCTTTCTTCTGGAGATTTCCTTATCTTGGAGGAGCACTTACTCAAATACGATGGTAAGTTTGGGAATACCTTTGGAACCGCACGAGGTGACAATACAGGCTTCTTCCGTGTAAATTCCTTATTATTCCCATCACCATCCTTGTATTTTTCAACATAACTTACGTCTTCAGGAAGAAAGTGTTTAATACATACGAAGGAATATTTCGTAGGTACCCAATTGGCTCGAGGAATAGCACGTTCCCATATGGCTTTCAATTGTGGGTTTTTAGGAAACCCAAACACTGTCACAAATCCTTCAGTTTTTATCGATGAACGATAATTAGACTTGCAATTCGGCTCAACACAAGTCTTTGGCATTGTAGCTAGCCACTATACAGTAATAATCATTGGTATAATTTCATTTACATAGAGTATTTTGAAGAAATCACGAGCGCGTGACACATTTTCCATGTAACTCAGTGGGTTAGGCAGAGCAGACTGGCCATTCACGGCGAGGTTGCCAATTTTCGCTCGCCGCGGCCTTCCGTAGAGCCGGCCATGGTTTGAGGCCAGCCCATTGTAAGCAACAAAGAGACAAACAAACATATGGTCACTGTACACCTCATAAAGCTTAAATGCAAAGTTTTAGGCAAAACTTCAAAATGTCCAGAAGAAAGATGTTATTGTGTAAATTCAATATGAAGAACATTCAATTTGGCCGCATTTTTGTTTCTATAAAGTTGGTTCACCCTCGTCTTAAACAGAGGAAATACTTTAGGCAATATAATCCAAAGTTTTGTTAAATATTAGGGCCTAAATTACAATTGTATTAACTGGCTTGATATCGAATCATCATGTGTAAATGTAAGTTCTTGTTCGTCTGTCTCTCTGCCTGTTGATTAGTTTATCCTGGATTGGCACCTAAATGGCCCTCATCGACCTTAATAATGATGATGATGACGATTATGAAAATTAATTGTTCTTTTAAGGGGCATACGATCAGGTTTATCGGCCCCGACCGAAATGAAAGCAATAGGGAGGGAGTTTTGCTTTCGCCAAATTCAGGAGGCATAAGCAACCTGGTACTATTTTTAATGCCCTTTTCAAGGTGGTAGTGTTAAACTCCCTGGGATAACAATACAACTGTATATTCGAACGCCATTATATTCATTTCTGGGCCGTTGTCAGCAATTTTAGCTTCTAGATCATGACCCTAGTCTCGTACTATCAAATAGCATGTTATATCAAACATCACGGCAATCAGAGAAACTTTGGTAAAATTACAATTTCTTTCTTTAGAAGTAATAAATGAAAAGTAGGAGCTTTATTCAGTGTTGTCAAGTTTACCTCCTTTAAATGAAAGCCAACACTTTTCACATTTCCAGCAATAAGATAAAACGTTCTTCTGCGTTCTATCAGAGAGCTTCTTACTGCTTACTTCACTAAGTTTTGTTGTGGCACAGTGATTAGAACTCTTGTGACTTGGCTTGCTGACTAGACTGGACGCTGAATGGCAAATAGTCTCAAATTAAAATGTTGTATGTATGTAATGAATAACTATGCGTACACCCAATTGACATGTGTACATGTTGCGATAATAGATAGCCTATTCTTGTGACCTTAACCCTTTCAATGCTAGGTTTCTTGTGTTGACCTACTCACTCTGGGCTGGGGTCCTTTTCCAGAATATGCGAATATTGAAAAATAGCTTAATAATTATATAACTGACTTTTTAAGACAACAAATTAAAATTAAACATAAATTTTAAGATACTAAATTGAAACTAAGCATAAATTTACAATGATGATGGTGTTCAATGTCGAAAAATGGACATTACTGTGGTATTGTTCAAAGCAAGGTACAACCCTACATCACATGGTTGGCACACATAACGAGATTCCCTTCATTTCCTTTTGGCCTTCATTATTGTCTGCGAACACACGAGAAGCATTCTTCTCCTTCTCAGTAGCAGGTACCATGGAGGGGAAGCGTCAAGCAGTCAGTCGTACTGGATTGTCCTGAGACGTTGATGGTCTACCTCCCTTAGGTCTGATGGATGAGGTATGATATCGTTGAATAAGCTGATTGATGAGAGCCAAATGGAAGTCTGCAATAGATTGTACCCTTCCTGTTTTGGTGAGATGCAAGTTGTGGGCGTTCAAAAAGATAAGCCAAGATTCTTGTACCATATTATACATTTCCTCATGCTGTCTGTCTTGCTAATCACCATGTCAGTCTTGTCCACGAGGTCCATGTTGTCGTTGTTATGTAGTGCTGACTTTGGCTTGAGTATGGGTTGTTTCGTCTTCCTATCCTTCTTTCCAGTCTCAATAATGTCATCATTATGCATGGTAGTCAACAACGTACTTCTCTACGGTTCAACCACTTCAATGCCATCATATTTCCAGTGTGGTATTATTCAGTCTCCCATCGCTTCAATTTCTTGTGCAGTGGAGGTATTCATTTTCCGTTCTGCTTCACTGTGCCACAAGCATTTGTCTTATTTTCATGCAGGAAATGAAACAGGGAAGATCTGGAATACCAATTGTCCTCAAATAGTGAATGCGCCTTTCCAAGGTATGGCTCCAGTAGCGTAGTTACATCACCGGTTATTTCTAAAAAATACGTGTCATCAATGGCTGTTCCTTTCCCACAGTACACATTAAAATCTAAAGTGAAGCCTGTTTCAACATCACAAAGGACAAACAGCTTTACCCAAAGTCTGTGTTGTTTGCATGGAATGTATTGGTTGAATGCTAGCCGTTTTTGAAAGCTACCAACGATTTATCAATACACAGACTTTGGAAGGTTCGCAGTATACTTTTAAAAGTATTCTTAATATGATATATTTTAGCTCTCAGTTTGTAAAGTAGGTGATTTTCGTCTGTAGGGGAAAGGTTGGAGAAAGAATATGGGTGTGACGCAGGGCATTTGTGGACCAATATTCCGAAATCGACAGTTTCTTCAGTCTTGTCATGAGCATTGTAAGAGCAAATAACTTACATTTCATTCACATTCGTATCACTCCACTTCTGAAGTCTACTATTCGGAGAAATTGGGTATTGTGTCAAAGCCTTCTTGTAATATTCATTAGTAGCTTCCACAATTTCCTTAACCAGTATAGAACTGGACGAACACAGAAAGAACTATATTTCCGGTGAATCATCACGTAATGTATTATCTACAACACCCTAATTCCGTGAACAGAAAGCATGAACTATTGGCGTCGTAAACTGAGCAGTATTCCAAGAAAATAATGATGACTTATCTTCTTTTTCCCTTTCACTGGTGGAAGTCAACTGTTTATATCTTCGTCTTCCTCACTGATGACACAGTCATTGTATGCATCTTCATCGTCACTTTGTTTCACGACATTTCCAACCTCATATTCACTGTCACTGTCGTCCAGAAAGTCATTATCTGCGTCAATATCAACTAAAATCTATTTAATTTCATCATTGCAAGGCATCTCCCCTTTCACGGCGCAGCCATTTTGGTTAGAAGCACAGAAGATCTATATTTCATCATTGCTAGGAAACAAAATCCCTACGTTAATGCGTGTAAGGCTATCGCTACTTCAGACATTTCTTGAACTTCTGGCGCGGCATTTGAACTGATTGGACGGTAAACGTATTTTTCCGGGCTTAGCAAAGTGAGTACTGCACGAAAACGTACTGTATATTTACGGTTTTAGCAAGGGTGGCTTGTCATCGCACAGCTTATTTTTACGGGTTTAGCATTGAAAGGGTTTGGTACAGGGTTGAAAAGGAAGGAAGCTTTAAATTTGACATGACTGTTAATTTCTCGTTTATGAGCCTCGAGACCTCCAAATTTACGTGGAATACGAACCACAGGACGTGATACTTCACTTCGAAAATCGCACATGGATTAATCAGGAATCGATCTTGGTCTGCCTTTGTGAGAGGCAAGCGGCCTGGTCACTTCACCATCACGCCCCATGGTACAGTGACTGGCGATACCGTAAAACGGATCATAATGCTCCCATATTTCTGTCATGAAATTTAAAACACCGTAGGTCCTATAGTATGAAATGAGCTTTATTTGATTGTTCCGTTCTCAGAAATGTATATTTGGTCATGATTCCGGCTCTATTTGCATATGAAATTGTAAGATATTAACCATCATTCATTACTGTAAATAGCCTCTCACGAAGGCTCGTGTATTTCCATACCTACTGTACTGTACAAGGAAGGGTTGTTCAAATGAAACATGTGTCTAGAAACGGACACAATATGTTACACCGCCAGAACACACATGATAGATAGACGCAGTATGCAGATATTCACCTCCACTCTTCAAGCACCTGCCCAAGCGATGAACATGTTTTCCAATACCTTCGGCTAAGAAAGTCACTGGTTGCTAGTGAAACCAGTTTCCCTGAGCAGCAAGAACGGCTTTACCAGTGGTGATTCACTCACTCTTCAGGAACTTTTTCTGTGAACCAAAAGCGCCATGAGTTCCAGGAGAGAGACCAGGGCTGTAAGGCGGATGATCCATGTGACCACAGCGAGAAGGATGCAGTTTTCTCTGTTTTGGGCAAATTACATTTATGCACATGGATGATAAGATTTTAGAAGGGACTACTATGCCATACTTCACAGTGATGTGATCATACAATCACTAATTTGGTGAATTCATTTTTGAGGAATTGATATGCGCACCATCTTTAGTTTATAAAAAGAACTTATAGGATACGACCATACCAATAGCCTACCAAGTTACAATGAGATCGTATCATTCCATAACGAGTTAGAGAAATTCATCCCTGAATAATTGGCATGCCTTCCAGCTATAAAACACTAAATGAAAGCCATTGATTTACGTACCTGTAGATAAAGATTATAGCAGCAGCTGAATAGCCAAAGTTTCATTTTAATCGCTCTAATAATGACTGAGAATTTAAAATATACGTTTATTAAATTTTACACGGCTCTCATTTTTACTGCAATTGAAGAGCATTGCATGCCATTATTTTTAACTTTAAACAGAGAGTTTCTGTGCCATGTTTAATTATGCTCCGATGATTAGATCACCACTCAAGTCAATTTAAATATGGTTCTTGGCCTGGTCACTGTGTGTTTTCAGTGATTATCAAGTTTTTGATACTTACAAATAAGAATTGCCTTACAGTCTGATATCAAAAAGCAAAATTGCAGGTTGATTGCTGGAATAGTTAAGGAGGTATTCAGATCTGATGAAATAATTCGCACGGCCGCCATACTGGATTGGTGATGATAATAGCTATTCTAAATGCACTGTAGCAGTGTCTGAAGGAGCTTATCTACTACCAAATTCCATTTATATCGGTCCCGAGGATCAAACGCTAATTGGGTTTGGGGCACACTTACAAGAGTCGATCCCATAAGCGTGTGTACCATAGAAGCATTTCCTCCCGATACGACGTTCCTTGGGTTAGCAATTCGAATTATGGGAGCAACAACGTTGAAGAATGTACTGAAGTCAGTGCAGCCTATATAAGCCGTTGAAGACGTATGCTAAATTCCTCATGCCCGTGCACTCGTTCAAGGATTGAACATTGAAGATATATGCTTGAACTTGAATACACTCTAATGATGCTTTGAATACCAGAAATGTCGAAATAAATCTTTGTGAAATGAACAGTATGAAGCTGTCTGAATTCAGTGTGTTATTGCTGGGTATGAGACTATAACTGCCTTCCCCTATCTCTATATATATAAAAATGAAAGTTTGTTTTTTCTGAATTTCCACGGAAATTTGCGATATTTGCGCGTTTCAGACTGTTTTATGATGGATGCGCGCAAAAATAATTTTTTTGTCTGTATGTATGTATGTCTGTTTGTCTGTGGACAATTTTTTGTGTCCTTATAACTCGAGAACGGCTGAGTGGATCAACATAAAATTTGATACAGATATCCTTCAGAGGCACGACACTAATCATTGATGTAACTCTTCTCTGTACCTCTCATGAAAGGGGCCCTACCCCCTTAAAATACATGCTGAAATAGGCGTAGAAGGGTGAAACAAAGCTCATTTTCAGCCCTCAATGTGAGAAACGAAACTCGAGGGCCCTAAAGGGACCCCGAAAACCACATTTTAAGGCCCTAAAACCAACAGTTTCTGAGATATTCCCAGAAAACTAATTTCACTTAATAAATTAATGAAAGAATGCATGCCGGTAACCATGGCAACGGAATCTCATAGGTCCATCTATTTCTGTAAAACGCAATGCTATTCCATTTATTACATTACTGTGAAGGTTTGCAAACGGCTATAAGGTTATAACAGATCCATATTAAGCTGAAATATTCATCAATACATACAATGCGCTTAAGGGGTCAAGGGGTACTCTAGATTTTTTTCACGCGATTTACACGTGCGGGAGTGGTACGGAAGGTCTATTATATCCCTTCTCTATTATATAAAATGAATGTTTGTCTGTTTTCTTTCTGCATTTCCACGGAAATTTGACATATTTGCCCGTTTCAGTCTGTTTTGTGACGGATGCACGCAAAAATATATTTTTGTCTGTCTGTCTGTGGACAATTTTTTGTGTCCTTATAACTCATGAACGGCTGGGTGGATTAACGTAAAATTTGATACAGATATCCATCAGAGGCACAACACTAATCATTGATGTAACTCTTCTCCGTACCTATTATAACAGGGGGCCTACCCCCTGAAAATACATGCTGAAATAAGCGTAGAAGGTTGAGACAAAGCTCATTTTCAGCCCCTCAATGTGAGAAACGAAACTCGGGGTCCCTATAAGGACCCCGAAAACCACATTTTAAGGCCCTAAAAACCAACAGTTTTTGAGATATTCCCAAAAAACTAATTTCACCTAATAAATTAATGAAGGAATGCATGCCGGTAACAATGGCAACAGAATCTCAGAGGTCCATCTATTTCTGTAAGATGCAATGCAATTTCATTTATTACATTACTGTGAAGGTTTGCAAATGGCAATAAGGTTATAACGGATCCAAATTAAGCTAAAATATTCATCAATACATATCATGCGCTTAAGGGGCAAGGGGTACTCTAGAATTTTTAAACGCGATTTACACGTGCGGGTATGGTACGGAAGGTCTATTATATCCCTATCCCTATATTGTTATATTATTATTATTATTACTACTATTCTTTTAATTATTATCATTATTATGGCGTACGACGACGAGACAAAGCTCATTTTCAAACCCTTGGTGTCAGAAACAAAACTCGGGGCCCCTCAAGAGCCGTAAAGGGTCCCCGAAAACTATATTTTAAGGCTCTAAACCCAACAGTTTCTTAGATATTCCCAGAAAACTAATTTCATTTTATAAACTAAAGATGGAATGCAAGCCACTAACCATGACAACAGTATCTCAAGAGGTGGCATCCAACTTTCCATCTATTTCTGGAATAAGTAATGCCACTCCACTTATTACATTTCTGTGAAAGGTTGCAAATGGCTATAAGGTTATCACGGAACCAACTAAAACTGTAAAATTCATCAATGCGCTTAAGGGGTTCAAGGAGTACCCTAGATTTTTTCAAACGACTTACACGTGCGATATGTCGTACAGAAGTTCTATTATATCTCCAAACAGCAACATTATTTTCAAAAATTCCTGATTTGAAATAGTAGACTGTTTTTGCTGATTTTAGGAATTTGTGCCATTGGAGGCTAAAAAAAAACTGAATTTTCATGCACCACAAGCCTTTATAATTTATAAAAGGGGCCTTCCTCTAGTTGGGCACTTGACACAACGGTTACGGTCAGTTCGTATGTGACGTGCATTGCGATTCGTCTACGAGGTTTTCAATTTTATTTTCACTCCAGGAAGAACACGTTAGGTAAATTTAGTTTGAGAGCACATTTTAACTAATCATTTTTCTTTGCCAACAAACAGGTTCCAAGCCCCTAAACATTGCAACAGTAGCTCAATTGATAACATCTGGTTATTAATACGGAAGACTGTTCGAAGAATGGGTACTTCTGCTAGTCTCTCTCTATATATAAATGAAAGTTTGTCTGTTTTTTCTGAATTTTCACGGAAATTTTCGATATTTGCGCGTTTCAGTGTTTTATAATGGATGCGCGCAAAAATAAATTTTTTGTCTGTTTGTCTGTATGTCTGTTTGTTTGTCTGTGGACAATTTTTTGTGTCCTTATAACTCGAGAATGGCTGAGTGGATCAACGTAAAATTTGATACAGATATCCTTCAGAGGCACGACACTAATCATTGATGTAACTCTTCTCCGTACCTCTCATAAAAGGGGCCCTACCCCCTTAAAATACATGCTGAAATAGGCGTAGAAGGGTGAAACATAGCTCATTTTCATCCCCTCAATGTGAGAAACGGAACTCGGGGGCCCCGAAGGGACCCCGAAAACCATATTTTAAGGCCCTAAAACCAACAGTTTTTGAGATATTCCCAGAAAACTAATTTCACTTAATAAATTAATCAAAAGAATGCATGCCGGTAACCATGGCAACTGAATCTCTTTCTGTAAGACGCAATGCAATTCCATTTATTACATTACTGTGAAGGTTTGCATACGGCAATAAGGTTATAACGGATCCAAATTAAGCTGAAATATTCATCAATACATATAATGCGCTTAAGGGGTCAAGGGGTACTCTAGAATATTTTAACGCGATTTACACGTGCGGGTGTGGTACGGAATGTCTATTATATCCCATCTCTATTATATAAAAATGAATGTTTGTCTGTTTTTTCTGCATTTCCTCGGAAATTTGACATATTTGCCCGTTTCAGACTGTTTTGTGACGGATGCACGCAAAAATATTTTTTTGTCTGTCTGTCTGTCTGTTTGTCTGTGGACAATTTTTTGTGTCCTTATAACTCGAGAACAGCTGGGTGGATTTACGTAAAATTTGATACAGATATCCATCAGAGGCACTACACTAATCATTGATGTAACTCTTCTCCGTGCCTCTCATAACAGGGAGGCCTACCCCCTTAAAATACATGCTGAAATAAGCGTAGAAGGGTGAGACAAAGCTCATTTTCAGCCCCTCAATGTGAGAAACGAAACTCACATTTTAAGGCCCTAAAACCAACAGTTTTTGATATATTCCCAAAAAACTAATTTCACTTAATAAATTAATGAAGGAATGGATGCCGGTAACAATGGCAACAGAATCTCAGAGGTCCATCTCTTTCTGTAAGACGCAATGCAATTCCATTTATTACATTACTGTGAAGGTTTGCAAACGCCAATAGGCTAAGGTTATAACGGATCCAAATTAAGCTGAAATATTCATCAATACATATAATGCGCTTAGGGGGTCAAGGGGTGCTCTAGAATTTTTTAAAGCGATTTACACGTGCGGGTATGGTAAGGCAGGTCTATTATATCCCTATCCCTATATTGTTATATTATTATTATTCTTTTAATTATTATCATTATTATGGCGTACAACGACGAGACAAAGCTCATTTTCAAACCCTTGGTGTCCGAAACAAAACTCGGGCCCCTCAAGAGCCGTAAAGGGTCCGCGAAAACTATATTTTAAGGCTCTAAACCCAACAGTTTCTTAGATATTCCCAGAAAACTAATTTCATTTAATAAACTAAAGAAGGAATGCAAGCCACTAACCATGACAACAGTATCTCAAGAGGTGGCATCCAACTTTCCATCTATTTCTGGAATAAGTAATGCCACTCCATTTATTACATTTCTGTGAAAGGTTGCAAATGGCTATAAGGTTATCACGGAACCAACTAAAACTGTAAAATTCATCAATGCGCTTAAGGGGTTCAAGGAGTACCCTAGGTTTTTTTCACACGACTTACACGTGCGATATGTCGTACAGAAGGTCTATTATATCTCCAAACAGCAACATTATTTTCAAAAATTCCTGATTTGAAATAGTAGACTGTTTTTTTGCTGATTTTAGCAATTTGGGCCATTGGAGGCTAAAAAAACTGAATTTTCATGCACCACAAGCCCTTATAATTTTTAAAAGGGGTCTTCCTGTAGTTGGGCACTTGACACAACGGTTAGGGTCAGTTCGTATGTGACGTGTATTGCGATTCGTCTAGGAGGTTTTCAATTTTATTTTCATGCCAGCAAGAACACGTTAGGTAAATTTAGTTTGAGAGCACATTTTAACTAATCATTTTTCTTTGCCAACAAACAAGTTCCAAGCCCCGAAACATTGCAGCAGTAGCTCAATTGATAACATCTGGTTATTAATACCGAAGACCGTTCGAATAATGGGTACTTCTGCTAGTCTCTCTCTATCTATATATATAAAAATCAATGTTACGTGATAGTTTGTCTGTGGGTGTGTATGTCTCCTATGCGTTCATATACCATTCATCCGATTGTGATGAAACTTGGCTGAGATGTTGAGTGCACTCCAAGGAAGGTTTCTGACTTAGTAAATCCATTTTACAATAGGTAGCGCACGCGTAGATTCAACAAATGAGTGACGATGCGCGAAGCGTTTCAAACAAGTCCCGTATGTGTTCATATACCATTCGTCCGATAGCAATGAAACTTGGGTGAGATGTTGTATACACTTACGTGAAGGTTTCAAAATTAGTGAATACATTTCACAGTAGATAGCGCACGAGTAGATTCAACAAATGAGCGACGACACGCAAAGTGTTTCAACAAAGTCCCGTATGCATTCATATACCATTCGTCCGATAGCTATGAAACTTGCGTAAAATGTTGTGTACACTTCAGGGAAATTTTCTGGCTTAGTAAATCCACTTTACAATAGGCAGCGCACGAGTAGATTCAACAAATTAGCTACGACGCGCGAAGCATTTCAACAAAGTCACGTATGCGTTCATATACCATTCGTCCGATAGCAATGAAACTAGGCTGAGATGTGTGCACTCCAGGGAAGGTTTCTGGCTTAGTAAATCCCTTGAAAAATAGGAAGAGCACGAGCAGAATCAACAAATGAGCGACGACGCGCGAAGCGTTTCAACAAAGTCCCATATAAGGTCATATACCATTCATCCGATAGCGATGAAACTTGGGTGAGATGTTGTGTACACTCCAGGGAAGGTTTCTGGCTTAGTACATCCATTTTGCAATAGGTAACGCAGCAGTAGATTCAACAAATGAGCGATGACACGCGAAGCGTTTCAACAAAGTCCCGTATAAGGTCATATACTATTCGTCTGACAGTGATAAATGTTTGGTGAATTGTTGTGTACACTCCAGGAAAGGTTTCTGGCTTAGTAAATCCATTTTACAATACGAAGCGCACGTTTAGATTCAACAAATGAGTGACTACGTGCGAAGCGTTTCGACAACGTCCCGTATACGTTCACATACCATTCATCCGATTGCGATGAAACTTGGGTGAGATGTTGTGTACACTCCAGGGAAGGTTTCTGGCTGTGTACATCCATATTACAATAAGTAGCGCAAGAGTAGAATCAACAAATGAGCGACGACACGCGAAGCGTTTCAACCATGTCCCGTATGCATTCATATACCATTCGTCCGATAGCTATGAAACTTGGTTGAGATGTTGTGTACACTTCATGGAAGGTTTCTGGCTTAGTAAATCCACTATACAATAGGCAGCGCAGAAGTAGATTCAACAAATGAGGGACGACGCGCGAAGCGTTTCAACAAAGTTCCGTATAAGGTCATATACCATTCTGCCGTTAGCGGTGAAACTTGGGTGAAATATGGTGGACACTCCAAGGAAGGTTTCTGGCTTAGTAAATACATTTCACAGTAGGTAGCACACGAGTAGATTCGACAAATGAACGACGACACGCGGAGCGTTTCAATACAGTCCCCTATGTCTTCATATCCCATTAGTCCGATAGCGATGAAACTTGGGTGAGATGTTGTGGACACTTACGTGACGGTTTCTAACTTAGTAAATACATTTTACAGTAGGTAGCGCACGAGTAGATTCAAAAAATGAGTGACGGGGCACGAATCGTTTAAACAAAATCCGGTATGCGTTCATATACTATTCATCCGATTGCGATGAATCATTGATCAGTAATTGTGTACACGCCAGGGAAGGGGTTTCGACATAGTAAATCCATTTCACAATAAGTAGCGCAAGAGTAGATGCATAAATAGGTGACGACGCGCGAAGCGTTTCAACAAAATCCCCTATTGGGTTCATATAACCTTCTTCGATTGCGATGAAACCTTGATGAGTTATTGTGTACACGCCAGGGAAGGGCTTCGACTTAGTAATGCATTTCTCAATAGGTAGCGCACGAGTAGATTCAACAGATGAGTGACAGCGCACGAATCGTTTAAACAAAACCCCGTATACGTGCATATACTGTACCATTCATCCGATTGCGATGAAACATTGATGAGTTATTGTGTACACGCCAGGGAATGGTTTCGACTTAGTAAATCCATTTCACAATTGGTAGCGCACGAGTATATGCAATAAATGGGTGACGACGCGCGAAGCGTTTCAACAAAATCCCCTATGCGTTCATATAACCTTCTTCGATTGTGATGAAACCTTGATGAGTTAATGTGTACACGCCAGGGTAGGGTTTCGACTTAGTAAATCCATTTCTCAACAGGTAGCGTACGAGTAGAATCAACAAATGAGTGACAGCGCACGAATCGTTCAAAAAAAATCCCGTATACGTTCATATACCATTCATCCGGTTGCGATGAAACTTTTGAAAGTTGTTGTGCACGCTCTCACGATTGATTCTAAATTAGAAAATCCATTTTACGATAGCATAGGGCAGTTAACGGAAATTGAAAAACATGTTGTGTATCCAAAAGCACTTCAAGAAACAAAATTTCAACGCCAACACTTTCTTTGATTGGCATTGCAACGCATGCCGGGTACAGCTTGTCTATATATATATAAAAATCAATGTAACGTGATAGTTTGTCTGTGGGTGTGTATGTCTCCTATGCGTTCATATACCATTCGTCCGATTGCGATGAAACTTGGGTGAGATGTTGAGTACACTCCAAGGAAGGTTTCTGACTTAGTAAATCCATTTTACAATAGGTAGCGCACGCGTAGATTCAACAAATGAGCGACGATGCGCGAAGCATTTCAACAAAGTCCCGTATGTGTTCATATACCATTCGTCCGATTGCGATGAAACTTGGGTGAGATGTTGAGTACACTCCAAGGAAGGTTTCTGACTTAGTAAATCCATTTTACAATAGGTAGCGCACGCGTAGATTCAACAAATGAGCGACGATGTGCGAAGCATTTCAACAAAGTCCCGTATGCATTCATATACCATTCGTTCGATAGCGATGAAACATGGGTGAGATGTTGAGTACACTCCAAGGAAGGTTTCTGACTTAGTAAATCCATTTTACAATAGGTAGCGCACGCGTAGATTCAACAAATGAGCGACGATGCGCGAAGCATTTCAACAAAGTCCCGAATGCATTCATATACCATTCGTCCGATAGCTATGAAACTTGCGCAAAATGTTGTGTACACTGCAGGGAAATTTTCTGGCTTAGTACATCCACTTTACAATAGGCAGCGCACGATTAGATTCAACAAATGATCTACGACGCGCGAAGCATTTCAACAAAGTCACGTTTGCGTTCATATATACCATTCGTCCGATAGCGATGAAACTAGGCTGAGATTTTGTGTGCACTCCAGGGAAGGTTTCTAGCTTAGTAAGTCCCTTTAAAAATAGGTAGAGCACGAGTAGAATCAACAAATGAGCAACGGCGCGCGAAGCGTTTCAACAAAGTCCCATTTAATTTCATATACCATTCATCCGATAGCGATGAAACTTGGGTGAGATGCTGTGTACACTCCAGGGAAGGTTTCTGGCTTAGTACATACATTTTACAATAGGTAGCGCACCAGTAGATTCAACAAATGAGCGATGACACGCGAAGCGTTTCAACAAAGTCCCGTATAAAGTCATATACCATTCGTCTGATAGTGATAAATGTTTGGTGAATTGTTGTGTACACTCCAGAAAAGGTTTCTGGCTAAGTAAATCCATTTTACAACACGAAGCGCACGTTTATGTTCAACAAATGAGTGACTACGCGCGAAGCGTTTCGACAACGTCCCGTATACGTTCACATACCATTCATCCGATTGCGATGAAACTTGGGTGAGATGTTGTGTACACTCCAGGGAAGGTTTCTGGCTGAGTACATCCATATTACAATATGTAGCGCAAGAGTAGAATCAACAAATGAGTGACGACACGCGAAGCGTTTCAACCAAGTCCCGTATGCATACATGTACCATTCGTCCGTACCTATGAAACTTGGGTGAGATGTTGTGTACACGTCATGGAAAATTTCTGGCTTAGTAAATCCCCTATACAATATGCAGCGCACAATTTGATTCAACAAATGAGGGACGACGCGCGAAGCGTTTCAACAAAGTCCCGTATAAGGTCATATACCATTTTGCCGTTAGCGATGAAACTTGGGTGAAATATGGTTGACACTCCAAGGAAGGATTCTGGGTTAGTAAATACATTTCACAGTAGGTAGCACACGAGTAGATTCGACAAATGAACGACGATAGCGATGAAACTTGGGTGAGATGTTGTGGACACTTACGTGACGGTTTCTAACTTAGTAAATACATTTTACAGTAGGTAGCGCACGAGTAGATTCAACAAATGAGTGACGGAGTGCGAATCGTTTAAACAAAATCAGGTATGCGTTCATATACTATTCATCCGATTGCGATGAAACATTGATCAGTTATTTTGTACCCGCCGGGGAAGGGGACTTAGTAAATCCATTTCACAATAAGTAGCGCAAGAGTAGATGCAACAAATGGGTGACGACGCGCGAAGCGTTTCAACAAAATTCCCTATTGCGTTCATATAACATTCTTCGATTGCGATGAAACCTTGATGAGTTATTGTGTACACGCCAGGGAAGGGCTTCGACTTAGTAATACATTCCTCAATAGGTAGCGCACGAGTAGATTCAACAAATGAGTGACAGCGCACGAATCGTTTAAACAAAAACCCCTATACGTGCATATACCATTCATCCGATTGCGATGAATCATTGATGAGTCATTGTGTACACGCCAGGGAAGGGTTTCGACTTAGTAAATCCATTTCACAATAGGTAGCGTACGATTAGATTCAACAAATGAGTGACAGCGACGAAACTTTTTGAAAGTTGTTGTGCACGCTCCCTCGAATGGTTCTAAATTAGAAAATCCATTTTATGATAGCTTAGAGGCAGTTAACATGTTGTGTATCCAAAATCACTTCAAGAAACAGAATTTCAACGCCAACACTTTCTTTGATTGGCATTGCAACGCATGCCGGGTACAGCTTGTATATATTAAAATCAATGTTACTTGATAGTATCTGTGTGGGTGTGTATGTCTCCTATGCGTTCATACACCACCCATCCGATTGCGCTGAAACTTGGGTGAGATGTTGATTACTCTCCAAGGAAGGTTTCTGACTAAGTAAATCCATTTTACGATAGGCAGCGCACGAGTAGATTCAACAAATGAGCGACGACGCGTGAAGCATTTCGACACAGTCTCGTATTTGTTCGTAAACCTTTCATCCGATTGCGATGAAACTTGTGTGAGAAGTTGTTTCCACTCCAGAGAAGGTTTCTTACTTAGTAAATACATTTCACAGTAGATAGTGCACGAGTAGATTCAACAAATGAGTGACGACACGCAAAGCGTTTTAACAAAGTCCCGTATGCATTCATATACCATTCGTCCGATAGCTATGAAAATTGGGTTAGATGTTGTGTACACTTTTGGGAAGGTTTCTGGCTGAGTAAATCCACTTTACAATAGGCAGCGCACGTGTAGATTCAACAAATGAGCTACGACGCGCGAAGCGTTTCAACAAAGTCACGTATTCGTTCATATACCATTCGTCCGATAGCGATGAAGCTTGGGTGAGATATTGAGTACACTCTAAGGAAGGATTCTGGCTTAGCAAATATACTTTACAATAGGTAGCGCACGAGTAGATTCAACAAATGAGCGACGACGCGCGAAGCGTTTCAACAAAGTACCGTACGCGTTCATATAGGCCTACCATTCGTCCGATAACGATGAAACCTGACTGAGTTGTGGTGCACAGTCCAGGGAAGGTTTTTGACTTAGAAAATCTATTGCACAATAGGTAGCGCACGAGTAGATTCAACTAATGAGCGAAGGCACGCGAATCGCTTCAAGAAAGTCCCGTATGCGTTCATATAGGCCTACTATTCATCCAATTGCGATGAAACTCGGGTGAGTTGTTGTGCACACTGCAGGGAACGTTTCTAATTTAGTAAGTCCATTGTATAATGGTTTGCGCACGAGTAGTTTCAACAAATGGGTGACGGCGCACAAACCGTTTCAACAAAGTTCCATCTGCGTTCATATACCATTCATGCGATTGTGATGAAACTAGGGTGAGTCGTTGTGCACACTGCAGGGAAGGTTTCTGACTTAGTAAATCCATTGTACAATTGGTAGTGCTCGAGTTGATTCAACAAATGAGTGACGGCGCGCGAATCGTTTAAACAAAATCCCGTAAGGGTTCATATGCCATTCATCCGATTGCGATGAAACTTTGACGATTTGTTGTGTATACGCCAGGGAAGATTTTCGACTTAGTAAATCCATTTTACAATAGGTAGCGCACGAGTAGATGTAACAAATGAGTGACGACGCGTGAAGTGTTTCAGCAAAGTTCCATCTGCGTTCATATACCATTCGTCCGATTGCGATGAAACTTGGGTGAGATGTTGAGTACACTCCAAGGAAGGTTTCTGGCTTAGTAAATCCATTTTATATTAAGTAGCCCACGAGTAGATTCAACAAATGAGCGGCGACACACAAAGCGTTTCAACAAAGTCTCGTATGCATTCATATACCATTCGTCCGATAGCTATGAAACTTGGGTAAGATGTTGTGTACACTTCAGGAAAGATTTTTGGCTTAGTAAATCCACTTTACAATAGGCAGCGTACGAGTAGATTCAACAAATGAGCTACGACGCGCGAAGCGTTTCAACAAAGTCACGTATGCGTTCGTATACCAACGTCCGATAGCAACGAAACTTGGGTGAGATTTGAGTACACTCCAGGGAAGGTGTCTGGCTTAGTATATATAGAAAAGGGGGCGTGGTGGCTCAGCGGTCTAGCTGTATGCCTCTCACCAAGGCGGTCCGGGTTCGATTCCCGGTCAATGCATGTGAGATTTTCGAAGTGAAATGCCATGTCCTGTGGTTCGGATTCCACGTAAAAAGGAGGTCCCGTGGCTCATGATCTCAAGATTAACGGTCACGTTAAACTACAAGCTTCCTTTCCTTTATATATAGAAAAATGATGTTCGTTTGTTTGTCTTTTATGCGTTCATAAGCCATTCATCCGCTTGCGATCAAATTTTGGTGAATTGTTGTGCACACTTCCGGGATGGTTATAGGCTTAGTTAATCCAATTTGCAATAGATAGCACACGAGTAGTTTAAACAAGTGAGTGTTGGCGATGCGTTCATATACAATTCATCCGATTGCGATGAAACTTGGGTGAGATGTTGTGTACACTCCAGGGAGGTTTCTGGCGTAGTATATCCACTTAACATTAGGTAGCGCACGAGTAGAATCAACCAATGGGAGACGACGCACGAAGCGTTTCAACAAAGTCCCGTATGCGTTCATATACCATTCATCCGTTAGCGATGAAACTTGGTGAGAGGTTGTGTACACTCCAGGCAAGGTTTCTGGCTTAGTAAATCCATGTTACAATAGGTAGCGCACGAGTAGATTCAACAAATGGGCGACTACGCACGAAGCGTTTCTACAAAGTCCCGTATGCGTTCATATGCTATTCTTCCGATAGCGATGAAACTTGGGTGAGATGTTGTGTACACTTCATGTAAATCTACTTTTCAATTGGTATCGCTCAAGTAGATTTTCAAATGAGCGAAGACGTGCGAAGCGTTTCAACAAAGTCCCGTATGCGTTCATATATCATTTATCCGATTGCGATGAAACATTCGTGAATTGTTGTGTACACTCTAGGAAAGGTTTCTGACTTAGTAAATCCATTTTACAATTGGTAGTGCACGAGTAGATTCAACTAATGAGCGACAGCGCTTGAATCGTTTCAACAAAGTCCCGTATGCCATTCATTTCATTGCGATGAAACTTTAGTCAGTTGTTGAGAACGCTCCCGTGAATATTTCTGAGATAGTTAATCAATTTTATAATAGATTAGAGGTGGTTGAGGTAAAAAGAAAAAGAAAATATTGGGAATCCAAAAGCAGTTC
Organism: Meconema thalassinum; assembly: GCA_946902985.2. Classification (NCBI taxonomy): domain Eukaryota; kingdom Metazoa; phylum Arthropoda; class Insecta; order Orthoptera; family Tettigoniidae; genus Meconema; species Meconema thalassinum. Next base: position 293,800,966 of record OX336389.2, on the reverse strand, counting down.
AACAAACAAAGTCACATCGCCAACACTTTCTTTGATTGGCATTGCAACGCATGCCGGGTACAGCTAGTTATATATAAAATATGAATAATAATAATAACCCCTGGCACTACAGCCCGTGAAGGCCCTAGGCCTACCAAGCGACCGCTACCCAGCCATTTGGCCTGCAGATATTGGGGTGATGCGTGATCAGCGCATCGGGTCCCATCGGCCGTTAATCCTGGCTTTCGGGATCGGGCCGCTGCCTCACTGTCAGACAGCTACTCAATTGTCCTCACGAAGCTGAGTGCACCCTGTTCCAGCCCTCACGTCAGTTTCTAAAATCCCTGACGGAGCCGAGAATCGAACCCAGGGCCTCCGGGTGATAGGCAGACTCGCTACCCCAACACCACGGGCTATTATATATATAGGCTAAATAATTATAGAAGTTGAACACACTACAGTAATGTATCTTACTTGAGCAGAAAGAATGCATAAATATATTACTGAATTTTCTTTCCTTCCGCTGATGTTTGATATAGCAGGCTGTTTGATGTTACGTGAAGAGGGCCATGGTCTAGACGTTACAACTACTGATCATGGCGGGAAAATGATTTTAATGTCCCGCATGTATAAAGGGTAATCCAAATGTTTCCGTTTGATGGCCGTGCTGTACAGAAACGGTATGCCTATCAAGCAAAATAGCCGTGAGCAATTATCCCACCGACGCGGCGCACTAGGTAGAAGATCCCTTTGTGGTAATACACCATGTCCTGCTGAGTGAAGACGTCCTTGACCACCCGATGCACATCCTTGTCTGCCGGGAATCGTCAACCCTTCAAGGCCTTTTTAAGGACCGAAGGCGTGATAAACGCATGGGGAGAGATCAGGACTATAGGGTGGCAGCTCGAGATGGTGTATCTTCAGGATTTCGAACTTCGTGGTATGGGGATGTGCGTTATCAAAAAGCAGCAGCACCCCTTGTGGCAGTTTTCCCGGACGTTTCGCCTTAATTGCACGCCGAATTTCTCCAGTGTTGCCTCTCAGATCGACCGGCGTCTTGTGTTTAAACGCGACCAGCACTGTACTTTGCGCACCATTCCACAACGGTGGCTTTCGACAGACATGCTGCCCCATACACATTCGTCATTTTCCGAATGATGTCCATCGATGTTTGTCCTTGGCAGCCAAGAAAAGAATAACAGCACGTTGGTCCTGTTTGGACGCATTTGGTACTAACGTCGCCATAGTTCCCGTTACCGCATATAACGCACGCACTTCGGCCAGACACGACTGCCACTCATCCCTTGCCTAAGAGTCCGTGCTTAGATCTTCGTACCCACATCGGAGTCACGCTACGTTGCATGTACGCTGCAGCAACGGCCTCAAACGGAAACTTTTAGATCATGCCTTATATAAGAATGGCTCTGTAGTGGCATATATAAAACTACTTCGTGTCCTAGTCTATAATAAAGCCATCAAAACAGTTTCCTTTCCATGATGCCTGGTTATATAGAAAACAAACAACAAATTCAACCCCTGGCACTATACAGCCCATGACGGGCTAAGGCCGACCAAGCGACCGCTGCCCAGGCATTCGGTCTGCAGATATTGGGGTGACGCGTGATCAGCGAGGCGGGTCCCCTCGGCCGTTAAACTTGGTTTTCGTGATTGGGGCGCTTTCTCACTGTCAGACAGCTACTCAATTGTCCTCACGAGGCTGAGTGCACCCCGTTCCAACCCTCAAGTCAGTTTTAAAATCCCTGACGGAGCCGGGGATCGACCCCGGAGCCGGCCTGGTTATATAGAAGACTAAATAAATGGCAGAGAAAGTAAATCCTGTTGCGAGAAATATAGATTTCTGAACACATTTTATCCTGCCATGGCTTTGGAATATCAGGTTTATCTCAATAACCGAATTCATGAACATGTTTGTTATAGGTATTGCAGTATAAATCCACCGTATCACCGGTAATCTAATATATTTGGGGATAAAACTTAGCAGTCCTGATCAGTCATCCCTGAAAATATCATTATGGTTTAATATGTATCGACTGATGTTGAAATTGCACACTGTATTCGTGAGTTATGAGAAATGTGAATATTTACAGCAGTCACATTATGCATGAATTACGGTTAGGCGTGCCTACGTCATAAGTACGTGGTCATTGACAGTATCTTTCGTTCCCTGACGTTCTCTGAGAGCTTACGCTTCTTGTTCAGTTATACTTATTGTTTGTAGAGTAAACATTTCACCTCTAATTAGAAACTTTGCTCGGTTAACGATGAGCTAAACAAATGGAACATAGGAAGATTTATGAGACGTTAATCATCTGGTGAACATAGTCAAATGCAAAATTTGTAAAGGTGCTGAGTTAGTTATATATTACAAGCAATGCAATTCATGTGTCAAACGTGTTAGCTGTTATTGGGAAATATTACCATTATTTTGAATAGTTTGTTTCTAATAACGACGACGAAACTTCCACAAGAGTGACTATTTATCAATTCTTAAAGGGAAATAAATTATACACAAGATTGAAGTAGCATTGTTGTCAACGTATTAGAATTCCCACTGACGGGATTTGCTGGTATTGACTGACTGATAATTGAATACTCCTGTCGCAAATTTATTTAGCCTCCGCTCGTAATGTGGAAAATTGACAGACGTGTCCATTGACTCAGCATCTCTCTCTATTCAGTTCCCAGCTCGCTCCATTTTACAATGTATTGGCCATAATAAGCAATGTTAGAGCTCATTCATTGCATCCACGGCCATACTTCTTCTTTAGGAAAACAATCGTTTATTGGATTAAAGCTGAATGTACACTGGTCAAAACAATTAGGGGATCAGGTGAGATATCATATACAAGATACATATGGTAACGTCTTTTATTCAGAATTGGGTTACAATTGTAATTTGTGTGTGCGACATTGTGCTGTCTCAGCTCTTTACTGGAGGTTTACATGGCGTTTACCTAGAGCGAGGCACCATGGGGCTACCATAATAGTGAAAAAGTCATTCTCGTTGCCCTCTAATATGGTGTGTGATCACCTCGGACGGCCAGGACAGTTGTACACCTGCGTGGCATGGACAGCATGAGGTTATCGATCAGCTCTTGAGGGATCTTTGGCCATTCTTCCATCAGTCCAATATTCAGCTCGGACACCGTTGTGGGAGGTGCTGGTCTGGCTGCAATGCTTCTGCCAAGTGCATCCCAGACATGCTCAATCGGGTTTAAGTCCGGTGAACAAGCTTACCACTCCATTTGATCAATGCCCTCGTCGTCAAGCATGTTGTCCACCAGTGCAGCTTTGTGGGGACGTGCGTTATCGTCCACCAGAATGAACCCACTACCTATGGCACCATCGTAGGATACAACAAAGCGCCATTCTGAACGACCTAGAGGTCCGTAACTCCTCCAATACTGACTCCTGCCCACACCATTCGTCCACCACTATGATATGGTGCTGTTAACTGCACATAAGCGGGAATGTTCCGAATTCCATGTTCTCTCCAGACGACAATTTTCCGGCTGAACACAGAATCTTGACTCATCTCTGAACAGAACCTGGCGCCATTCTTTATGACGCCAATCCTGATGTTTCTCCGCCCAGTTTCTGCAGGCTAAACGGTGGCGTGGTTTTAATGGGACACACACCGTAGGCCTCCGTGTGTAGAGGCCACTTTCCCGAAGGCGATTTCGGACTGTTTGTGTTGATATTGCGCGTCCTGTTGCCGCCCAGATGGTGCGCTGCAGCTGAGTTGCATTCAGCCTCCTGTCTCGATGGGCTGTTAACCGGAGATAACGGTCATCTCTTGCTGATGTTACCCGTGGATGACCTTGGCCTGGCATTCTTTTAACGGTTCCTGTTGTCTGAAATCGCGTCCAGGTCCTAAAAATTACACTTTGGGACACTCCAATAGCTGCAGCCACCGCCCTCTGTGTCTTTCCCGTTTCCAACCTTCCTATGGTTCTCCATGCCATACCTTCGGGTAAGTCACGTTGTTGTGGCATTGCACTACCTGCTCACTACACCATCTGAACCCAACTGCTTGTGTCATTCGTTTGGTAGAGTAAACAAACGTCCACACCAACCCTGTCTGCAACAACTTTCTGTTATTACCACTATCTCGGTTGCCGTAATGTTGTTGCCTCCACTCCATAGAACCAACAGAAAGACGTCGAACCATTTTAGGTCATTCTGCCGATGACAATACGTCAGAACCTAGATATCTCAACTGATCCCCTAATTGTTTTGACCAGTGTATGTAAGTCACGTTAAGGTACCCTGATATCTGCAAATTAACTTATTATCTTCATTACTATTGAGACTGGACTATTTCAGCGTGCTACCGTGCCAGATCATGGGGCAGGCTATATCCATTTTAGAAATCAAGTGGGGTTCTGATCTGCCCTCGGCCGTCCATTATTAACTTCTTTCATTACTTTCCCATATCAAGCCAGATAAGCACCGGGACGATACCTTCTAATTGAGCCCTCATAATTGGTCCTCCCCTACTTTCATTTCTCTTCAATCATTTCATTTCTCATTAATTCCCTTGATGCGATTGGATCCAGGAAGAAATCCGGCCATAAAACTACCCAACACGTGTAGCACTGATGGCCAACCTGTTCAAAATTTCACGCGAACATGATATGGTGCTCATATGACGTAGTTGTGTCATTCTTGGCGTTGCTCGGTCCCGGTCGTGCTTGGCCGTCCTGTTTACTCTTGCTGCTAGATGACATTAAGCAAGCATTATTTGCAGCACTGCAAGACTTGCCCTGTAGGGATAAGGAGGGCACACGGAAATGAACAGTAATTTCTCTGATTCACTGATATCTCTGATTCCATCTCCTGCAGTACTGGTGGCGAGTCAAGACGTAATCATGTGTCCTTCGGAATTCACTAATATCAGGGTATTGCTGTGGTTAGGGTACCCATGGAGGGTACCTCAGTAGTGTGGTAAGGACAGAGCTGTCTCACTTTTTATTGAGCCACCCTCGTATTTGCCCCGAACTTGATATCTCGCTAACCAAACATGGGATTAGAACATACAGGGTGTCCTAGCACTGCTAGTAATGCCCCCTACTTTCCTATAGGCTCTTTATTTGATTAAAAGACCAAAACTAAAAGGTCATTCACGAGTAGTGGGGTAATGTTGGTTTCCTGAAGTCGCGCTCGTGCTTGAATATGTATGCCTATGTTGGGAAAGGGTTAGGTGGTGGGGGAGGAGTAGGGTCGAGTGAGGGGTCGTTTAGATGGTATTTTTTCCGCTCTAGATGATGGTGAGGTTATTTTTTAAAAATGGATGGAATTGGGAAACGCCATTTGGGGTAAACATGTTGTTTTTTGACATTTTGGCGATGAATGTTTTTTTATACGCATGCGCACTTGAGGAGTTTTGTAAGAGGGCGGGCTTTTTTAAATGATGATTTATTAATGAGTGTTTTTAATATGTATTGAAATAAACCATAAAAACTAATAGGTCATCGGCTTTTGACTATCTCGCTAACCAATAATCGGATTTAAACGTATGAGGTGTCGTAGGACTCGTGGTGAACTCTCTTTTTCTATCGAAGGGGTATATTCACCCCAAAATAAAAACTACCCTTACCCGGGGGATGAAATAGTAATTTATTTTTGTATACCTACGAACTTGGCGGTTTTTGTAAAAGAGCGGGCTTTTTAAATGATGATTTATAAATGAGTGTTTTTAATATGTATTTAAATAAACCAAAAAAAACTAATAGGTCATCGGCTTTTTACTATCTCGCTAACCAATAATCGGACTTAAACGTATGAGGTGTCGTAGGACTCGTGGTGAACTCCCCTTTTCTATGGACGGGGTATATTCACCCCAAAATAAAAACTATCCTTACCCGGGGGTTGAAATAGTAATATTTTTTGTATGTGCGCGCACGGTCGGCTTTTGTCAAAAGGACCTAACTATACGTTTGTTAATATTTTCTGAACCCCTGATGGGATTTTGCCATATACAGTATTCTAACCCTGGGGGTGACGCCCCGTTTTTGAATGTAGGATTCGTTTTTGTCGAAAGGGCCTAACGACACTTTTGTTCATATCTCGCGAACCAATCATGCTAGGGACTTGTATGAGGGGTCCTAGCACTTGGGGTGACGTCCCCCGTTTGGGGGGTGAAACTACCCCCCAAAATTGAAAAATCCATATCTCGGAAACGAAGAAGCCTAAAATTAGGTGTGATAGCTTAAAAAATAGGGGATGATTAGGGCTTTTACCTCGATGGATCATTTCACCCCTAAAACAGTAAATACTCATGTTATGGGGGAAAAACGTGTTAAACACCTAAAAATGATAAATGAACCTAAGATCTTTTGTTTTTGATGAAAAATAGCAGGGGGGTGAAACTACCCCCCCAAAATTGAAAAATCCATATCTCGGAAACGAAGAAGCCTAAAATTAGGTGTGATAGCTTAAAAAATAGGGGATGATTAGGGCTTTTACCTCGATGGATCATTTCACCCCTAAAACAGTAAATACTCATGTTATGGGGGAAAAACGTGTTAAACACCTAAAAATGATAAATGAACCTAAGATCTTTTGTTTTTGATGAAAAATAGCAGGGGGGTGAAACTACCCCCCAAAATTGAAAAATCCATATCTCGGAAACGAAGAAGCCTAAAATTAGGTGTGATAGCTTAAAAAATAGGGGATGATATGGGCTTTTACCTCGATGGATCATTTCACCCCTAAAACAGTAAATAGTCATGTTATGGGGAAAAAACGTGTTAAACACCTAAAAATGATAAATGAACCTAAGATATTTTGTTTTTGATGAAAAATAGCAGGGGGCGAAACTACCCCCCAAAATTGAAAAATCCATATCTCGGAAACGAAGAATCCTAAAATTAGGTGTGATAGCTTAAAAAATAGGGGATGATATGGGCTTTTACCTCGATTGATCATTTCACCCCTAAAACAGTAAATAGTCATGTTATGGGGGAAAAAACGTGTTAAACACCTAAAAATGATAAATGAACCTAAGATCTTTTGTTTTTGATGAAAAATAGCAGGGGGGTGAAACTACCCCCCAAAATTGAAAAATCCATATCTCGGAAACGAAGAAGCCTAAAATTAGGTGTGATAGCTTAAAAAATAGGGGATGATTAGGGCTTTTACCTCGATGGATCATTTCACCCCTAAAACAGTAAATACTCATGTTATGGGGGAAAAACGTGTTAAACACCTAAAAATGATAAATGAACCTAAGATCTTTTGTTTTTGATGAAAAATAGCAGGGGGGTGAAACTACCCCCCAAAATTGAAAAATCCATATCTCGGAAACGAAGAAGCCTAAAATTAGGTGTGATAGCTTAAAAAATAGGGGATGATTAGGGCTTTTACCTCGATGGATCATTTCACCCCTAAAACAGTAAATACTCATGTTATGGGGGAAAAACGTGTTAAACACCTAAAAATGATAAATGAACCTAAGATCTTTTGTTTTTGATGAAAAATAGCAGGGGGGTGAAACTACCCCCCAAAATTGAAAAATCCATATCTCGGAAACGAAGAAGCCTAAAATTAGGTGTGATAGCTTAAAAAATAGGGGATGATATGGGCTTTTACCTCGATGGATCATTTCACCCCTAAAACAGTAAATAGTCATGTTATGGGGAAAAAACGTGTTAAACACCTAAAAATGATAAATGAACCTAAGATATTTTGTTTTTGATGAAAAATAGCAGGGGGGTGAAACTACCCCCCAAAATTGAAAAATCCATATCTCGGAAACGAAGAAGCCAAAATTAGGTGTGATAGCTTAAAAAATAGGGTATGATATGGGCTTTTACCTCGATTGATCATTTCACCCCTAAAACAGTAAATAGTCATGTTATGGGAAAAAACGTGTTAAACACCTAAAAATGATAAATGAACCTAAGATCTTTTGTTTTTGATGAAAAATAGCAGGGGGTGAAACTACCCCCCAAAATTGAAAAATCCATATCTTGGAAACGAAGAAGCCTAAAATTAGGTGTGATAGCTTAAAAAATAGGGGATGATTAGGGCTTTTACCTCAATTGATCATTTCACCCCTAAAACAGTAAATAGTCATGTTATGAGGAAAAATGTGTTATACACCTAAAAGCATAAGCATCTTTGTGAAACCATGCTTTAATGGATATGTGTATGGAGGATGATTGTTGTTATTATTATTATTAGGTAATTATGGATTAATGTGTGTATAGATACTAACCTGTGGGGAGCGTGATGGCGCAGGTGCTTAGCTGCTCGTCTTTACCCGGACGGCTGGGGTTCAAATCCCGGTGACAGCGGGGGTTGGAATTTTCACTCGAAAAATCACGTGGCGTCAGGAAGGGCATTCGGCCTTAAATCCCGGGCCAAAACCAAAATGAGCCTGGTTGGCTCCGGCGACTCAAACTAATTGGGAAAAGAAGAAGAAAGAAAGGTAACTCACCAGTAATAGTAAACATTGGTTGGAGGTGTTGAAGAAGTCAGAATGGCCAACCCTTGCCATGGTTCACGAATGGACCCCAAAAAGTTTTATCTGTCAAGACTCAGTCTACCCTGTTGCAGCCTTTAGAAAAAAAATCGAACCGGGGCCTCTGTGGTCACAGTGGACTTTTATTCATGATGCTTTTTAAACAAACGTAGGCTTGTCTACTACCGCTGGCTTGAATCTGCACAGAGACACTGGCTTTGGTTTGCGTAGTGTGCCTTGCTGATAACAGCACAGCGACCTTGTCAGTAAGTTTCATATTACTCATTTGCTTGATAGCGGACGTGCTCTGCACATGACTAGATCGTTGTTAGGTTTGACAAAGGCTTAGTGAACCTTATGGCAACCTTGAAATGAATGTCATGGTATAGTCGGGGTTGGAAGCCAAGACCTTAGGGTTGACAACCAAGTAGGTTAACCACTACACGGTGAGATGGTCAAATAATAATGTAACAGAACATATAGAAACGTTTTCTATAGTTTAACGAATTGGCATACCATGAGAGGTGTAGGTAATGGAAATTGAATCCTTAGCTGATGATTATACTACTTTCCATGCGCACGTATAAGCTATCATGTTAGAAAAAGAATGGTATGGCTTGTTTTAAACGGAGAATAATAATTGTGTTTACTGTGAAACACAAATCTGAATTTAAAATAATTAATTTAAAATAATTAATTTAAAATTAGTTTAGTACGCTGAAGTTAAAATGAATAATGATCGCGTTACAGACAGCCAGTTTCAAAGCCATGAGAACTAAGTGAACAAAGTATAAAATTCATGAGCCAGTGAGGAATTCAACATGCTGTCCTTTGGACAAGAGAGAAGCGTTCTACAGCGACCCTCAATGGTTTGGGTCATCGTAAAGATGAAAATTAAATCTAAGCTACTACACTCTTATATACTAGAAGAAGAAATGGAAAACAATTGGTCAAATAAAGGACAGACGGAATAAAAAATGGCCCTCAACCCTCAAGCATAAGGATTGAGGGAGTTGGAAGGAAGGAGAGCCATGAAAGGCATATAAAAAGTATACTAGGAGTGGCTTTGCCCCAGAGGTAATGGATAAAGAGGAGGAAAACTGGACTCAGCTCAGAAATCCCTTGGGGTCACCAACTTCCAAACTGATCAGCCCTTGAGGGTGTAGCCATATGCAGAGTGCACAGCAAGTGGTGGGGCTAAATACACCCTACCTTCTTGAGGGGGGGGGCATGAGAAAAAGACAGGAAATAACATGAAAATAAAAACAAGGCTGCCTCCTCAGGATATCAGAAAAAATAAATAAACCAGGGCCAATAAAGTTGCAAAAGGAAGAGACTCCCTAGGGCTCGGATACCCTAATCATGTTGGGGTCGGTAGAGAACAAGAGTTGAGCAAGTGTGGTCGACAGGAAATAAGACAGAGAGGAGCCTAGCACAAGTTAGTGGAAGCAATGACGGTCTCAGCTGGGACTCCGTGATCGTCAACCTACATGACACTAGATATGACGCCCAGGGGTGGAATTAAAGACCTCTTTTTGTTTTTTATCACTGGCTTTTAAGAACGCTAACACATGGCATGCCTTATAATGCAATACTGGTCCTAGGGTATGCAAAATTGTATTAGAAACTCAGCTAATAATAGTGTGCTTGCCCATGATTTACCTTAAATTTTCCTAAAATCCACTACATTTTCCGCAAATTGACCAAATGACACAACATTCCAGCAAAATTCAACAAATGACTATCAGATTTATTGAAATTCCATTGATTTACCTAAGCATGGTTTAAACTACCTCAAATTCATATAAAATTAGACGAATATAGATGAAAATTCACTAAAATTTACCGAATTTAGCCAAGTGGTGTACAAACCATGAAATTTATCCAATTTTTATTAAAATTGACTACATGTACTCGAAAATTCCATAATATTCCCTTTACATGTATGCTTTTTGTTGTTGTTGTTGTTGTTGTTGTTGTTTCGTTTACCACACTCCCTGTAGACAATCACCTCAACATGACTTTCTCCTAGACTAGGAGCTTTACATTCGACATGATAGCTGAGTTTCATTTCCCATAAACTTGTCTCTGAGGTGGGTGTCAGGAAAAGGCATACAGCTGTAAAAACCACACTCTCACGTAGACTTTCATAACCTCTTACGTTGAGGTTCCTTACACTAACGACATTAAATGATTGAACGGTTTCCTTTTCACAATTCCTGTCTATACATTCCTCTTTAAGGTTGCAAGATGTTTGCAAGATTCCTAAAATGCAATTAAATGTAATAAATACCTTAAGATGGTTTCATTTGTTTAATGATATGGTGTTGATGATGGATATATACGTTAAGACTAATTTTTGTTAGGTCTTGACTGGCCTTGCAATTAGAAATTGACAAACCAAACATGGGTTATCTACCAGGGGAACACTTTGACCTCTATGTTGGTTATTGACCAGTAAGTACAGTTCTAGTAATGAGACAGAAATCCAACACAAACAATGAGCGCGCAATGCGGCGGAGATTGGTACCACGATGTACTGTCGGTTATGTAGCTATGTGGAATGCACATCACATATGGTTTACTTGAAGGTTTGGAGATTCCATTAAAGATATTTCTACAATAAACCACTTTCAAATGGTCATTCGTTGGTGTGAAAATATTTATTATATGGTATTTTATGAAAACAATTATGATTTATAAAAAAAAATATATGTTTACTGTATTCTTATTTAATGTAAGCACTGGAGGCACTATCGACCAACATACAGCACTATCTGGAATGTATATTGCATACTTGAAGGTTTGGTGATCCCATTAAAGGTATTCCTACAATAAATGATTTTTAAGTTGTCGTTCTATGGCGTGAAAATATTTAATATACGATATTTGCTAAAAGGATTTACCAGTGGAATTATTTTACAAGTAGTTATTTTAATGACCAACAGAGTTCACTGTTAAGAAGGTAGAGCCCTATGTGGAATGTAGGATAACATGTTATACATGATACGTGACAACTGTAAGGCTTGTGATTTTTAAGATGCCTTTAACCCTATATTAAACACTCAGTTTGCAATACCGATAACTGCAATGTAACTGAAAAAAAATTGAAACAAAACAAAAATCAGCATTGAAAAACCAAAAAGTGGTTGAGCATATATACAGTGGGGAAAAGAAAAGTTTTGTAAACACTAATGTCCAACAAGACTAATTAAATCAGTAACTGTCAGGGTGGCCGAGTGGTTAAGGCGTTTGACTTAAGATCAAATTTCCAAATATATAAGGAAGCAAGGGTTCGAATCCCTTCCCTGACATAACTATTGCTTGAACATGCAAGAAAACAAGAAATATACACAAACTATGTTTATCAATTTAATCATTTTTTTTTTACAAGAGATAGACACACAGCATACAGCTCTTTTTGTTTATCATTTCTTTTAAACATAACACTTGTTGAAAATTATTTTTTAGGGGATGGGGGGTGTTGCTACGTTGACCCATTACACGATAATAGCAGCTTTACGAAGTTCATTTTCTATATTTAATAGCTCTTTCTCATAACCAATATGACCAAGCTGTTTACAGGCATGCAAGAGCTGTAGACGTTCGACTAATATATTAGGATCGTTCCATTTACTATTTTTTATGAATGGTTTCAGAATCTCGGGAAGCAGTTCATCATTATCACCATTATTATGATTATCATCCTCATTATTATAATCATTTTCATAATGATGATCATTATCATCGTTATCATTACCATGATAATTTCCACCAGTGTCCACAGTCTGTTCAATGGTTTGAGTTGTCTTTGATAGTGTTGAAAGCTTGTTTTTAGATGTGCTAGAATGCTTTAACATTGTTATGTTATTATTACCACTATTACCTTTCCCCACTAACTTTTTGATGGGGTATATTGTCTCCGATAGGGTTGAGGGCTTTTGAGATGTGGGTGCATGTCTGAACATGGGTTTCACAGGAGGTGTTAAAGGTTTCTCAATAAACAACTCGCTAACAGCATGAGTGCGTTGTAGTGTATTAAACTTGAGGTTAATATTATCTTGAGCAGTACTATCTTTCTCTTGGACTTGGTTTCTTGCTTTGGTTTGGGTTTTCCTTACATTTAGACTAGCGTGATTATTAAGTTTACATTCATGATTGTTTGAAGAAAGTACGTCCAATTCTTTTGTTTTAAGCATTCCTCGACACTGTTTCGATCGTTGCTTTGAACAGCGCCAAATAACAGTTCCATTTTTATTGCTTCGTTTCACAATATATGAATATCCTTTATAGTATGCATAAGGCTTACCATACCTAGTCACTGATACTTCCATATCAACTGTCAAGCACAAACTAATCTCTAGTAAAGACAACTTGGTAATAACAACAATAGTTTAATGTGGGAGCATATATACATGCAAAAAGTGGGAGCAAAGGTGGGGGGGTAAAAAGTGGGAGCAAAAGTGGTAGCAAATGTGGGAGAAAAAAATAACTGTGAGCAAAAAGTGGGAGCAAATATGGGATAAAATGTGGGAGCAAAGCAAATATAAAAAAAAGTGGGAGCAAATATGCTAACAAATATGTCAACAAATATACCAGCAAAAGTAAATACACAAGTCAAGATAGATTAAAGTGCAAAGAAAATATGAAAGCAAATATGAGAGCAAAAAGGGTGATTTTCTAAAACAACTAGACATAACAAACTTAGTCATAACCTAACCTCACCTAACCTAACCTCACCTCACCTAACCTAACCTAACCTAACCTCACCTCACCTAACTTCACCTAACCTAACCTAACCTAACCTAACCTATCCTAACCTAACCTAACCTAAACTAACCTCACCTAACCTAACCTCACCTCACCTAACTTCACCTAACCTAACCTAACCTAACTTCACCTAACCTAACTTGAGTGAACTTTACCTAACCTAACCCATCATAACTTCACCTAACCTAACTTTACCTAATCTAACTTCACCTAACCTAACTTTCAACTCTCAGATCAAAATTAAATTCTAGGCATAGTTGAGTTGGAAGCCAAGACTTCAGGGATAACACACAAGTATACTAGCCACTACACCGCAAAATAGGCAAATTATCATGCAACACAACATAAAGTAAAAGTTTCCTGTAGTGTAACTCATTGGCTGCCAACCATAGTTTGGGAATTCAAACCCAAGACCTCAGGACTTTTGTTTTGAACATTATCAGAAATATTATTCCATTTACATTTTGCTGCTGCTGCTTATAGTTATAAGAGTTGGCATTAATATGGAAAGCAAAAAAAAAAAATGTGGGAGCAAAAAGTGGGAGGAAAACGTGTAAGCAGAAGTGGGAGCAAATATGAGAGCAGAAAGTGGGAGCAAATGTGAAAGCAAAAGTGGGAGCAAAAAGAGCAAGCAAAAGTGAGTGCACAAAGTATGAGCAAAATGTGTGAGTAAAAAGTGGGGGGCAAATGTGGTGTTTTACTAAAACAATCTCCCCTAACCTAACCTAAACTAACTTCACCCAACCTAATTTCACCTAACCTAACTTCACCTAACCTAACCTTCCAACTCTCAGATCAAAAATTAAATTCTGGCCATAGTCGAGTTGGAACCCAAAACCTCTGGGATAACACTCAAGTATACTAGCCACTACATCGCGAAATGGGCAAATTATCATGCAACACATCACAAAAATAAAAAGTTTTCTGTAGTGTAACTCATTGGCTGACAATCATAGTTGAGAATTCAAACCCAAGACCTCAGGACTTTTGTTTTGAACATTATCAGAAATATTATTCCATTTACATTTTGCTGCTGCTGCTTATAGTTATAATAGTTGGCATTAATATGGGAGCAAAAGTAAAAGCAAAAAGTGGGTGCAAGCATGGCTGGTTGTAGAGACTTTCATATCAACAAATACACATAAATTAAATTTTAGTAAAGTGACTTGGCTGATAATAATAATAATATTAACAGTTTAAAAAAAATTCAAGTGGATTGATGTTTTTCAGGATGTAATTTCCAAAGTACCGTCAAGAATAATAATTACATGAACAGATTCCAAGAACTCTAGAGTGCTTTTAAGGTTAATGATTGGCTAGGAGTGAGATAGAGCTAGCTAACCTAAGTTAACCTCAGCTCAGTAAACCTAACCTTGTCACATGGCATGTTCTACAAGTATAGACTTGCTTTGAGACTGACTATGACGTCACAGATGAATGGCGGTGGGAGGCTGGCAAAAAGGAAAATGTTTTTGGGTAATAAAAAGTCACGTCCAGCCTCCCACCGCCATTCATCTGTGACGTCATAGTCAGTCTCAAACAAGTCTATACTTGTAGAACATGCCATGTGACAAGGTTAGGTTGACTGAGCTGAGGTTAACTTAGGTTAGCTAGCTCTATCTCACTCCTAGCCAATCATTAACCTTAAAAGCACTCTAGAGTTCTTGGAATCTGTTCATGTAATTATTATTCTTGACGGTACTTTGGAAATTACATCCTGAAAAACATCAATCCCCTTGATTTTTTTTTAAACTGTTAATATTTTTATTATTATCAGCCAAGTCACTTTACTAAAATTTAATTTATGTGTATTTGTTGATATGAAAGTCTCTACAACCAGCCATGCTTGCACCCACTTTTTGCTTTTACTTTTGCTCCCATATTAATGCCAACTATTATAACTATAAGCAGCAGCAGCAAAATGTAAATGGAATAATATTTCTGATAATGTTCAAAACAAAAGTCCTGAGGTCTTGGGTTTGAATTCTCAACTATGATTGTCAGCCAATGAGTTACACTACAGAAAACTTTTTATTTTTGTGATGTGTTGCATGATAATTTGCCCATTTCGCGATGTAGTGGCTAGTATACTTGAGTGTTATCCCAGAGGTTTTGGGTTCCAACTCGACTATGGCCAGAATTTAATTTTTGATCTGAGAGTTGGAAGGTTAGGTTAGGTGAAGTTAGGTTAGGTGAAATTAGGTTGGGTGAAGTTAGTTTAGGTTAGGTTAGGGGAGATTGTTTTAGTAAAACACCACATTTGCCCCCCACTTTTTACTCACACATTTTGCTCATACTTTGTGCACTCACTTTTGCTTGCTCTTTTTGCTCCCACTTTTGCATTCACATTTGCTCCCACTTTCTGCTCTCATATTTGCTCCCACTTCTGCTTACACGTTTTCCTCCCACTTTTTGCTCCCACATTTTTTTTTTTTTTGCTTTCCATATTAATGCCAACTCTTATAACTATAAGCAGCAGCAGCAAAATGTAAATGGAATAATATTTCTGATAATGTTCAAAACAAAAGTCCTGAGGTCTTGGGTTTGAATTCCCAAACTATGGTTGGCAGCCAATGAGTTACACTACAGGAAACTTTTACTTTATGTTGTGTTGCATGATAATTTGCCTATTTTGCGGTGTAGTGGCTAGTATACTTGTGTGTTATCCCTGAAGTCTTGGCTTCCAACTCAACTATGCCTAGAATTTAATTTTGATCTGAGAGTTGAAAGTTAGGTTAGGTGAAGTTAGATTAGGTAAAGTTAGGTTAGGTGAAGTTATGATGGGTTAGGTTAGGTAAAGTTCACTCAAGTTAGGTAAGGTGAAGTTAGGTTAGGTTAGGTTAGGTGAAGTTAGGTGAGGTGAGGTTAGGTTAGGTGAGGTTAGTTTAGGTTAGGTTAGGTTAGGATAGGTTAGGTTAGGTTAGGTTAGGTTAGGTGAAGTTAGGTGAGGTGAGGTTAGGTTAGGTTAGGTGAGGTGAGGTTAGGTTAGGTGAGGTTAGGTTATGACTAAGTTTGTTATGTCTAGTTGTTTTAGAAAATCACCCTTTTTGCTCTCATATTTGCTTTCATATTTTCTTTGCACTTTAATCTATCTTGACTTGTGTATTTACTTTTGCTGGTATATTTGTTGACATATTTGTTAGCATATTTGCTCCCACTTTTTTTTATATTTGCTTTGCTCCCACATTTTATCCCATATTTGCTCCCACTTTTTGCTCACAGTTATTTTTTTCTCCCACATTTGCTACCACTTTTGCTCCCACTTTTTACCCCCCCCCCCCCCACCTTTGCTCCCACTTTTTGCATGTATATATGCTCCCACATTAAACTATTGTTGTTATTACCAAGTTGTCTTTACTAGAGATTAGTTTGTGCTTGACAGTTGATATGGAAGTATCAGTGACTAGGTATGGTAAGCCTTATGCATACTATAAAGGATATTCATATATTGTGAAACGAAGCAATAAAAATGGAACTGTTATTTGGCGCTGTTCAAAGCAACGATCGAAACAGTGTCGAGGAATGCTTAAAACAAAAGAATTGGACGTACTTTCTTCAAACAATCATGAATGTAAACTTAATAATCACGCTAGTCTAAATGTAAGGAAAACCCAAACCAAAGCAAGAAACCAAGTCCAAGAGAAAGATAGTACTGCTCAAGATAATATTAACCTCAAGTTTAATACACTACAACGCACTCATGCTGTTAGCGAGTTGTTTAATGAGTAACCTTTAACACCTCCTGTGAAACCCATGTTTAGACATGCACCCACATCTCAAAAGCCCTCAACCCTATCGGAGACAATATACCCCATCAAAAAGTTAGTGGGGAAAGGTAATAGTGGTAATAATAACATAACAATGTTAAAGCATTCTAGCACATCTAAAAACAAGCTTTCAACACTATCAAAGACAACTCAAACCATTGAACAGACTGTGGACACTGGTGGAAATTATCATGGTAATGATAACGATGATAATGATCATCATTATGAAAATGATTATAATAATGAGGATGATAATCATAATAATGGTGATAATGATGAACTGCTTCCCGAGATTCTGAAACCATTCATAAAAAATAGTAAATGGAACGATCCTAATATATTAGTCGAACGTCTACAGCTCTTGCATGCCTGTAAACAGCTTGGTCATATTGGTTATGAGAAAGAGCTATTAAATATAGAAAATGAACTTCGTAAAGCTGCTATTATCGTGTAATGGGTCAACGTAGCAACACCCCCCATCCCCTAAAAAATAATTTTCAACAAGTGTTATGTTTAAAAGAAATGATAAACAAAAAGAGCTGTATGCTGTGTGTCTATCTCTTGTAAAAAAAAATGATTAAATTGATAAACATAGTTTGTGTATATTTCTTGTTTTCTTGCATGTTCAAGCAATAGTTATGTCAGGGAAGGGATTCGAACCCTTGCTTCCTTATATATTTGGAAATTTGATCTTAAGTCAAACGCCTTAACCACTCGGCCACCCTGACAGTTACTGATTTAATTAGTCTTGTTGGACATTAGTGTTTACAAAACTTTTCTTTTCCCCACTGTATATATGCTCAACCACTTTTTGGTTTTTCAATGCTGATTTTTGTTTTGTTTCAATTTTTTTTCAGTTACATTGCAGTTATCGGTATTGCAAACTGAGTGTTTAATATAGGGTTAAAGGCATCTTAAAAATCACAAGCCTTACAGTTGTCACGTATCATGTATAACATGTTATCCTACATTCCACATAGGGCTCTACCTTCTTAACAGTGAACTCTGTTGGTCATTAAAATAACTACTTGTAAAATAATTCCACTGGTAAATCCTTTTAGCAAATATCGTATATTAAATATTTTCACGCCATAGAACGACAACTTAAAAATCATTTATTGTAGGAATACCTTTAATGGGATCACCAAACCTTCAAGTATGCAATATACATTCCAGATAGTGCTGTATGTTGGTCGATAGTGCCTCCAGTGCTTACATTAAATAAGAATACAGTAAACATATATTTTTTTTTATAAATCATAATTGTTTTCATAAAATACCATATAATAAATATTTTCACACCAACGAATGACCATTTGAAAGTGGTTTATTGTAGAAATATCTTTAATGGAATCTCCAAACCTTCAAGTAAACCATATGTGATGTGCATTCCACATAGCTACATAACCGACAGTACATCGTGGTACCAATCTCCGCCGCATTGCGCGCTCATTGTTTGTGTTGGATTTCTGTCTCATTACTAGAACTGTACTTACTGGTCAATAACCAACATAGAGGTCAAAGTGTTCCCCTGGTAGATAACCCATGTTTGGTTTGTCAATTTCTAATTGCAAGGCCAGTCAAGACCTAACAAAAATTAGTCTTAACGTATATATCCATCATCAACACCATATCATTAAACAAATGAAACCATCTTAAGGTATTTATTACATTTAATTGCATTTTAGGAATCTTGCAAACATCTTGCAACCTTAAAGAGGAATGTATAGACAGGAATTGTGAAAAGGAAACCGTTCAATCATTTAATGTCGTTAGTGTAAGGAACCTCAACGTAAGAGGTTATGAAAGTCTACGTGAGAGTGTGGTTTTTACAGCTGTATGCCTTTTCCTGACACCCACCTCAGAGACAAGTTTATGGGAAATGAAACTCAGCTATCATGTCGAATGTAAAGCTCCTAGTCTAGGAGAAAGTCATGTTGAGGTGATTGTCTACAGGGAGTGTGGTAAACGAAACAACAACAACAACAACAACAACAACAAAAAGCATACATGTAAAGGGAATATTATGGAATTTTCGAGTACATGTAGTCAATTTTAATAAAAATTGGATAAATTTCATGGTTTGTACACCACTTGGCTAAATTCGGTAAATTTTAGTGAATTTTCATCTATATTCGTCTAATTTTATATGAATTTGAGGTAGTTTAAACCATGCTTAGGTAAATCAATGGAATTTCAATAAATCTGATAGTCATTTGTTGAATTTTGCTGGAATGTTGTGTCATTTGGTCAATTTGCGGAAAATGTAGTGGATTTTAGGAAAATTTAAGGTAAATCATGGGCAAGCACACTATTATTAGCTGAGTTTCTAATACAATTTTGCATACCCTAGGACCAGTATTGCATTATAAGGCATGCCATGTGTTAGCGTTCTTAAAAGCCAGTGATAAAAAACAAAAAGAGGTCTTTAATTCCACCCCTGGGCGTCATATCTAGTGTCATGTAGGTTGACGATCACGGAGTCCCAGCTGAGACCGTCATTGCTTCCACTAACTTGTGCTAGGCTCCTCTCTGTCTTATTTCCTGTCGACCACACTTGCTCAACTCTTGTTCTCTACCGACCCCAACATGATTAGGGTATCCGAGCCCTAGGGAGTCTCTTCCTTTTGCAACTTTATTGGCCCTGGTTTATTTATTTTTTCTGATATCCTGAGGAGGCAGCCTTGTTTTTATTTTCATGTTATTTCCTGTCTTTTGCTCATGCCCCCCCCTCAAGAAGGTAGGGTGTATTTAGCCCCACCACTTGCTGTGCACTCTGCATATGGCTACACCCTCAAGGGCTGATCAGTTTGGAAGTTGGTGACCCCAAGGGATTTCTGAGCTGAGTCCAGTTTTCCTCCTCTTTATCCATTACCTCTGGGGCAAAGCCACTCCTAGTATACTTTTTATATGCCTTTCATGGCTCTCCTTCCTTCCAACTCCCTCAATCCTTATGCTTGAGGGTTGAGGGCCATTTTTTATTCCGTCTGTCCTTTATTTGACCAATTGTTTTCCATTTCTTCTTCTAGTATATAAGAGTGTAGTAGCTTAGATTTAATTTTCATCTTTACGATGACCCAAACCATTGAGGGTCGCTGTAGAACGCTTCTCTCTTGTCCAAAGGACAGCATGTTGAATTCCTCACTGGCTCATGAATTTTATACTTTGTTCACTTAGTTCTCATGGCTTTGAAACTGGCTGTCTGTAACGCGATCATTATTCATTTTAACTTCAGCGTACTAAACTAATTTTAAATTAATTATTTTAAATTAATTATTTTAAATTCAGATTTGTGTTTCACAGTAAACACAATTATTATTCTCCGTTTAAAACAAGCCATACCATTCTTTTTCTAACATGATAGCTTATACGTGCGCATGGAAAGTAGTATAATCATCAGCTAAGGATTCAATTTCCATTACCTACACCTCTCATGGTATGCCAATTCGTTAAACTATAGAAAACGTTTCTATATGTTCTGTTACATTATTATTTGACCATCTCACCGTGTAGTGGTTAACCTACTTGGTTGTCAACCCTAAGGTCTTGGCTTCCAACCCCGACTATACCATGACATTCATTTCAAGGTTGCCATAAGGTTCACTAAGCCTTTGTCAAACCTAACAACGATCTAGTCATGTGCAGAGCACGTCCGCTATCAAGCAAATGAGTAATATGAAACTTACTGACAAGGTCGCTGTGCTGTTATCAGCAAGGCACACTACGCAAACCAAAGCCAGTGTCTCTGTGCAGATTCAAGCCAGCGGTAGTAGACAAGCCTACGTTTGTTTAAAAAGCATCATGAATAAAAGTCCACTGTGACCACAGAGGCCCCGGTTCGATTTTTTTTCTAAAGGCTGCAACAGGGTAGACTGAGTCTTGACAGATAAAACTTTTTGGGGTCCATTCGTGAACCATGGCAAGGGTTGGCCATTCTGACTTCTTCAACACCTCCAACCAATGTTTACTATTACTGGTGAGTTACCTTTCTTTCTTCTTCTTTTCCCAATTAGTTTGAGTCGCCGGAGCCAACCAGGCTCATTTTGGTTTTGGCCCGGGATTTAAGGCCGAATGCCCTTCCTGACGCCACGTGATTTTTCGAGTGAAAATTCCAACCCCCGCTGTCACCGGGATTTGAACCCCAGCCGTCCGGGTAAAGACGAGCAGCTAAGCACCTGCGCCATCACGCTCCCCACAGGTTAGTATCTATACACACATTAATCCATAATTACCTAATAATAATAATAACAACAATCATCCTCCATACACATATCCATTAAAGCATGGTTTCACAAAGATGCTTATGCTTTTAGGTGTATAACACATTTTTCCTCATAACATGACTATTTACTGTTTTAGGGGTGAAATGATCAATTGAGGTAAAAGCCCTAATCATCCCCTATTTTTTAAGCTATCACACCTAATTTTAGGCTTCTTCGTTTCCAAGATATGGATTTTTCAATTTTGGGGGGTAGTTTCACCCCCCTGCTATTTTTCATCAAAAACAAAAGATC
Organism: Meconema thalassinum; assembly: GCA_946902985.2. NCBI lineage: Eukaryota > Metazoa > Arthropoda > Insecta > Orthoptera > Tettigoniidae > Meconema > Meconema thalassinum. Next base: position 293,779,448 of record OX336389.2, on the reverse strand, counting down.
TTACGTTCATTTATCATTTTTAGGTGTTTAACACGTTTTTTCCCCCATAACATGACTATTTACTGTTTTAGGGGTGAAATGATCAATCGAGGTAAAAGCCCATATCATACCCTATTTTTTAAGCTATCACACCTAATTTTAGGATTCTTCGTTTCCGAGATATGGATTTTTCAATTTTGGGGGGTAGTTTCACCCCCTGCTATTTTTCATCAAAAACAAAATATCTTAGGTTCATTTATCATTTTTAGGTGTTTAACACGTTTTTTTCCCCATAACATGACTATTTACTGTTTTAGGGGTGAAATGATCCATCGAGGTAAAAGCCCATATCATCCCCTATTTTTTAAGCTATCACACCTAATTTTAGGCTTCTTCGTTTCCGAGATATGGATTTTTCAATTTTGGGGGGTAGTTTCACCCCCCTGCTATTTTTCATCAAAAACAAAAGATCTTAGGTTCATTTATCATTTTTAGGTGTTTAACACGTTTTTCCCCCATAACATGAGTATTTACTGTTTTAGGGGTGAAATGATCCATCGAGGTAAAAGCCCTAATCATCCCCTATTTTTTAAGCTATCACACCTAATTTTAGGCTTCTTCGTTTCCGAGATATGGATTTTTCAATTTTGGGGGGTAGTTTCACCCCCCTGCTATTTTTCATCAAAAACAAAAGATCTTAGGTTCATTTATCATTTTTAGGTGTTTAACACGTTTTTCCCCCATAACATGAGTATTTACTGTTTTAGGGGTGAAATGATCCATCGAGGTAAAAGCCCTAATCATCCCCTATTTTTTAAGCTATCACACCTAATTTTAGGCTTCTTCGTTTCCGAGATATGGATTTTTCAATTTTGGGGGGTAGTTTCACCCCCCTGCTATTTTTCATCAAAAACAAAAGATCTTAGGTTCATTTATCATTTTTAGGTGTTTAACACGTTTTTTTCCCCATAACATGACTATTTACTGTTTTAGGGGTGAAATGATCAATCGAGGTAAAAGCCCATATCATCCCCTATTTTTTAAGCTATCACACCTAATTTTAGGATTCTTCGTTTCCGAGATATGGATTTTTCAATTTTGGGGGGTAGTTTCACCCCCTGCTATTTTTCATCAAAAACAAAATATCTTAGGTTCATTTATCATTTTTAGGTGTTTAACACGTTTTTTCCCCATAACATGACTATTTACTGTTTTAGGGGTGAAATGATCCATCGAGGTAAAAGCCCATATCATCCCCTATTTTTTAAGCTATCACACCTAATTTTAGGCTTCTTCGTTTCAGAGATATGGATTTTTCAATTTTGGGGGGTAGTTTCACCCCCCTGCTATTTTTCATCAAAAACAAAAGATCTTAGGTTCATTTATCATTTTTAGGTGTTTAACACGTTTTTCCCCCATAACATGAGTATTTACTGTTTTAGGGGTGAAATGATCCATCGAGGTAAAAGCCCTAATCATCCCCTATTTTTTAAGCTATCACACCTAATTTTAGGCTTCTTCGTTTCCGAGATATGGATTTTTCAATTTTGGGGGGTAGTTTCACCCCCCTGCTATTTTTCATCAAAAACAAAAGATCTTAGGTTCATTTATCATTTTTAGGTGTTTAACACGTTTTTCCCCCATAACATGAGTATTTACTGTTTTAGGGGTGAAATGATCCATCGAGGTAAAAGCCCTAATCATCCCCTATTTTTTAAGCTATCACACCTAATTTTAGGCTTCTTCGTTTCCGAGATATGGATTTTTCAATTTTGGGGGGTAGTTTCACCCCCCAAACGGGGGACGTCACCCCAAGTGCTAGGACCCCTCATACAAGTCCCTAGCATGATTGGTTCGCGAGATATGAACAAAAGTGTCGTTAGGCCCTTTCGACAAAAACGAATCCTACATTCAAAAACGGGGCGTCACCCCCAGGGTTAGAATACTGTATATGGCAAAATCCCATCAGGGGTTCAGAAAATATTAACAAACGTATAGTTAGGTCCTTTTGACAAAAGCCGACCGTGCGCGCACATACAAAAAATATTACTATTTCAACCCCCGGGTAAGGATAGTTTTTATTTTGGGGTGAATATACCCCGTCCATAGAAAAGGGGAGTTCACCACGAGTCCTACGACACCTCATACGTTTAAGTCCGATTATTGGTTAGCGAGATAGTAAAAAGCCGATGACCTATTAGTTTTTTTTGGTTTATTTAAATACATATTAAAAACACTCATTTATAAATCATCATTTAAAAAGCCCGCTCTTTTACAAAAACCGCCAAGTTCGTAGGTATACAAAAATAAATTACTATTTCATCCCCCGGGTAAGGGTAGTTTTTATTTTGGGGTGAATATACCCCTTCGATAGAAAAAGAGAGTTCACCACGAGTCCTACGACACCTCATACGTTTAAATCCGATTATTGGTTAGCGAGATAGTCAAAAGCCGATGACCTATTAGTTTTTATGGTTTATTTCAATACATATTAAAAACACTCATTAATAAATCATCATTTAAAAAAGCCCGCCCTCTTACAAAACTCCTCAAGTGCGCATGCGTATAAAAAAACATTCATCGCCAAAATGTCAAAAAACAACATGTTTACCCCAAATGGCGTTTCCCAATTCCATCCATTTTTAAAAAATAACCTCACCATCATCTAGAGCGGAAAAAATACCATCTAAACGACCCCTCACTCGACCCTACTCCTCCCCCACCACCTAACCCTTTCCCAACATAGGCATACATATTCAAGCACGAGCGCGACTTCAGGAAACCAACATTACCCCACTACTCGTGAATGACCTTTTAGTTTTGGTCTTTTAATCAAATAAAGAGCCTATAGGAAAGTAGGGGGCATTACTAGCAGTGCTAGGACACCCTGTATGTTCTAATCCCATGTTTGGTTAGCGAGATATCAAGTTCGGGGCAAATACGAGGGTGGCTCAATAAAAAGTGAGACAGCTCTGTCCTTACCACACTACTTACCTCGTTGCGTCCCACCTGACAAATTAAAGTGGATTGTAGGAATATTAACCCATATAGCTCAATAAAAAATACCTAAATATATTAGTCAGACTATTCGCATCTAAACGTCACACTTCTTGTCTCGTTCGGGCCGAGAGGAAGGACCACCCCTATCCCTATAAACGTATATAAACAACAATAACTATAATATCCATCCAGGACGTTCATAAAGTCATGACTTCATATTAATGTGTTTGAGGCAACATTTAATATATTGAGAATATGATGCAAAATTAGCAATACACCACGCGGTTAGTCAGTGGCGCTTTGGGTCCCAATCTCTCTGTCTGTCCATCCGATTGTGGTCCCTCCTTGTAACTTTTGAACGCCCGCACAGGATTCACGAAAATTAGTGTGCATCAATTTCTCTCTACGGACAACTCACTTTTCATATTTTCAATCGTGAAATTGGTGCCAACAGTAAATAAGACGCCTCTTTGAATTGTGTCTTTACACTCCGCGAATCTCCGGAACCTTTCACGGTAAGCATACGAAATGTAATGCACTGATAAGCAATGTAAGCAAGAATACGTTTATATAAAAAATATACAGTATTTTCAGTATCCTGCACATCCGCCATCTTAAATACATAAAACATTAAAAATCGACAATACACAATCCAATAAGCCTGCGATTTCAAAACATAAATAGAGTTTCACTCCGCAGAAGCCAGAATTCCATCGACTATTCCACTATTGAACCTTACTATAAGTATAAAATGATATAATCTCTACTAGTATAAAACAAAGTCCCCGATTCTTGAATGTTACGGGTAATCTCGAGAACCACTGAATGGATTTTGATGCGATTTTCACCATTCTGTAAAGGATATCTCGAGGAAGGTTTCTGTAGAAAATAATTTATTTATGACCAAAGGAAGTCAAGCACTAACGATTTCAGTGAAAAGGTCGAAAAAATAACTGGCGTACGTGCGCTTTTTAAGCTTACGCTGGGCAAACCGTTAAAAATATCTAAATACTATGAGTGTAAGAATTGTTCAGCATGAAAAGTTCTACAAAAAAGTCCGCGAGAGCATACTGTATGTCTATCTTCAATACATCGCCCGCTGTAAGTGTTTGTACGTTATAATTTCTTCCAACCATGTCCATTCAACTACTGAGGCGACAGTTTACGAGCTAGCTAAGGGAGAGTCTATCATCCCTGTTACAGCCTAGCTAGCGGGCAAACCTATTGCCCCAGATACAGCCAGCAGCAAACCGTTGAGTCGTGCTGAGTTAAGACTTCTGAGAAAGGTGGTTGTGTTTTGAGTTTCCCTGGAAGTGCAACTCGGGTTTTCTTCATTTCGCCTGTGAAACACAGTCGAAGGGGGATTTGATTTTCATTCACCTCGCCATTCCCTGGAAGTGCTATGCTCAGTTCGCCTGTGAACTTTTCGTTCCACACAATTCACAGTCAATTAAAGATTGGACGGAAGGGGGGATTATATTATATTAATTTTTACTGATCGGCGTATAATCTCTACTTAGTATAAAACAAAGCCCGCGATTCATGGATGTCACGGGTAATCTCGAGAACCACTGAATGGATTTTGATGCGGTTTTCACCATTCTGTAAATAGTATCTCGAGGAAGGTTTCTGTAGAAAATAATTTATTTATTACCAAAGGAAGTCAAGCACTAACGATTTCAGTGAAAAGGTCGAAAAAATAACTGGCGTTCGTGCACTTTTTAAGCTTACGCTGGGCAAACCGTTAAATATATATATATATATATATATATATACTATGAGTGTAAGAATTGTTCACCATGAAAAGTTCTACAAAAAAGCCCGGGAGAGCATATCTCTATCTTCAACACATCGCCTATTATAAGTGTTTTTACGTTTTCATTTCTTCCAACAATCTCCATTCAGTAACTGAGGCGACAGTTTTGAGCTAGCTAGGGGGGAGTCTATCACCCCAGTTACAGCTTAGCTAGCGGACGAGCTTATTGCCCCAGATACAGCCAGCAGGAAACTGTCGAGTGGCGTTGAATAAAAACTTCAAAGAAGAGTGGTTGTGTTTGGAGTTTCCCTGGAAATGCAACTCGGCTTTTCTTCATTTCGCCTGTGAACTTTTCGTTCCGCAAAATTTACAATCAAGTTAAGATTGGACGGAAGGGGGATTTGTGTTTCATGCACCTCGCCATTCTTAAATTACGTCTGACAAGAATTTGTTGCACATGCATCTCCATGATAACATAATTAATAATCCATTCAGTGATTTTAACCCATCATGCCGAGACGGAAAACGGATATTGGTCGTTGTTCTTTGGCATTGGAAAAAAACGCGCTTACCACGTAATGCATTTATAATTGTTCCCGGGCGAAGCCGGGTCGGGTTGCTCGTTGAGTAATAAACAAATATGTTTGAAAGGGAAGTCCTGAAGTAGAGACTTTACTTGCACAAGTCACAACACTTATATTGTATTTTTAAACTTGCCCTACCGTCAAATTATATGGCTATCACATTAGGGTTCCTGACAAGTCAATATCGTCTCTTCGAGACGTCGTTCACCAGAACGCGACCCGTCGTATACCCTACTTAGAGTATATTGTCTTTTGTTTCCTTTGTGCACGTTCAACTACGTAATTTGCAACACATCTAGGAGGTTCATAATACCATGTCATGAGTGACAGGCCCATGGAGATACAGTTTATAAGGAAGTGGGGTGCGGTATAATGGTGGCAAGACTCAATCTCATCCAGATCCCTTGGTGCACACTCCCCCGAGCTGACACGTCGTAGTGGCATATAGACTTAAAATGTGATAAAAGAATTAGTAGTGGATCCTGGGGTTAAATTTGTGAATCCACTTAAGGAGTTATGTAAGCGTAACTGAAACACAAATTAATTGTGGGGCCAGACATGGCAGCTCGGTTCGCTACAAGAGCAATAAATTTTATCCCCACATATCCAATGCTCGGGTTTAATATAGAAACGAAAAACAAACATGAACGTAAGTCAACAGGTCGCGATAAATATCTAAGACTGGAATCTAGCAGTTACGGGTGGGGAAATAGGAGAAAATACTGTATATTTAATGTGACTTTGGAACGTTATGATGCCATCATACGCATTGAAAAAATAAACGTATGGTATTAGGTTGTTTGTAATCCCTTCAGAGAATAGTGGCAAGGTGAGAAATGAATGCTACCTCCTTCAGTCCTAATTGAAAATTAAAATCCACAGCCCGCTTCCAGTCGACCGACCGGGTTAGAGAATAGAATGAATGAAGCCCCCATCTAGCGGCGAGGATATGAACTTTGCCGGCTGCCGAAGCCTGTCGCACTCCCCTGGGGCAATGATTAAATGACAGATGAAATTAAATGATAGTGGAGAATGTTGCTGGAATGAAATTGTGACAGGGAAAACCGGAGTACCCGGAGAAATGCCTGTCTGCCTCCACTTTGTCCTGCACAAATCTCATATGGAGTGACCGGGATTTGGACCACGGACCCAGCGGTGAGAGGCTGGCGTGCTGCAGCCTAAGCCTTGGAAGCTTCCAGTCCTAATTGATCAAGGAAAAAATAAATTTAGTTTATATAATTCTGTGTTCAACGTTGATTGTGTGTGATTTTATTAGTAATACCTGGAAGCAAGGTCATAGGGTAATCGAAGAGAATCTTCGTGTAGTAAATCATCATCATAATTTGGTCCACCTTTTTTGTTTACCATTTCTTGATGAATGCAGTATTTTTGAATTTGTCTGTTGGCACAGGCTAGAGTAAAATGTGGCTATTCACCGATTCTCAGTCTTATGTATGGTTGTAATTATACGGAAGCTACTGAGGTATGGGTGGTTACCGACAGTAGTGGCTACGCTGGCTAAAGCGCAGCATTAGGTCATGGGGCCAAGCTCTCTGCTGACTCGGTAGACGCGTGGGTTCGAGCCCCACCATCGGCCGTCCTTGAAATGGTTTTCCGTGGTTTCCCATTTTCAACACCAGGCAAATGCTGGGACGGTACCTTCTGACAGGCTACGGCCGCTTCCTTCCACATCCTTGCCCAGTTTCATTCACCATCATTCATTTCATCTCTCATTAACTCCTCTCATGAGGTTGGCGTCAGGAAGGGCATCCGGCCGTATAAACCATCGCCACAACGACTTTCATCACACCTCATCCCCGACCCCGTTGGAAAACGGGAATAATAAGGGGTAGACATACATACTGAGGTATGGGTGGTTGGGCACAACTAGTGCCCATGGATGCTGTCAAAGTTTCTGCTCATAGGGTTAGTGTAGCTGTACTAAGGAAAGCAATGACAAAGTTCCTCACTCCACGCCTTGCATGTTTCGTCTCAATATAGTGCTCCCTTGGGTATTTGTGGCTATCAGCCCACGGTGGCACAGTTTGACGGTTCGACCAGCCTCCGGGATGACTACCCAACAGACAGACATAATCTGTATCTACTATCACTGAATTCTCTATCTTGCTTATCGTAAATTATAGAAGCCATGCATTTGGCCTTTCTTAAAGATAGATGCCATAACTACGGGAGGAGTCATAATTTACCGACACGGAAAGTTATATATTATAGCAGGCAATGCTTTATTTTAGTGGCAGTACTGATTGTTTTATGACAAAGAACGCCGTAACCAACTGCACCAATTTACAAGTGTACGTTGAATGACATAAATTAAAGGTAATATGTATGTTGCTTTCTGAATAGGAACGTTTTTACTGCTGTTCTATTAAACTAGTGTTTCAGTAAGATGATAAACCAGTGCCATGAACTAAATATTCTGGTACACGATTCTTCTTTAGTGTTGTATTCATATCTTGTAGATAACGCCTCACCGTATGATTTCGGACACACATATTCAGAGCTGGCGGTGTGTATCTGTGAGTTACCTTGAGTTATGATCAACTATTCGGTTTGTGACAGGGCAAGCACTAATACCATAATAAGACCATTTTGCAATCTTAAAATATGTTTCATGTTTTTTGGCTAAAATAACTACAATGTTTAGAAATGAGCTTTTAGTTCAAAATTGTTGGCGTATTCTTAATCATAATGTACGTCGTGTACTAAGAGCCATTTAGTCCATCACATAGAAAGTCTCTTTTATTGGTGGGAGAATTTTGGAATTAAAAGGTCCAGCAAATTAAATATAAATGACATATTTACTTATTTATGGATTTACTTGTTAAAATTGCCTAGCACTGGCAAGGCATTATTCCAAAAGAATGCTTAATTCATATTTATTCATTCATTTCATATCTGACTAACTTATCAGGCTATGTGCGCGTAAGGAAGGGTATCCGGCTGTAAAAGCCATTTGCCATGTAGATGTTCATCTCACCTCCGCCCAATACTCAGCTGGAACTGGAATAATTATGATTAGAATTCATTTATCATTGTGTTATATGATATAACACCATTGCACTTTGTTGCCGTAGTATTCTAAGCACATTTCATACTTGGCCTAGTAAGAACGAACAGAGTTGTTGAAATATTCTCCTTAGTCATTTACTGGCTAGTGCTGGGATAATATGATCCAGAGGGAAACTACACATATAATAATAATTCACCTCTAAAAGTAAGCGCTTCAAGATACGTTGCAGTGAAGACTGAGAAACAAAACCAAAGCAAGCTGCACTGCTCATAACATTTCGGACCACAGTGGAACACATATAGCTTTGAATTATGTGTGTCTACACTGATGTATGGTTTGTTACGAAATAATAAAAGCATTGTCTGACCGTGGAACACATTGTATTTACAGTAAGTCTCATTGTGCACTTTGTTGCTGCTAGCATACTATACTCACTGTGTTCATAACATAAGTATAAGCACCGTACAATCATTTTCACACACACACTCACACTGCAATATCTGGTATGGTTTGATATGCATATATGATTGCCTTTCACATGCTGTGCACAATTGTGAGCACTTCACTGGGATATATTTGCCCGTCCGTCAATCAAAGCCTTTGCGATTCCTTGAATCGTCTGATGGTCTCTAGGATGACGTCAGACTTGTTGGTATAGTTTGTACCATAGTCGCAGAATGCGACTGATGTCGGAAATTAAAATGCGCTAATCCATGGCTTAGATTTGGAGCTCCAGTAAGGTAAACCTAGTGGCAGCTGCTGTATGCACCATGGCATTGTCTTGTTGCTGCAAACACTGGGACTCCATCGCCAATGCAGTGAGCATTACATGGTCGAACACAATTTCGTCTACGCATCTCGAAGCCGTGAGTCCGTGTCTAATTGTCGATAGCGATTCCACCCAGCATCATGAAGGGTCTAGGACATGTCTATTTCCATGCATATTGCGTCTATATCAGGTATCTGTAAAGGGCCAGGCCCCAGCTCGTGCCGAGTGTGTTTGCCACACTATAAGCTTAGTTTCAGCGATTGACTAAAGTTGGAAGGAGAGACTTTGTAGAGCTTGTGCACTCCGTTTAGAGCCAACCTGCTCGAAAATTATTCAGCTCCAATCTGGTGATTAGTGGTTTAAATATTTACACACGCAGGATATGTCTACCTGGCAGATAAGTCGAGAAAATTGACGTACGAAACAGCAACAAAAATAACTATCCAGTGAATTTAGGCAAGCGGTTGTAGCTATAAATAGGGTGATAATAGTTCCCTCAATTAATTATACATACAAATCAAAAATGAAATGAAGAGCATAGGCCTAATAATATTTAAGAAACTACGGAAGTCACACATGGCAATTCCTTGGATATGAATTTCTCTAACTTATCCAGGAATGATGCGATATCTCTGGACCACTGATATACTCTGAACCAACTGGTATATAAATCAACATCTTACTTTTCCTGAATATCAGATGGTGTGCGTACCATTTCTCAGTACATGATTTCACCAAACTCATCAGTCAATGATCCAATCACCGTAATATCTGGCATTGCGGAATATTAATATAGCCGTAGTTCTGGGGTTGCACTAGCATTATCCTCTAAGATGAAAGCCTGTTACTTACTATTTATTGATCCTATCGTGGAAAGTGGTGACGAATTGATATATTATGGATGTTGTTCGTATGACTTTCCTGTAATATATACTCCCGTGACTCGTCACATATGATGTGAACTCATGGGCCATTGTAATAATTACCCGATAATAAGAGTCAAACTTTCCTTTGGTAATTTTACTAGTATGGTTTTAGTGATGATTATTCTTTTAAAGGGAAATTCGAATTAGTTTGCCCAAAAAGTCTACTGGATGTATCGTCAAATTAGGGCTAACACTAACGTTAAATTGTAAAGGTGAACATATCGCATTCATGCTGTATTCAACAGAACAGTGGAAAATTGATAAACCGTACCAGTATGGCAAACTTACCACACTTATGTTTTATTCATTGTATTTTAGACTAGCTTTGGTTACCCACCGTTGAAGGATTCATAGAGTAAAGGGAAACAGTCTTATAAGGCAAATTCCAGTCACCGAAGAGGAAAAAGTGTTTTTCTATCAGAGAAAAATTGATACAACCTTCTAGAGGACAAATGGAATGAATAGAATGAATTATATCTACTCGATATCTGTGAAGAATACATATTGCTAACCTTGGAGTATCTAGCATTAAATCAGTATTAGCTCGTCCTTTGTCGCAAACAAACCAGTGGAGTTTCTATAATGGAAAAATTAAAAAATCTGAATAGAATTGATCAACTCTATCCCTGGCTTAAGGTAGAGTTTAAGTAGTGTGCGTACAAATACCTAGCATTTTCATGTTAAGATATGTGTACAGATTGTGCAATTACCTTACTGCCAAGATTTGAAGGTTCTATGGGTATTTCAAAAGCAATTTGAAGCCTATTTTTATTAGTGGGGTACTTTCTACTTAAATACCAATTTCAAAAGATTCAGTAGTTTTCATGCCAAACCATAACAAACGAAAAACAGACAAAAATTTAACTGAGGATATATTTTGTCATTATACACATTAGCCTGGACCCGTGGCTCATGATCGCATTATTAACGGTCACGCAAAACTAAAAGATTCCTTACATTAGCCTGGATAAATACTGTACAAAGTTTTAGCAGAAAATGCAATCTGTTCAGACAAAAAGCGCACTCTACTGAGATAATGCCTAATCACAAGAATCCGATTAGACGTTTCCAGTGATGAGGATGGGAAGCATCTTGGGCAACTTTGGCACCTGTTTTAGATCGGTACAAGCTCTAACTCCATATTAAACCCATTTTGTAATCGTCAAATATTTAACCTTTATCCCTATTGTCTAATAAGGCTACAATATTTGAATATTGAGTTACGTTTTTGACATGTTTTCCTTATCACAATGTGGACTTTAAAGCAAACGCTATTTAGTCCATCACATTGATAATCTATTAAATGGACGGGGAATATATAAATAATTGTAGATATATGAATATAGGCTATGTTAGTTCCTCCTGGAACTACTTGTTCAGAATGATTCGCTAATTGGAATGGAATAAGATTACCTAGCTTGCTGTTTGCACTGTACCTTGCGTGGTAAGTTGCGGCAGTTGGTGTTAATTGGAGCATCGCACCTGGAGCGTGTGGCTAGTTACAGAAGTTTGAGGACCTCCTTCCGTGTAAGATCGTCTGTTACTAACGCTATAAATGTTCCATAGTTTCCTGAGTTTGTAACAAAATGGAGTGGGGATTAGAGAAAAAATTGAAGTTGGAATTTAGTCAATAATATTAAAGTTAGTTACTTTCTACGCATGATCATCTATTGAAGTGGTTCATCAGAATATTGATGATTGTTCCTTGACAAGCGCAACAAGCAAAGAGACATACATTATGTTCACCCACCTTCTTGCCAAAAGTGTACTCAAAGCTATGATTGTCTACGAAGACATCTGGGTATTGTAAATATTTTTGTGTATATGATACCCCTCACTCAGTTCTTATTAAATTCATGAATGAAATGTACATTTTACACTGAAATAATTTCTAGAACACATTACTATGAAGTTATCAAGTGATCAATAAATTAATTCAAACAAAACCCGTGTTCACAATTGCACAGAAAACAATCTCGCTTTGGACTGATCACTTGGGTAAGTTTTAATAAATACTCTTTATACAATTGTTGGGTAGACTTTACTGTTCCGGCAGCAATATATTTGCTCACTCCTTACTATTATGATTCTTTTTCGTTGTGAAAGTCCTTAGTTCTGTTATTCCTGTGACCTAAATTTAATTGGTAGACTGATGTCTTCGTAGACAATTGTTTATATTTGTAGGATGGAATGTGATATTTTACACTCTGATCTAATTAGGTAATCAGAGGTAATAGTTCCTATGCTGGTAGACTAATTCTGATAGTACTGTAGGTTAGATCGATGTGAAAGAATATGAATAGATGGAAAATGGGAGGCAGCCGATAGAGAAACAAATCTTAAGTCTTCCCTTCATGGACTTTGCTCTTAAATTATAAAACGCACACACTATTATTAATATGTTTTATGTTCAGGCAACATAGTATTTCCTTTAAATATTATCGCTATTGTTGTAATGAAGGAGAACTGTATAAGACTGCTAGTATTTTGTTGCATGTAAGTGTATGGACATTTTTTGCTGTCCGGTTTTATTGTGATATGTGTATGTGTAATTATCCTGCATTAGGGCGACAAGCAAAGTCACCACATATGTTGGAATACGAGGCCATCCTGATAACTTCCTAAGCGTGAATATAATGACTAGTGAATGTCACCTTGGATTGGATGCGATCGACTTGACATTGTCTTCTCCTGTGGGACACATGGGACAATGAAGATCAGTATTATAATCTCATTTTTTCGCCTATTTGCCCAGTGTATTTCCTAATTATTTTGTTCAACCTTATGAATATTTAAACAACATTTTCCGAAACTTGTTATACCGTTCAACGCAGAGCGAGAAGTGGATTTCTTGCTCTACCCAGTCTTAATTCTTGTAATGAATTACTGTATCTGTCTGAAAATGTGGGCCCTCATGGAGAAAGCAATGAACCTTGAAACAGTTTCAACTTCACGGTGCAGAGAGTGTCTGTTTGAGCCATTCATTCATGTCGAAATGAATGATAACGGAAATTAGCGTGCATTACTCTTTGATGTTCCATACTCCGCTGAAGGCAAGAAAGTTTGACGATAGCTTAAATATATATTCTTCGTCTTGAATATCATCATAAATTTCCCCGTGAACATTGCAAGGAAGATTCCCTTCATCTGTTGTTAGATCTGCTTACGACAACTCATCCTTCATATATGAGTGGCGAGGAGCTCTTCTGTCATATTATAAGCAAGCAAAATAATTGTTGTAGAAACGGCAAATGCCACTAACTCCCCATTAACCACCGTTCCTAGAAAGGCTTATTACTTCTATAACATGCACCGATAATAATCGAATAAGTTAATGACCCATAGGTCATTTTGGAATGTGTTCATTTTACTGGTGTAATGTGCGAAATCACATTCCCAACAACTATTACACAAGGTGAGAACAATTTTAGAGAAATGTCAACACAATAATAGTCCTATATCGATTTAAAGAGACTGTGGTGTAATCCATTGCGCCTAAAATGTATACAAAACATTTTCCAAAAATAAATCTTAACCTCAGTCTGTGCTCGTTGATATGGACAACTTCATTTAGCATTACGTCACCAGGTTTCAACTTACATTTTCTCTCTGTCCATTCCTGAACGTGGCATTATAATGGGGTAGTTTCCTATGCGAGCTTGCAGTTTATCTTAACTTTGGATGGAAAATTGACGGATCTAGCTAAAACGTTCCCCTACATTATGTAAAGAAGCGGCCGTGGCCCATTTGTTAAATTCTATGGAAAACCCTCTTCAGTGGTTCAACACGCATATGTTTTCTTTATATAGGCTAAGAGTTTAAAATTACTTTAAAGACATTTTATTATTATTTAAAGCAGTGCAGTCTACCATTTGCCAGTGGTATTTTATTTCCAGTGTTTGTATATTAGAGAGGAACCTATGCGTGTCAACCGACCGATGAATACTTTTTACATGGTATCAATAGAGGCAACTCTGAGGATATAGCTTCAAAGTTATTTTACGTAGACTATGCCGTTTGTTAGATGCCATTTTGGCACTCCCCTATACCAGGACATGTACACTTGTTAGGGGTATTGTGCCAACTTCAGATTGGTTCATTACTCTCAATGCTGGTGTTTTGCCAATTGCTTGAAGTAGCAGCTAGCACTCTTGGCTGTCACCACGTAGGTCTGGGTTCGATTCCAAGAAATGTCATTCTGGTTTGCGGATACACTCAGCCTCATGAGGTAGAACCGACGAGAGGCCGGTTCCCCTCCCACTTTAACCATCCTAGAAGTGGTTTTCCATGTTTTCCGACAATTAACCCAGGCAAGTGCGATTTGTTATGGCCACCTCCTGCCTTATCCTAGTCCCAATTACACACACACACACTAATACAGCCATCATGGTAACACATGTTGTAAGACAAATTCCACATACTCCTTAATACATGGGACTCGATGGCCACGATGTCGCAAAATCCCTAAATGAATCTATAATAAGTTATGTTAACTATTTAAATCTGCCAAATCACATATTGGAATCGAACCAAGGCCCTGTAGGATATCAGCTCCAAGCCTACTTATTCCACACCCCAACTGTTGTCACTGTTGCGAGCTGATATGAGCTCACCAGAGAAGAAGTTGATCACCCCCATGCATTAGTCCCTTTGGAACGCTCTAGTTCTCGTAGTAAGGAATCATGTGACCATTCATCGCTGACATGTTGTCATAATTGTGAAGTGGTGTGTGTGTGTGCCAGTCTTCATGAAACACATCTTCAATGGTCCAAACTACATAGAATGTGATTGGTTGATTGTTTTAGCCTGGCCTAGTGGCCTTCTTTTGCATGTAACCAGATATTTGTGGAACTATCAGTAGAAATGGGTAACTAAGAACTAGATATGACTAAATGACTAGTAATGACGATAATAATTATTAACATGCAGATGAAATACTTATGTTTGTCATAAAGAAAACACGGCAGTATTTAACATAATGTACCCAATAAATAAATAATTTTCATTTAAATAATAAACAACAAATGAATACAATAGCAAGAACGTAAACAAGTGACAATGTTTGAAATATGATTCTGGTTTCATAACAAATAAAACGCAACGTGAATGTGATAGTATCTAACTGGAGGCGTGTAGTGTGATCCAACGTGTCGCTATTTTGCCTAATTTGAAATGATGCAAGGCTAAGACTGCACCGATGGCCCAATGAGGCGTATAACTCGCAGTGTGTAAAGGGTTTAGTTTAGCCGGAGGTGGTTATTTGTTGCTTTGTTGTTTTTTTCTTACTTTGATTAGGGCCCGCTCATTTCGGTTACCGTGAACATTAATTAGTGCTGTCAGTGACCAAATGTTGCTTTGAATTCAACATCATCATGATGGGGATGCTGTGGACCCTTACATTATCCAAGATGATAAAAGGCACCTGCACAGGGGTGCTTGCATACGTATCTGAATTAATGAAAACACAGTCACACCTAGATTGGCCCACTAAATCAACCAATATTAATCCCTTGGGAAATGTTACGGACTATTTGGAACAGCTGTTAGACTGCCCAAAGGTTGGTGGCTCTATGGGATTTCATCATCAGTGAGTGGCTTCATCTAGATATAGGAGACAATTGCGGACTTCCTTCCTCACTGAATCAATGCGATTATCAGTAATATTGGTGGTGTTACACTACGTTAGAACGATGTCTGCAGAGGGTGACAATTTTTTCCCCCAGTGAGCTTATTTGCTACTACCGGATGAGCAATACCAGTTCTAAATCCGCATACCCCATCAGAATATAAAAAACACCTATAAATTATATGTATAGATCCAGGATTTAATTCTGGTGGAGTCAGTAGGCATTTGAGGGTGCAAAAATATATACAGTATATAGGCTGTGGAATTATATGCCAGCAGATGAATATTATAATGGTGAAATAAAAACTTTATGTGAAAGAAATCTACAGCCATCATGTTTAAATTTTCATTAAATTGAATTAAATTAGAAGTCATTGGGTTCACCCTTGTATGAAGATATACAGTTCCATCTTTCATAGCGCTCGGATAATTTAGTCATATGAAAACTCGATTGAAATAGTTGAATTCGGCGCCACCGCCATGTTGGTTTCGTGCTCATCAGCCTATTGAAAGTCCAACAGTTGAACTTATTTTAATGTCCTCTATGAGTATACAAAACGTCAGTTTGATTGCTGTAATAGATTGAAAGATATTGAGAACCGGTGAATAAATTCGGAAGATAGCTTTGATAAACACCTGCGAGGACATTAATCTGTCGGTGGCTAGTCGGGTGATATATCACAATATAACGTGCAGCCATAGAGTTATATACCAGTAGATGAAGATTATTGCGTTAGTTCGTTATACAAGCGTTCACTTAATAATAACTTTTCTTGCAGTAGAATCCCATAAACGGTGCGTAGCAAATTTATCCTTCAATAAAAAATTCGTTCTCAATGACATTCCCCTTTATATTCCTTCTCGGAAAGGGATGACGTATTTGGATCTACTGGACGTAACAGCCACTTAAAACTAATGTGATATTGCTGTGGGTCACTTGTACAGCATTTGTTCCAACGTTGGCCTTCTCAAGCTTTCCTTACAACATCACTTCTGCTGTAGATGTGTACATTGCCATGCATTTGGTAGTTGATGAGATGAAGCCATGCAATTTAACTCATGCCTTAGAGTTGCAGAGTTATCGGTTTCTCTTCCTGTGGCTGTAGCGGCTTTGATAAACACCTGCGAGGACATTAATCTGTCGGTGGCTAGTCAGGCGATATATCACAATATAACGTGGGGGAGAGGCGCTAACAAGTGTTCTTTCCTTGTCCGGTTATACGTTACCATGATAGATGTGCATGCAGCTTCGCTACCTTGCCTTCAATATCAAATGTGTAGGAATCGTCCAATTCACACTGAATGCTGAAGTTCTCATTTCAAAGAACAGAAGCACCAAACCTGAAATAAGAAGATAATTGTGTTATTAGATTTTTCATCACACGAAGAGCAGTTACCTCGTAGAGATATCCTTCATTCGGGCTGACCTTCAGTCAACACATATTCAGACAGAATAATTTTATGATTCAACGCACAGCGTATTTTATCTTTAAACAGTCTCCATTTGTGTGGCAGTCAATAACTATCTTGATTATAGTTTAGGTGTGCTACATTCTTGTGGAATGATGGGACATGTTAAATTGAAATTCAATTGAAGTATTTGCTTATCTAAGGTAAGTTATAAGCCAATAATTCAGAAATGACGTATAAACCATTTAAGCTCCTCCAAATTACTTGATATTATATGCAATTTAATTTTATCCCATGTTTGGACACGAAGGCTGTCCAGATTTCATACCTTAGCGATGGTTACGGATCATAATTCACAATAGTGTAGGGCATGTAAGGATATAGAAACATTACTGCTTAGAAATTTAAGCCTCTGTTGGATGATATTTCTGAACATAATGGATATTTCAGTAGACTACATTTACTCGAATATCCTGTTCTTTATTTCATCGACAGTGGTAGTTACGCTCCCTAAGGCAGAGTGCTATGCCATAAGGCAAAGCTATATGTGGACTCAGTAGACCAGCGGTTTAAACCACACCGTTGGCCATCACTGAAATCGTTTTACGTGGTTTCCCCATTTGAAATTCCAGGCAAATGCTGGGGTGGTACCTTCTACTAAGCCACGACCTTCCACCCCCATGCCAAGTTTCATTCATTATCAATCAATTCATCTTTTATTAAGCCATTTTATGAGGTTACTGTCAGGAAGGGCATCAGTCATAAAAATCCACTCCCCCAATAGAAATTCATCGTTATTCATTACCGACCCCATTCGATCGTGAATAATAAGGGATGGATATACATCCATTCATTATGAATAGATTCACTGAGATTGGAGTAATATAACTTCGTGAAGAAGATCATAAGCAGAATAACAAATAATTTCAAAAAACAGGGACTCAATATAGCATCCAGAACGAACAACTCACTCAGTAATCATATATATAACAGACACCTAACAAAGAAAACCCCACATGCGATGTCAGGAGTTTATTTATTCTCATGCCAATGTTGGACAGAGTGGAAGAAGGTTCGAAACGCGTTATAAGGAACACAGGATTGCAATCAAACACAACAAACAGTGAGCTATATGCAAGCACACGTATGACGGTACCCATCGCTTTACCGATATAGAAACAGAAGTTAAGATTGTACACCTCGAGGTAAAGGGAAGAACTCTCGACATAAAAGAGTCCATAGAAATATAGCTAGTCGAGAAAAATAATCCGGGGAATTTGAACGGACACATGTTTCTAGAAGAATTTTCAGTATTCGTGTTACTAAAGAAAGTAAGTCCACAATCAAAATGGTTATAGGAGGTGTTGAATGCATATGAGTAGGAATAATTATGGAAACATGGTATTTGAGCAGGATGCACTATGTGCCTATTCTCAACAAACCAAGGCCTCAAGCAGGCAGTACCAGTATTGTAGTGTCCTCTACCACTTTTAAGACATGTTGCAAGCATACATGGACTTAAATGGCCTACAATATTAATCAGATAGTTCCAGAATTATTGACATTCGCAAAGACATTACAGCATCAGAATGTTGTCTTCGTTATTATCTAAGTTAGGAGTAGTTGCAAATTTTGTCAACAGAAACTGGTTTTCGCGTGCAGGTAAATACAGGAAGACGTGCTAGTTTGTCAGGTGCAACTTAGTCGTTTGCACACCCGTACGACGACGTCGATTGAATAGGACACTCAAACGGTTAAGAACACATAACCTACAATAGAAATCAGTGTGCATGCTCTAGTTCTATAAAATTGTTAACTAATCTTGCATGCATAATATTCATACGTAGATCGCAAGCTTATAATAGAACACTATAATTTAGACTCACCTTTTCATATAACGAGATTCTCTCCGAATCACAAATACTAACATTAACAAGACAAGTTATACAAAGTAAAGAAATCATATTCATAAATGTGTGTAGCGAACAGGAATTGGTGATGAAAATGTGACGGTCGAAATGAGTAAACCTAAAATTCCCCCTCTACCAGTGAACAATATTTATACATGTACTTTCTTCAGGAATGGGTGTTATATACATATATACAAGCTGTACCCGGCATGCGTTGCAATGCCAATCAAAAATAAAGTGTTGGCATTGTAATTTTGTTTCTTGAAGTGCTTTTGGATACACAATATTTTCTTCAATTTCCGTTAACTGCCTCTAAGCTATCGTAAAATGGATTTACTAATTTATAAGCATTTGTGGGAGCGTGCACAACAACTCACCAATGTTTCATCGCAATCGGATGAATGGTATATGAACGCAGATGGAACTTTGTTCAAACGCTTCGCGCGCCGTCACTCATTTGTTGAATCAACTCGTGCGCTACCTATTATACAATGGATTTACTAAGTCAGAAACCTTCCCTGCAGTGTGCACAACAATTCACCTTAGTTTCATTACAATCGGATGAATGGTATCCGAACGCAGATGGAACTTTTTTGAAACGATTCGCGCCCCGTCACTCATTTGTTGAAACTACTCGTGCGCTACCTATTATACAATGGAATTACTAACTTAGAAACGTTCCCTGCAGTGTACATAATAACTCACTCAAGTTTCACCGAAATCAGATGAATGGTATATGAACGCATACGGGATTTTATTTATACGATTCGCGCGCCGTCATTCATTTGTTGAATCTACCCGTGCGCTACTTGTTGTACAATAGATTTACTCAGTCAAAAACTTTCCCTGCAGTGTGCACAAAAATCACCCAAGTTTCATCGCTACCGGACGAATGGCATATGAACCCGTACTCTGTTGAAACGATTCGCGTGCCGTCGCTCACTTGTTGAATCTACTCGTGCACTGCCTATTGTAAAATAGATTTACTAAGCCAGATACCGTCTTTGGAGTGTACTCAACATCTCACTCAATTTTCATTGCTATCGGACGAATGGTATATGAACGTATATGGGACTTTTTTGAAACGATTCGCGCGTCATCGCCCATTTATTGAATCTACTCGTGCGCTACCGATTGAAAAGAGGATTTACTAAGCCAGAATCCTTTCTTCGAGTGTACGCAATATCTCACCCAAGTGTCGTCTCTATCGGACGAATGGTATATGAACGTATACGGGACTTTGTTGAAACGCTTCGCGCGTCGTCGCTCATTTGTTGAATCTACTCGTGCGCTACCTATTGAAAAGATGATTTACTAAGCCAGAAACCTTCCTTAGAGTGTACTCAATATCTCACCCAAGTTTCATCGCTTTTGGACGAACGGTATATCAACGCATACGGGACTTCGTTGAAACGCTTCACGCGTCGTCGCTCATTTGTTGAATCTACTCGTGCGCTACCTATTTTAAAATGGATTTACTAAGCCAGAAACCTTCCCTGGGGTGTACTCAACATCTCACCCAAGTTTCATCGCTATCGGACTAATGATAACCTATACGAACGCGTACGGGACTTTTTGAATCGCTCCGCGCGTCGTCGCTCATTTGTTGAATCTACTCGTGTGCTGCCTATTGTAAAATGTTTTACTAAACCAGAAACCTTCCCCGGAGTGTACATAACATCTCACCCAAGTTTCATCGCAATCGGATGAATGGTATATGAACGCACAACGGACTTTGATAAAGCGATTCGCGCATCGTCGCTCATTTGTTGAATCTACTCGTGCGCTACCTATTGTAAAATGGATTTACAAAACCAAAAACCTTCCTTGAAGTGTACTGAACATCTCACCCAAGTTTCATCGCAGCCGGATGAGTGGTATATGAATGCATAGGATACATACCCACCCACACACCCTCATACTATCTCATAACATTGATTTTTATATAAATAGATATATATATAGTTACCCCACCTAATTTAATAGGACAAAAGCCTTTGGACCGACTGAAAAAGTATAAATTGATAGTTAGTACAGGCTACACCAAAAAACTGGCTTCAGTATGTCACATATTAACATAACTGATGCAGAAAATGGCACCCTTGGATTATAAAGTGAAGCGAGATATATCATGCTAGTATAGATAGTATCATTGTTGGCAAATAATTTTATGGTCTTGGGATATCGTAGTCATCAGTCACATATACTGGAGAGTGTGTTGTATTGTTCTGACAAATCGTGTTACCCTGGTGACTGTTGTCGTGTGTGTAACTTATTATTAGGGTAGGGTCCCCAACTCTTGAAGGGAGTTACCAGCCTGGTATCTGCCTGGAGTGAATGTGGAAAATCTCGAGGGAAACTCACACTTGGCTAATGTCAGCGTCGGCATTTGAACCTTCGATCTCCGGATTCCCATCGCCCCACTCGTGCCCTTACAGTCATTGTCCGTTACAAAAAACACACGGCTACGCTGCGGGGTCTGCAGTAAATGTAGCTTGCAGTACGCCTTCATAACATATCGTAATGCTGGTTATGGTATGATTCACAGGCCAGATTTCGGAACAGAAATGAATCACTTACGGCGAGGTTTATTTCAGTACGTCTTCTTTGTAATTGTTGCTTAGTTTAGGGGCTGCAGCATCGTGGCTATGTAACCCCGTGTACTTTGATTTGTGTGGTAACCTGTGTCATTGTGGCAGCTGTACTACGGTATGCATTTGAAAATTGGGGATAAGGTTGGAAAGGAGACGGCCGTGGACATAAGTTAGGAACCATCCCAGCATCTTCCTGGAGTAGAAGTGAGGAAACCACGGAAAATCACTTCCTGGAAACTGAGGTGAGAATCGAATTCTCATCTTCTTAGGTTCGCCTCACACCAGTATTAAAATTTCTTGGCAGAGCCGGTAATCGAACATGGTCCTACGGGACGAAAAGAAAGAACGCTATAAGCTACACCATAGGGTGGCTACAGTATATATTTAAGGCCACAGAAATTCAGAGAGACTTCAACCTCATCACATAATTCGTGCAATAAATTGATATGTTTCAGGTTTAAAAGTCTTTGGACGTGGCATCAGTAATGTGCGGATATATATTACAGGCTTGTGACTGATTGTAAAGGACCAAACATTTTTAAATGAATCATAGTTATTGATGAACTGCGTTTCCGTTGAACATGTTTACGCCAAAGTGACAGTAGAAACCCAATAATACTAATGCCACCTTTGGATAGGAGTGTACGTCACAACACTGAGGAAGCAAGGGAAAATGTTTTCTGCCTACGTACACATTGCCCCATGCCATAGTTCTTATACAAGTACTTCATCTCTGTGATCACCGGGTGTGTTAGCCGTGATCGTTACGGCATGACTGCTGGCAGTCGCTCACATCCGGGAGGCGAGGAGGTTCGAATCCCCCCGCCGGCAACCTTGAAGATGGCCTTCTGTGGTTTCCCATCTTCCTTCCAGGCAAATGCCGGGGTTGGTCCCTAACTATAGGCCACAGCCGCTACCTTCCAACTCCTTGTCCTTATATTCAAACTTTCCTCCCCAGACAACACTCCACACACGACGGTACGTGTAGCTCACCCATTGGGTGTCCGCCTCGAGGCAGCTAAAAAATTGGCGAGCCGAACATGTCCTCGGACACTCCCGGCACTAAAAGCCATAAGCTAAAAAATTAAAAAAAACTGTGATTAATTAACCCATTGTGAGTGAAAATTACTTTAAAATTAATAATATACTTTGGACGGAGCCCTATGTGTAGCCTTAAGTGGCAATAAATTATTTTCAAACGTCCGTATCCTTTTAGAGTTGGAGATATCCGCTTTCTCTTCTTTAACTCATGTGTTGAATTTTTGAAACTGCATACAGTAAAATGCACACAGAATATATTTAGCAGATTGAAAGTGTTTACTAAATGTTTCCTATACCTAGAAAGTTACTGTAGTTCTTCAAAGAATGGGGCAATGATAATCATAATGAAAATGAAAATCCACAGCCTGCTTCCAGTCTCCGACCGGGTCAGGAATGGAATGAAAGAAGCCCCTATCTAGCGGCGAGGATATGAACTGTGCCGGCTGCCGAGGCCTGATGCACTCCTCTGGGGCAATGATTAAATGAATGACAGATGAAATGAAATGATAGTGGAGAGTGTTGCTGGAATGAAATTTTGACAGGGAAAACCGGAGTACCCGGAGAAAAACCTGTCTGCCTCCGTTTTGTCCAGCACAGATCTCACATGGAGTGACCGGGATTTGAACCACGGACCCAGCGGTGAGAGGCCGGCGTGCTGCCGCCTAAGCCACGGAGGCTTGATAATCATAATAATAATAATAATAATAATAATATTGGTTTTAGGTCCCTTTTAGTTACTGCGGGTTTTAGAGACGCCGGGGTGTCAAACGTTTGCCCCGAAGGGATGCCAGAAAATCTACTGACAAGGCTCCCTCGCATTTGGCACCCTCAAATTCCAACTGGCAGCACCAGGACTCGATCCTGCAACCTTGGGCACAACAGGCGAGAACATTACCTTTGCTCCACGCAGCCAGTTATGGTGCATTGAAGTGTGAATCCAAGAACTACAATACAGTTAATACAGTACATAGACGAATAACTCTGCTTTCCTTACAGCTTCCACTTGTCACTATGTTACAAGTCGTGATGTCAAGCAAGGATATGAAGAGGGGCCATATTCAACAGTCATACGCGGAGGGGGTTAGTATTCGTTATGAATGCATCACTAGTTCGTCAGTTTTAGTTATGATAAAATAATAATCCTGTAATCGTCTACAGAGTGAGTGTGACTTCCATACCATGAAATAGTAAATCATATGTGTAAATTATTTAGTTTTTGAACGATCAATCTCTTCCGCAAATGTCGGGTATTATGTATGCTTCCACTAACAGAGGCAGCGGTCTTATCTAACATGTAAGGAGTACGCCATGTATTATCTGCTCTGACCAGTGGCCTGCAGTCTGCTTTGTTTGCTATCATGGGTTGACACTTGAGCTCATGGAAAACAATTTCCTGAGTCCAGCGAGCTTGATTTAAGCATGCACAGTGTGTGCACCATCGTAAAGTAGACGGTATCGCAATCAGTGGTTATAAAGTGGCCACGACTGCTTTTGTTGTTGAAGTGAAGTACGAAATGACCGTCGCTGCCACACTGACTGATACAGGTGGAGCTTTAAGGGTTTATTTTATATTATTTAATAAATAAAATCTCAAACGACTGACCATTAAAAAGGCTGTCTTTTTACAGCACTTGTTCGCCGTGATCAAAATTTCTCACCCTGAAAGTTTGCATTCAAATTGTGGTTACTCATTTTCTGTTCAACTTTTACGGTCCAAAGTTGTCGTACACTTTCAGAATAATTCATGACTTTCCCTGGAGTTGAGTAGACCTTCCGAAAACGATATCACAGAATTGATATTTGAAACAAGAAAAGAATGAGTCCCAATATAACCCAATGCATGTTGTTGAAAATAAAATATTCCGGTGTATGTGTAGATCTTTCGTGGGAGAACGTGAACTAGATGGATAAGGCCTGAAGTAATAATCAACTGAAAGTAAACTCTCTTTGGAGTTCTTGGATACGGAGGCTTCTTTAACGGCATTAGTTAGACAGTTGTATCGTTGTTGTAGATGCTTGATTGTTCTTATGACTTGTTCATCGTGATCATTTCTGCCCCAAGTACTTCATTGACTGTAGAATTTGTACGATAACCTAAGTTTTTGTGGTGTCTGTACAAGTGAATTTATTTTAAATTGAGAGGAGGATTGGGAGGGAGGAGGTCTTGGCATTTTTCCTGAAGTAGAGGTAGGAAATCACTTCTAGGAATGCAGGGCTGGGATCATCTCACAAGGTATCTCTGGTAGAGTCTACCCCCTGATAAGATTGTATTTGTCAGAGAATACACATGGATTGTCACTCTGTACGATGGTCAAAATAATTAGCTAAAATTAATAATATGGCTGTATTTACACGCGGAACTCGTAGTCAGTGCGTGGAAATGGAAGGCTAGCGATAGTATAGTCGCTTCGACAAGTTATCAGTCCTGCAAACTGCTGCCTTCCATTTCTACGCACTGGCTTGTTGTTCCGCGTCTTTCCAAGCGATTTAAATAGATACTTAATGTTAATATTAGCCGATTTCTCACCACCATCGGGCAGAGTGAACTTCACGGAGTATCCTCTGCCAATTACAACCCGATCGGGGGGTCGACGTCACCAGAGTTCCCTTGTCAGTTTTCTCTCACGAGACTGGGGATAACCCGTTCCAATATTCAGACCATAATTAAAATTCTTGGCTGAGCTAGGAATCGTACCCGGAACTGTAAGAGCCATGAATTCTATCCACTGCTTCACGAGGTACAGTAGTCTAGATTGTGTCAGATGTGATAAGTAAAACCATACAACACTTAATTTATGGATGGTATAGGCATTATGAGAACAGATATTTTAAACATAGTTGTATATGAATTGTATGAAAATATATTTTACCTGTCGGGGTATTCCCGGAATGAGAGAACATTGATGATAAATGAGAAAACCGTTTAATGATCTCTATCTGACAATGTACAGTACTCGAGCCGAAATGACAAAACATATTGTAGGCGCAAAATTATTTGACTGGCAGATGGTATACTGAGAATGAGTAACTTATCAACCCACATACTTATATAACAAATTCATTATTTTGTACTGGATACCACAGTACATCGCAGTTGAAATCCATTTCAAGCATAGTGGGTCTTGGGCTACACTTAATTTCAAAGACAGAGTAATCTTCCAAAAAATTATCAATCGGTGAGAGCACCAGCTCAATCTCTACTTTGGTTGTCGTACCAATAGGCCTATATATTAACCCCTGGCACTGCAGCCCATGAAGGGCCTAGGCCTACCAAGCGACCGCTGCCCAGCCATTTGGCCTGCAGATATTGGGGTGACGCGTGGTCAGCGCATCGTGTCCCCTAGGCCGTTAATCTTGGTTTTGTGACCAGGGCGCTGTCTCACTGTCAGACAGCTACTCGATTGTCCTCACGCGGCTGAGTGCACCCCGTTCCTGCCCTCACGTTAGTTTCTAAAAACCCTGACGAAACCTGGAATCGAACCCGGGGCCTCTGGGTGAAAGGCAGGCGTGCTACGCTAACACCACGGGGCCGGCACCAATAGGCCTATGTGTTGGCCATTATTGGTGGTACACTCTGTTAAAGGAGAAACATTCTTAGTTCGATGCTAATCCGCATTCAATGAAATGTCCTTTTTATACACATGTCGCTAAGTGCACGTCGGAAAATACCACCTTATAGTATGGCAAACTGCGTCTTGACAGAGCAGACATTCTAATCACGGCTCTACTAACCGCCGACACGAGTGTGGTTCTTTCATATTTACTGCAGGTAGATGTTGTGGTTGGACCTTAAGATTTTTCAAGGTTGGGGTCACTCATCGCAGTACTGTATGAACCATAATGACTAGGGCTCGGAATTTTAGGTGCAAAAAATCGGGAAAATATTTTTTTTTTGTATTAAAATACATGAAATATGTGACAAAAAAAGTAAAAGTATTTAAATATAATTTTGTTTATTAATGCAAATATAAACAATATGCAGTTGTCACGAATGCAATTTATGCTATGTCTCACTGACTGCTGAAGCATTACAATCCACAACGAGATACATCTTCAGGTTGTCCATCACAAATGACCGACGATTATCGCGAAACATTTCTTCTGAGGGCGCAAAACTGCGGCAATATGTTTCTTGCCCTTGAGGTGTTGTGTAACTTGAGATCGCTGTTCAGCCATGATTGCTTTCCCACATGGTTGGCAGAACAGAACGCTCCCATCAGAAGTAAAATTATCTTTACATTCTGCAACATACTGCTGCAGACTATAACTTGTAGTTGTTTTTACAGCTGCCTTACACTTCACAGTCCCAAAAATAATCTGCATGTGAGTGACACTGGTTCCAGGTAGCTGGGGGAGGGGTGAGGGCGGGGGGGGGGGGGGAGGTCTAGCAATATGGCTATGGACAAGGAAATCCCGGCTTCCACAGTGAGTGGTACGGGCCGACAAGTTAAGAATAACACAGTTGCAAGCCGACATACGCTCTGCATGAAGATTAGATAGCTCACAGTTTCTTCCCCGTTGAAGTAACACAGAACAAAAATGCAATAAACTGAACGATCTAGCATACTGATTAAAAAATGTAAATATTATTTATTTTATGTGCAAATAAATGAAAAGCAGGAATGTATGTATTTATAAAAAATGCTTACAATATGTAATTACATAAAAAATACCTAAAAATCCGAGCCCTAATAATAACGTATTTAATAACATTATGCGTACTTTGAATTACACATGGCTGATGGAAATGGAACAGCTTATTTGCATGGGGCACTCACAGAGGGCGTGAAATGCTTTGGGGAGAGTGTAGGAGGCAATCAGTGAGTATTAAAACTCTGAACCCAGGGCAACTCTATGATCACCTGAACTAGTGTTCTCTCATTTCAAGTCTCGTTCTGTGTGAGTAAATATTATCGATATGCTAAGACGGCACCAAGGAGAACAATTCGTGTAATTAACGGAATTTCAGGGAGGTCATTTTGTGGGCATTTGGGAAGCTGAAGGGTCCTTCCGGAGAATTGACAATCACGTTGGACGTGAGGTATCTGCTGTGCACCAACGTAGGACCAGTGTAGCCTACATGCTCGTCATCCTCGTTCCGGAAGGCAGCGACATATTCGCGGTTGCCATTTCTACTTCAGAAATAACAGTATGATAACCTACTGTCGACCAAAGTATTATGTGCACTCGAGTTTGAAGGTTGTTTGTGAAGTAACCAATAGACCTACATAACATCCAATAATATCATCATTTTTGTAGTTCCATTTGACGTTAGGTCATGTAAGTTTGGAATTTTTAATTTATATATTTTTTTTATCGTTGTTGGAACACAAAAAGTGCACGTTTTTAAGCGTGTTTCAACCATGCGTCACATTTAAGAATTATTATCTCAAAAACCCGTCATCAGATCGAATCCAAATTTTAACACAATATACATTGAAATGTTGTATAACTGGGTTATTAATTTCAAAATTGTGTGTGTCCAAGAAACAAAGTTGTTATCATTTTTGTAAGGTAACTTTTTCTCGGCTCGGGGTGGTTGGAGAATGTAGTTCTTGGTTGTATTGTAATCCTTATATATCGAAAAGTTATGCTGTATGACTGTGAAATACGTAAATTAATTCACTTATTTTATATCGGTTTGTATTTCTACGGGGAAATAACACATGTTTCACCTGCTAGCCGCTCAGGGAACAGCTGTACAGCGTTGCCGAAATGGTGTCCCACACGCATCATGGCGCGTCTCGCTCGGAAGTGATGGGCTCCATCTCAGCAACGCTGTGCAGCTTTTCCTGGAGCGGCTAAATGGTGAACCATGTGTTATTTCCTCGTACAAATACAAACTGATATAAAATAAGTAAATTAATTTACGTATTTCACAGTCATACAGCATAACTTTTTGATGTATAACGATTACAACGCATCCAAGAACTACATTTTCCAACCACCCCGAGCCGAGATAAAGTTACCTTACAACAATGATAACAACTTTGTTTCTTGGACTCACAAAATTGTGAAATTAATCAACCAGTTATACAACATTCCAATGTATATTGTGTTAAAATTTGGAATCGATCTAATGACGGGCTTTTGAGATAATAATTCTTAAATGTGACACTTGGTTAAAACACGCTTAAAAACGTGCACTTTGTGTGTTCCAACTGCGATAAAAAAAATTGAAATATAAATTAAAAAATCCAAACCTACATGAACTAACGTAAAATAGAACGACAAAAATGCTGATGGTATTGGATTTTATGTAGGTCTATTGGTTACTTCACAAATAACCTTCAAACTCGAGTACACATAATACTTTGGTCGACAGTAATTTAAGACTGCTGTTGCCAACCTAACATTCCTTCCCCAAATAAAAGCACACTAAAAAATACTTGGACTAGAATATCAAAGGTTATCAGACAAATTCGCACACATTCATGTATTCGGAACTGATGACAACGATGTCACGAATCCCATCTGTACTAACATCAAACAAGATGTTCACTAAAGAAAATATAGCCTACTTTTTCCTAAATGCATGGGTGTTGTTATAACTCTTTGTCCTTTTCAAGGAGTATAATTGAATGTTGGTTGTAGTAGCTTGATGAAATACAACGTGGTATACGGATATTAAACATGAATATGAGGTGCCCTTTGCTAGTGCTTCCTCTGTACAAAATTTCATTCAATTCGATTTCACCGTGTGTGAATTGATATGGGGAATCGATTTGCACACATACATGGCCGCTATCTGCAAACTAATGGGCTGATGACCTTGTAGTTCAGGCAAAAGATGCTTCCCACAACGCGGTTTGTTGTTGCAAAATTTGGTAGAGATCAAATTATTAGGTTGGTCGTAATTTGATTTAAGCTTTTAACATATGGATGGCCGCCATTACGTTTCCGTCAAGATGGCGACGATATAAAACATGACACAGAGTTGCCTTTCGCGAGTGCTACCTCTGTACCAAATTTCGTTCAATCCGGTTTCACTGTGTTTGCAATGATAGGGGGAATCGATTTGCACACATACATGGCCGCTATCTGCAAACTATTGGGCTGATGACCCTCAAGTCTAGTCAAAAGATGCCTACCACATAAAGGTATATTGTTGCAAAATTTAGTAGAGATCAGATGATTAAGTTGGTCGTAATTTGATTTAAGCTTTTAACATTTGGGTGGCCGCTATTACCTTTCAGTCAAGATGGCGGCGATATAGAACATGACAGTGAGGTGCCCTTTGCAAGTGCTATCTCAGCACCAAATTTCGTTCAATTCGGTTTCACCGTGTTTGAATGGATAGGGGGAATCTATTTGCACACATACACGGCCGCCATCAGCAAATTATTGGGCTGATGACCTTGATGTTTGGTCAAAATATTCTTCATACATAAAGGTATAATGTTGCAAAATTTGGTAGAGATCAGATGATTAGGTTGGTCGTAATCTGATTTAGGCTGTTAACATTTGGCTGGCCGCCATTACGTGTTCGTCAAAATGGTGGCGATATAAAACTATGGTGCACTATGGTGCCCTTTGATAGTGCTACCTCTGTACCAAATTTCGTTCAATTCGGTTTCACCGGGTTTTAATTGATAGGGGGAATCGATTTGCACACATACACGGCCGCCATCTGCAAACTATTAGGCTGATGACCTTGTAGTTTAGTCAAAAGACGCTCGCAGTATATATGTATGTTGTTTCAAATTTGGTAGAGATCGGATGATTAGGTTAGTCGTAATTTGATTTAAGCTTTGAACATTTGGGTGGCCGCCATTACGTTTCCATTAAGATGGCGGCGATATAAAACATAATACTGAGGTGTCCTTTGCTAGTGCTACCTCAGCCCCAAATTTCGTTCAATTCTGATTCACCGTGTTCGAATTGATAGGGGGGGGGGAGGGGAGGGAGGGGGGGGGGGGGCAGACATTCAGAGTACACACACTCACAGACACACAGACTCACACACAGCCAGACACACAATTTTGCGCCCTGTGTTGATCTCATAAGTCTACTTTCATTTTTGCAAAAATCGAAATTAGGCTATTAATGTATTGAAGATTTGACTCACATGTGGTGATGGTGGTGGAAGTATTGGTAAGAAATATGTTCTCCCTTGAAATCTACCCTTGGATATGGGGTAAGACTGATCGTAGAGAGACAGATAGCTAGTTAGTGTAAATTCAGCAAGAAGGGAGACGGCAAATAAGAACATAGGACCGAAAAATGGTTTCAGGATATTAAGATACACTTTCCACAATTACGCGAAGATGTGTCAGTCCTCGTATTAATTTTTGCTATCCTGTTTATGGTGCAAATTCGACCACATTACATAGACAATAACAACAAATAAGATTCCTACAATTTGAATTGAAGATGATTATTTTTACACACATTTGTCCTTAAGTCCTGTAGTATAACGTATTGCTCACATTACATCAATCGCTGTGGGGAAACGTGAATGGCTGTGTGCAAGGAAGCAGCTGTATCTAAGAATGCGGATAATTCCGTGATATTGATTCATTGGAAAAGTAGTTTGTCAAATAATTCAAGCTGATAATGCCCATGTATCGACAAATATTTCCGATGCATCGTATTCCAATATTTCACAAAACTGATTTTAATGCAGTCTCTGAAGAATATAGCTCGTGTAACGTAACTGAATGTGAGAAGCTTATTAATATTTCCCATGAGATGGATGTCGTATTCTACATAGTAGAAAATAAGAAAATAACACAGAAGAATGTGTACCTAATCTCAAAGTGAAACAATGACGTTGTTTGTTGTTAATTCATATTAGGTGCTTCGGACACGTACTTGGGTATGAGTTAAATTTGTCTGATAACCTGTGTTTCTTTGGTGCCTGTAGTCGAGGATAGCTGTATCCATTAGGGTCGGGGGTGTCATAGATGTCCCGGGACTTGAAATGAGGGACTATCGTGGGATTTGTTGTGAAACGAAAACGTACAGGGAAAAGCTATATTCAGGATAGCTGCTGTCAGCGCTGTGATTTAAACCCTTTGATCTCCGGACTTGTCCAGCTCCTCATTGTGGTTGTGTTGAGCGATTAAACGTGCACGGCTACGCAGTGGGGTGAATCAGTGACTAGCGATGCCAAAAGGGAAGGTGGAATAAATATTTTCTTTGCTGTTGTGAAATAAATTTAATCATTTGGCTTGACAATGATTTAATTAATTAATTAAGTAATTAAAACATTCAATTATCCTAGCAACTGGCGTTGTAGAAAATTGAATATTAGATACATAGGGTGGGTTTTGTTTCATGACAGATTTGACCGTTCACTAATTTTAGCAGATAGGATATGTGCGTTAACTTTCAAGGCCAATAAGTCAGGCTGCAGACAGATTCAGAAGACACATGGGTTGGAGCTTACTGTAGGTCATCCCTGAAATTGTTTGCATTGGTTTCCCATTTTCAAATACAGACAAATTCCGGGATGGTATGTTCTACCAGTTCACAACCACTTATTTTTATCTCCTTGCGCTGTTTCATTAATTTTCCTTCATTTAATCTCTTATTAATTCCTCCGAAAGATTGGCGTCAGGAAGAATGCTTGGTCATAGAAAAAAAATGTCATAGAGAAATACATCTTAATTCATCTCCAACTACGTAGAAGGGGGAACATTATGGTAAACATGCATGGCATACCTACATCATGCTAAAGCACGCTAAAGTATAAATCTGAAAGTTGTTCTGTTCGCCGAGTTTCCTGTGTTTCTTTCACGCCAAAACTATTTAACCAAATCCGATAATATTTTGCTTGGTTATAGCTTTAATAGTCTGTTATCACACATGCCAATTGATATTTTCATATATTCAACCATTTTTATCTGAAACTTGCCCATATCTTACCTTCTGTAAAGCAACATAATAGGTTCAGTATGCCTTCCTTCGGAGGGGAAGTAAAGCCGGTGGTCCCATGTCACAGATTTATGGCATGATAAAGAATCTTCCACTAATTACACTTGTGTGAAGCGAATTTATAGATTAGGTTTGACCAACGCTCTTAGGTTCCAACGTTCGTCACCAGAAGCACACTGCGGTGGCATCTAGTAACCAAGTTCAGACCCAATTGGTCGTTGACAATGGCGTCTGGTAGCGAAAGTAGGAACTACTTGACAATTAAATGTCTACAAGAGTTTTGTGCTTTTCAGTCGGTCAACACGAATGTACCCAAAAGAGATGGGTTATACCCTAATCCTGAAATAAATTACATGAGATTAATAAAACACTAGGATGACCAGTTTCGATCGTCAAGCGATCATCATCAGAACCATTACACTTGGGCTACAAAATCCATGTTTGAAATACAGGTGAAAATATTTACAATCTGATGATGATCGCTTGACGATCGAAACTGGTCATCCTAGTGTTTTATTAATCTCATGTAATTTATTTCAGGATTAGGGTATAACCCATCTCTTTTGGGTACATTCGTGTTGACCGACTGAAAAGCACTAAACTCTTGTTTACTAAGGCAACACTGAAAATATGGCTTCAAACGCCACAATTAAATGTCTGCAGTCCATACCAGAATTCAAACAGATAACACACTAATACAGCCATTACAATTAACACCGGTTATCAGACATATTCTACACACACCCAAAGTTCACGGGACTACATGACAACGTTGGCAGCCCCTAAACTGAAGAACCAACCAACCAACATAATAGGTAAACGGCTTATCCTATCACGAAATACAATACACCTATTGGATGGTACTTGATTCAATTTACTACAACAAATGTCATACAAATTATATTTGTATGACCAATTGATTTCAAGAAAATTATGTTCTTGTTATTTCATTTGAGGGGCTTGGACAACGTTGTCGTTAATCTCCGTGAACTTGGGTAAGTGCACATAGGATATGTATGATAACCTGCGTTATTGTGTTGTCGGTAGGAGTGTGTGTATTACGAAATTCTGGTTTTACGTAAATATGAGAATGTCTTATCTGTTGAAAGCCAACAACGTTCAATCCTATTATGAGACGAAGCCTACCGTACCATATTTACTCGAATCTATTTTGTTGTTTTCATTAAAGGACTTGGGCATTGTGGTCATTTAGCCCCATGTACTTGAGCGTGTGTCATTAGCCTACTTTCTATGCTTGTTAAGACTGCAAGTAGACATAAGAGACTTACTACTAGCAAATGGAACCTGAGTGTCATGTTGTACTGCATATCGCCGCCATATTAACAGAAACAAAATGGCGACCACACAAATATTCGAAAGTTTAATCAAATTACTACTTAACTAATCAGCGGATCTCCACCAAATTACGGAAAAGTATTCCTTCCTGTGAGATGCGTTTTGCTCCTAAACTACAAGGCCATGAGCTGCAAAATTTGAATATGGCAACCATGGGAATTTTGCTAGCATTAAATCCATAAAGTACGATGCAATGAACCAATGCTCACAATATTTGGCTATCAGATAGTTTTACATAATGACGCTCTGTTGTCACCGTAATTACCACATGAGACATTATGTTACGCGTAGCCATCATCTTGAAATTATAAAATACCAAAATAAATTACTCTCAACACTTCAGAACTACCAGA
Source organism: Meconema thalassinum (assembly GCA_946902985.2). NCBI lineage: Eukaryota > Metazoa > Arthropoda > Insecta > Orthoptera > Tettigoniidae > Meconema > Meconema thalassinum. The sequence goes on along the minus strand of OX336389.2, from coordinate 293,745,234 downwards.
TAGGACCGGATATTTGGCCTTGGATGGCTAAGGGAAAATGAACACAGACTCTCCATACATTCAAGATGACAGCTTTGCGAACGCTAGATCATTAAAATCGACAACTCAGAATGAAATTGGGTAATTAGGATGAATCTTGCCAAGAAGTGAGTATCACATTTGAGTTCTCACTTGATTTATCGAAAGATTACCCCGATGAATATAGCGCTCATTAACCATCTTGAAATTTAAAAATGATAATAACGAAATTTAGTATTAAAATACAACGTTATAAGTCACCTCGTATGTCCGATATAGAACAAAGACTCCGTCGATTGAAGATGGAAGTAGGACATAGTATTGTCTGTTAGGTAGTCAGCCCAAAGACTCATTGGATCCTCAAAAAATACCGCCGTTAGGATATGTGAGTAGATACCCACAAAAACCCAAAGCAGCACTATATTGAGGCGTACTAGGCAAGAAGAGGAGTGAGGTAGTTTGCCACTGCTTTCCTCTCTGAGTCAGAACAGCAGTACTAACCCTAAGAGGAGAGCCTTTCACAGCATCCACAGGCACTGACTGTGCCCTGAGTGCCATTACTAAGCACCACCCATACCTCAGTAGCTTCCATATAATAACAGCCATGAGTAAGACTGAGACATCGATGAAAAGCCACATTTTACTCTAGCCTGTGCCAATAGACAAATGCAAATGTACCGCATTCATCAAGAGATGGCAAACTGGCCAGGCATACTATTGAAGTATACAAATTAGTAACTCAGTATGTAATTACACAGTTAAGAGGAAACATGGAATAATAGGAGTGCCATATGAGAGACGTCAGTAGCGTTAGTGATAAATTTATCGCAGCGGCCATTCAAGAATTTCACAATTTAAAAGTAAGTTACTTTCTATGTTTTAAAACTACAATAACGCAAACTACTAACCAGGTTGAAACATATATGGAGTATCGTATGCATGAAGCAAAATAACAGGGACTCTAAATTTTCAAGATGGTGGCTGGGCGTTATATTGGAAAGTAATAGTGTATAATTCTGAAGTGAATTGTGCAACAAAAACTAAACTTAATAAGAACAAGAAGTTCCGTGACGAACTAAAGAGCCTACTTTTCTTAAAATTTAAGATTCATGCCAATGATTAATCTATATTGATCTATCTAGAATAATGACGAAATTAAGTTGGTAATATCGAAATTTCTAATTAGTTCGAAATACTGCATACCTGGAAAAGGTAGCCTAATAGAGAACTACAGTTGGCAGCCCTGGTGACTGAATATATTCCTAGTTCCATCTCTTAAGGTACAGAATACAAAATTTGGTTCAAGTCCAATGGATAGCATGGAAGTTACATGCAGTTAGACATTGGATCTAACAGCACGCGTAAAATCATGTTGGCAACAATGACATACATGTATTGGTCAGAAATAATCTGAAATCATATGATCTATTGTTGTGTCAATTTTGAATGAAATCCATTAGTTAGTATAGAAGTTACATGGATTTTAAAATTTGACCTATCAGCAGGCTTAGAATCATGTTGGCAGTACTGGCGTAGGCCTATATTAGTTACTCCAAATTAATCTAGAATGCCAGGTACTATATGTGTGCCAAGTTTAGAGCTATTGGCTTGCATTCTTTCTGATATATTGATATTAGGGTCACAAAAATAGAGACAGCATTTATTAACAGTTGGCAGGCCTGGTTACTCTTAAGAATCGGCATAGTCATATATGTTATGGTACACATAGTACACACGAAATTTGGTTGAAATCCAAATGATATTATAGAAGTTACATGTATTTAAATTTGGACATCTCAGCAGGCTTAGAATCATGTTGGTAGCACTGACGTATATAAGTTACTCCAAATTAATATAGAATGTCAGGTACTATACGTGTGCATAGTTTAAAGCTGTCGGGTTGCATACTTTCTGATATATGGGTATTTGGATTTTAAAAAATGAGACCATTTATTAACAGTTGGCAGCCCTGGTGGCTCTTAAGAATACGCTCAGTTATATCTGTTTATGTACACATAGCACATACGAAATTTGGTTGAATTCCAATTGATAGCGTAGAAGTTATATGCATTAAAAATTGGACCTATCAGCAGGCATAGAATCATTTTGGCAACACTGCCATGTATGGCCTTCTGGAAATTAAACTATAATATTATTATCTATACGTGTGCCAATTTTGAAATAGCTCCCATTCATACCTTCCAAGATATCCAACATGGAGCTCAAATTTCAATTGCGATTTTTCAGCAGTTGGTAGCACTGACATCATTTTCAAATATCGCCGTGAGATATTCAGGTATAGGTCTTTACTCCTACCAAATTTTGTTTCGATTGCTCCAGCCGTTTAGGAGTTGATAGGGGGGGGGGGCACACACACAGACAGACAGACAGACAGACACACATTTGCCCGATCTCATAAGTCTACTTTTTCCTCATTTTTGCAAAATGTGAAAAGTAGGCTAAAAATTGGACCATAATATGGGACCTAGCTGAAATAAGCCATACGAATAACATACTGAATTAAACGCGTGGCGGCGTACATTAAAATATAGAATATGATAATGAATAACTCTGTTTTTATTAAGATACAACAACGAAATTGAGCAGTAATCTAGGACCTTGTTAGTGACTTAATATGACGAAGTCAAAACAACAACGTCAGCGGTCTAGCTGTATGCCTCTCACCAAGGCGGTCCGGGTTCGATTCCCGGTCAATGCATGTGAGATTTTCGAAGTGAAATGCCATGTCCTGTGGTTCGGATTCCACGTAAAAAGAGGTCCCGTGGCTCATGATCTCAAGATTAATGGTCACGTTAAACTACAAGCTTCCTTTTTCCTTTTTCAAAACAACAACGACTCCATTCTTTCACGATGACCATTGGGCGTATTATCGAGGCTTGACAGTATTTAACATACGATATAATAGTCCAATTACGCGAAATTTAGTGAGGGAAGAGTACCTAACAAAATACATCGCTACCACCATTCAGAGGATTATCACAGTGTATATAGAGTGCAGTGGCCACCTTGAAACTACAAAATATTCAAACAAATATATTATAGGCACAGTAACTCAAACCAGCATTATAGTAGAACCACATATAGGCTTTGTATGCAAAAGACAAAAGGCTATCCCATCCATATATTCAAGATGGTAGCTGAGCATACTGTTAAAACTTCAAAATCAGTATGTTGAGATCCAATTGTGCAATTAACATGAAACATTGTAAGACAGGATAAACAGATAAGTAACATCGCTTACATTAAACATTAGACTATCACACTATAGAACACGAAATCGCTGATTTAAATATATAACACATTAATATCGACAATACACTTATTACCGTTATAATCCATGTCGCAGAAAATTGGGTGTTTCACATTTAAAAACATCTGTGTTGAAGGCGCAAAATAAACGATTCCATACATATAAGATAGTGACTGGGCGTACATTTCTAATGTTCCAAAGAATTCCTGTGAATGCAAATGCGAAATTACACCGAAACTTCGTCTTATATATGGCAAATCTATAACGTCTTTCACAAGGATATTCAATCACACTCGTTGATAAGGTCAAAGATTTATAACTATAAAATTAAAAGAAAACAGGCTACATGTTCTTTACTGAACATCTTGTTTTTACCACATTTTGTAACACTTTGTTGGAAGGAATGATTTAGGCTATCAAGCTATGAACTGAGAACCTGGATGTTCCACCCCTTAAGAAACATTTCCCACTTCAGACAGTCTCAAATTTCAGCATTTTGTCTCTTGATGTGACAAGTGTATTACCATTTAATTTGAAATTAAGAGAGAAAATGTTACCCTTAGCACGGGACATAAGTACCCACGAAGGTCTCACTGCTCCTTATATTAAGTGAGTTCCCTCACTCACCTCGTGCGGTATAGCCCAGGCATTATATGCAAAAAAAACACGGCCAACCTAAAAAAAATGTAAAGCTGAAATTTGGCATAGATGTTCCCTAGTACCCTAGAAACAAATCCTGAAAAGTCCCCATCTCTGCGGTGCCCGCGTCATAGTTTTTGGAGGGCTCAAAAGGGCTTAAATGGAGCCTAAGTGCGAAAAACAGCATTTTTGCTTCCTGCGTTCTAAATATTGATCCAAATTTAGTTCTCGCGAGCTTCAGCAATTAATAAAAATGAACTAGTAGGATAACGGACTTATCTGGCCTAATTATTGCTATTGATGAAGGAAGAAAACGACTAATTTAACATTTTTAGCACAATTTTTACACGAAAATTTGGTTAACTTGTCATTAGCAGGTCATTATTTTTTAAACAACTGCTGATATTGACTAAAGATCCAGAATGAAAGTTATAAAGCATACGTTTAGCTTTACATTGCTACATTACCCATGTCTATGCAAGAAACGGTTACCGAGTTACGGTCCCAAAGCATAACCGCTGTTGAAAAGGCACCCAATCGCGTTTCTAGGTGACAGCGGTCGGCCTGTCGGAGCAGGCCAACAATACTCGAAACAATTAATTCAGCTTCTAAACAGTCTTGGATTTTCAGTAAATGTGGCGGAAGTCCACAGGTACGAAATTTCAGCGCTTCGTAAAGAACATCCAATCCCGAATGCTGGAGCGTTCACGCAGTTTTGCTTTGACAACGCTGACTTTAACATAAGGACATTATTATTATTATTATTATTTATTAACCAAAAATTGTGCCTACAATTTATGGACGGCAGATAGAGAAAGGGCAAGCCCCACATACACAGCAGTGTCTCCATCTCCGTTCATTAAATCTAAACAAATCTCAAATGTTACATTATACAATTTACACCTTTACATTTGCTATATACACATAATCTGCTGTACATGACGTCTATATCATACAATTCATAAATAAAAGGGAAGACACAGGCATGCACGCACACATATACACGCTCACACACGCATACATACATACATACATACATACATACATACATACATACATACATACACGCACGCGCACACTCCCAATCACTCACAAAGTTACATTATACAGTATATAAATTCAATTTACATGGGGTTTTAGTCCCTTTAGAGCCTTCACTTTGCGGCAAAATTGCCGTGGAGGAAGGTCTTTTATTTCACGAGGCAGGTCATTCCAAAGTCGAGCCGAGCGATTGTAGAATCCAGATTGATAATCTGTTGTCCTAGCGAATGGAGGAATAAGGGTGACACCCTGTGCTCTACGGACTGAACGATATGCCAGCTGAAGGCGGTGAAATGGGTAGAGTATAATGGTGCCAGCTAGAGATTTTCGGAGAAAGGTGAGGTCTATTTGGCTACATATGTCATTGATGGATGTTAATGGTTTCGTCAAAACTTTGTTACCCTGATTGTAAATGAGTCGCTCTGCTCGACGTTGGACTGCACTTAACTTCCTCATGTTTTCCTCGGTAGTGGGATGCCAGGCAGGAAGTCCATACAGAAGAATGGGCCGTATCGTGGAGAGATACACCGCTCGGGGTGCACGGCTTCTGAATCCCAGAAGATTACGTCTTGCAAATCCTAGAATTCTAAATGCCTTACACCTAGATTCTTCAACGTGCACATTCCACTTCAAATTGCTGGAAATGTGTATTCCCAGCATTCGCAGTGAATTGCACATGGGAAGAACTTTGCCGATCAGTGAAAGGCTATGTGAAATAGGCTGTCTGGCCCTACTTAGCCGAATATATTTACACTTGTTTACATTCAAGGTCATCTTATTTACATCACACCACAGTGCCACACTGTCCAGATCTTCCTGTAGTGCTTTGACGTCATCATTATTTTTTATGGCTCTGTAAATTATTGAGTCGTCTGCATACTGCGCCATCGTGGACGTCACACAGCTTGGAAGGTCGAGGGTAAAAACCATGTACAACAAAGGCCCAATCACCGACCCCTGTGATACTCCCGAAGTTACCACTATGTTCGGTGACTTGGCCCCGCCAAACACGACACACTGCGTTCGACCTACCAGGAATGACGTCAACCATGTAATCAGTTTGCCTCCGATGCCATATTTGCCAAGCTTTAACAAGAGTCTTTGATGAGGCACCTGATCAAAAGCTTTGCTAAAGTCCAGGGCCACACAGTCCACTTGGGAGACGTTAGTCTGATCCAAAGAGTTCTGCCAGTCATCAATCACTTTTGTCAAAAGAGTTGTACAAGATCTCCCCGGAACGAAGCCATGTTGGCTTGGATTTAACAGGCCTCGCTCACTCAGGAATTCCAGTATGTTCTTAGCAACCAGGCGCTCCATACATTTACAGATACCAGACGTTAGAGAAATCGGGCGGTAGTTGTCCATGTCTTCCTTGTCACCATCTTTGAACACAGGGACCACGTTAGCATGTTTCCACTCTTGTGGTAGCGTCCCGGTGTTAATGGACTGGTTGAAAAGTGCGCACAATGAGGGTGCTAGGGCCTCTGCACAGTAGTGAAGGATCCGAGCAGGGATTAAGTCTGGTCCTGTCGCGGCATGGGGTCTAGTTCTCCGTAAGCTGTCCCGAACTTCCTGTTGTGTGAAATACAGACTGGTTAGGGGAAAGAGAGGGGATGATGTCCTTGGTAGGAACATTCCTTCACTGGTGTCAGGTGGAGAGAAGTTACTTTGGAATTTACAGTTGAACGAGTTGGCTATGTCTAGTGGGTTGGAAATAGAAAGTCCGTTATGTTTAAAGCTCTGTGGTGCGGTGTTGCCACTTTTGCTCCGAATGAATGTCCACATTGCCTTGGGATTAAAGCTTAATTTGTCCATATACGTACTGTAGGCTTCACGAATTGCAGATTTGGTACTATTTCTAGCCAGCCTATACTTTTCCCACCTGCTGTCACTTGGGCACTGTTTCCACTTGTTATAGAGCTGATTTCTCTTTCTTATTTTGGATAGTATGTCCTTTGAGATCCAAGGTGTTTTTTTCTTATTTTTAATTGTAACCTTAGGGATCACTTCATCGACGCACTGAAAAAAGATTTCCTTCCAAGTATGCCAGGTACCATCTATATCTACACTGTTGGTGACTGAAGGTGTAATGACCGGTAATCTGTCAAGTAAAATTTCAGAAAGGAGTTTCCAGTTGGTACGGGAGTAATTGTAAACTGTTCTGGTTTGTAATTTTGGACTGTTCTTTTTGTGGGTAAATATAGCTAGGAGGGCTTGGTGATCACAAAATCCAGGGATGACTTGTAGAGACTGAATTGAGGATGGAGAGTTTGTTAGGAAGAGATCGAGGGTTGAACGGGAGGTCTCAGTGATACGGGTAGCTTCAAATATGAGTTGATGGAGGAATAGATCATAGAATGCTGTAAGGAAGTTGTTGGATATAGGATTATTTGGGATAGGAGCGGCATTTCTATTCCATGTGATTTTTTAGGTTGAAATCACCAACAATGTAGACAGCGTCATAATTTTGTTAAATATTTTGCACCCGTTTTAGGGAGAGAATCAGCTCATCATTCATCAGCTGGGACGATTTCGGAGAGCGATAGACTGATCCGATCAGATATTTACCGTTACTGCAATGAACCTCCACCCACACGGCTTCAGCGTCAGTTTCCAGCTGATGGACGCGAGTTGCATTGTACTCAGGTTTCACAGCAATGAGAACCCCGCCCCCTGAAGTCTGCAGTCGGTCCTTCCGGAACAGCTGGTATGTGTCTGGTAACACCTCCCGATCACCTACCACCCCAGAGAGCCACGTTTCACTGCAACACACGATACTTGGATCTAGGGCGGTTACTGTAGCATGAATGTTTTGTTTCCGTCCCGGCCGCGTGATGCTGCGGGCATTGAAGGCGAACAGTGATAAGTGTTTATTTACAAGTGAACTATTCAGGTTATTTACACTATTTACAGAGTCACTGGGAATATCACTGGTATTGTTGCACAACGAGTCGGTAAACGGCGGCATAGCACATTGTCAACATGTCCACGTTTGCGTGCCTTTTTTAATGCACCGGAACTCAGAGGTACTGATTTTAGCACACGTCCTGTGACTCGACATGTTACAATTACTGCACAGAATATATAAATGATTTTTTCGGCCGATTTTTTCACATATTGCGCATTGCAAAGGTCCAGGGTTGAGTTCTATGTCGCCGCTTAGAGCAAGCGCTAGACAGCAGAGCGAGAACCCGGTAGCAGGTAGCCTTGCGACATCTCCCCCTCCCGCTCGGCGTGGCCGGCTAATGGTGGCCAGCCCCAGACCTTCACTGCCACAACATGTCCAGGAATGTATTGTGCATTTGTCACTCACCAGAAGTTTTTCCATAAGGGGTTGATTCCTCAGATCCTGTTCACCATTAACGGTCACAGAATGAACACTTCTTGCCACAGTCACTGCACATTTTACCATTAAAAATACTAAAATTACACGGAGCACACTTCCCTTGATGCAGGCAGGCGCCGCCATCTTGCTTCTTCTTGGACGGGCGAAATACATTTCACTGCATGGGAGGAATCAAGTGCGCAGGTCCAGCTTCTGACATTGAAATATCTCCACTCCCACGTACACAAGAAGTTCCTAATGCTGGTGTGATTGCGGAAAGTTCAACATTTCGTGGTATCGGAAGCCCTCTTCTCCTGGTTCAAAGGACGTCAAGATTAAGGAGTTAACTGTGGAAGCCCCAAACTCTGTAGCTATTGCGTCGATGATGGACTCCTTGTGGTTATCTGGACGGTGGTCAGGTATTAATTTACCCGCTTCGTGGAACGGCTTTATGAAGACGTCACTGTCTGCTCATGCTCAACCAGCTCCCCAGACAATATCAGTTGATGCAATACCGTTCATTAACTTGGAACCGAGCAATCCATCAACAATACATATATTCCGCATTGAAGTTTGCCGCAAGAGAGTACGCGGAACTGAAACAAAGCACTTGTTTCGTAACCTTTGACCAGCCCCTTTACGCGAAAGCTGCAGAGATAGTCGCATCGGACACTTCAGAGGAACTCAAAAACGTGGTTGTTCGTCGAGGCGGATTTCACCTTCTAATGTCGTTTCTCGGGGAAATCGGCTACGTGATGAAACGAAGCAGTTTGTTAGTTAGTTAGTTATTGTTGTTTTAAGGGGCGGAACTGAAGCAGTTTGGAGGAGCTCTGGGCGGAAATATACGCTAAATCGTCAGTGACTCACATGATGTTTGGACACGCATATTCTAGGTAGACTCGCAATTAGCTCACTCTTAAAAATGATTACGGTATGCCTTCAATTTTATCAATAACGCGAAACTGTGCATGTTCTAGGGCCCTCAGAGCGCATTTTCTGACAAAACAGGCTGTCGGGACAATGTTACTCAACATGAACGACGGGCTGAAGGATGACAAGGACGAAATACAGGCGCTTTTTACAGTATTCCAAGAAGGCACCACCAACGACTTGCTATCATAACCTTGCCTTCAACGTCTCAAAGAGTCGCTTCATGACACATTTTCTTCAATGAGCCAGAAATCTCGCACAGGAAAGCTGTGGGTAGAGTACATCAAACGGCAAGCCTGGAAGATATTGAAGGATTCCACATCTTACGCGAGGAAATGAAGGTATTCGTCTCTACGGCGACAGATGAAAAGGCCATAATATCAACTGGAGAGAAGTTCGCCATTTATCTCTACGATAGTGCCAAATCGGAGTGCAAAAGCTTCGACGAACTTCGGATAGTGAAATACAGCCCAAAAATTGCCAAACATCCGGTCACAGCGTCATTTCAGCTGGCTTCACTTCCGCCGACTTCGGCGGCATGCAAACAACATTCACTGCGGGTATATTTGCAAGTTCAAGCATGGTTAGGATTTTCTTTGGGCCCGACCCAATGGGGATGGAAAATCCAACACTCAGCTCCACTACCAGTGGCAACTCATCTTCCAGCTGCTCCAGATCATCTCCTCAATTTGGTTTCCTGCAACTACAAGAGCTCTTGTGTCAGCCGGTGTGAGTGTGTAGCCTACGTTCCGATTTAGAATGCTCTTTAATGTGTGGGCACTGCACTGGAAAAGCATGTGGCAACGTCACATTTGATGGCTAAGATGATGAGGGGGACGATTGAGTCTGATGTAAGCTTTGTTTTGCAAGTGTTCTTTGTCTAAAGAAAGCTTTTTAAGCTTTGTTTTGTTATTATTTGCATTATGCATATTATGAATGTACGTTTAACTGCTATTTGCATTAAACTCGTTTTGTTCTATGTAAACTGTTTCTGCTAGTTTACCTGGATACAAAGGAATACCATCCTAAAAGTTCTTAAGCAAAGATACAAAATGGTGTCAGCTAAGGTGAATAGATGGAGCCCACCAGCGTAAATGGGCGTTCGGTCAAGAAGCGACTGCCACACTTCCACTTTTATATTAGTAACTGTATCTCTGCTGCTGTTTGTCGGATGAACATGGGCAATGTATTGTTTTAAAGCTACAAGTGTGATTTACAACTTTCACTTGGGGACTTTAGTCGCTATCAGCAGCTGTTTACACGATAAGTCCCAGCTAATGACAAATTAGCTAAATTTTCGTGAGAAAAGTTGAGCTAAAAATGTTTGATTACTCATCTGTTTAAATGTATGGCAATAATTACGACCAATAAGAGCGTTATATTAAACGTAGTCCTTCTCTTATTACTATCAGAGCTCATTAGAACTGATTTTTGATCAATATTTTGAACGCAGGAAGCAAAAATGCTGTTTTTGGCACTTAGGCCCCATTTAAGCCCTTTTGAACTCTCCAAAAACTATGACGCGGACGCCGCAGAGATGGGGACTTTTCAGGATTTGTTACTAGGGTACTAGGGAACATCTATGCCAAATTTCAGCTTTACATTATTTTTTTAGGTTAAAACTTAATATGCCTGGGCTAGTAGTGTTTGTGGCATGAAAGCGATTGTTATGTTATTTAATTGCAATTGAGGAGCTAATATTTGTACTGCTGCAGGTGTGTTTCTAGAATGGGGTCAGCGTTCTACGTGCTTTTAGTTGTCACTCCAAGACCTTGTCCCGTCCTTGGCCAGCAATAAGTCTGAGAGACATAAGGGCTTTAAGTTCTACATTATGACGTTCTGCAACGTGATAATGTGCCTCCACGAACCGTGGAGATACTGCGACAGCTACGACAAGGTATGACATGGCGTCGTTAGACCAATTGTCACTGGAATATGCCACTGTTTGCTCCTACACCCGTGTCCTAGGATAGCTCTATGTGGTTTTGGAAGAGAATAGTGGGGTGTGCCCCAGGATACTATTCGGGCCTTGTCTAACTCCATACTTTGTCCAGTGACAATCACCGTTACCTCTAACCTTGTCCAAACTCCTCACTGAACCTGGCCGTAGTGTTGCGCTCGTTCCCCATTCGTACAACGTGTGGCGTTCGTTTGCATTAACTTATGTATATGACATACAGAGTGTTTGGTACTTAAGCGCTTTTGTCTCTCTGTTTCCCATTTACAGTCCGGCAGTGTAATTTAATGTGAGTTAAATAAATGTCGCAATCTGGCATGAGTGTGAAATAAAATCTGAGATAGTTTATCATAAATAAGTCTAATCTTAAATGTTACTGAAAGCAAGAGTGAATTGTTAGGTCACACAGCGGTTAAAGTACGATAGGTATATCCAGCAAATACCAGTGATAACATAGGGTAGGTGCAGTCATGATGATGATGATAATTGTTGTTTTAAGGGGCCTAACATAGGTGCAGTCAATTTCTGAATAAGGAAGTTCTGTGAATATTATAGACTATTCCCTTCGGTGGCTGCCAAGTTGTGTTTATGTTACCTGATTCTCATTGGCAATGTAAAGGGTGTTTTTGGTTATATATATCACAAAATTACAGAAAAAACACTCCAATACCATTCATGTACCAGCAGCTCATGAGCTTACCACAATATGTAAGGTATTACGACCGCCGACTGACCTGGGTTCATGTCTATTAAGGCCTTGTGGTAAACGAATAATAATATTTATACTAATAATAATAATAATAACATGAGTTTTACGCCACTTTATGCTCCAGAGTCTTTAAAATGTATTTAAGCAGACTCAAATGCCAACTGACTTTGTAGGAATTTTATCGCACAACCGTGTACACAACAGAAGAGAACCTCACCACTCACCTGACCAAATACCCGATAGTCTCGAGAGTTTCTGTGCGGTTTTCTCAATGAGCGATTTGAAGGAAATGTGACTGAACCCTGGGTATAACATTAGCTGTGAGTACACATTGAATATATACTACAATATTGCAAGTTTGGGCGTGTCGAGGATAAGCTACTTCCAAAGTAATGTAACAGGATTATATCATGGCACGCAGGATTAAAACAAGGATATTAAGAAATTACGAGTACATATTTTAATAGTGCAGTTAGACAGTGTAAGAACAATTATTAACAATATTATAGTGATGTGGTGTGGGGGCACCTATTAAAACTTTGGTCCCAAAGATCCTGGGTTTGATTTTCAGCTTGCCAAGTCTAGTGTGGCATACACTCAATTCCATGAAGCAAAACTGAGACAAGATGGGTTGGATTCTCAGATCAGCTGACCTGAAAGTGTTTTTACTAGGTTTCGCACTTCTACTCCAGATAATTACCTGGTTGGTTCCTAATTTAGGACCACGACCTCCTCCTCCTGAACCCTAGATTCAATTACAAAAACACACACTACCACAGAAACAACGGTTACAAAGATTATCAGACAAATTTTCCCCACACACTTGTGCACGGAACTGACAACCACAATGTCGAAGCCCCTAAACGAAATAACTACAATATGATTGGTTAGAAGAAATAATCGTGGAAGTGTCTACATTGCATCTTGTAAGTACAACATTTTATTGTATTGAAGCGGGCGCCGTATTAGCTTCATACGAGTCCTCGGCTCAGAAGACAGACAGTGATGGATGAATATTGGTGCGATGCAATATAAAAGACTTGTATGCATGGAAGCATTACCTTAGTGCTGCCAGAGACAGTTATGGATAAACGTGACATGCATTTACTATAGCTGAGAATGAATAAATTTGGTATCTACTATTGTGTTCTAAATTAGCACTAATGTTCCACTACTCTTATATCATCCTTTGTGACATAGATTTGGCTCTCCAGCTGGAAGTGGACACTTTTTTAGTGTAGAAGAATCCCATTTCTCAAGATACAATCCAGTATAAATATGAAAAGAACTACCTCCAATATCACCAAATTTAATGTATTGCCTATCTAAATAACAAGAAGATGAAAATGGATTTAACACTATGATGTTCCAATCTGCAGGATGGGTGGACTAGGACTAGGCAGCCGGGAACGTACGATTCCCCAGATCAGGAAGTTCCAAAGACACAATCAGGAAATTCGACTTCAAGTAGTCGACTACTAATAGTTATGATTCGCTAGAGTAATTGGAAACAAAACTCGATATGGACTGACTACTACCCCGACTGGGAGTTTCAAATTCCAGTAAGCGTCACCGATCCAATAAAGCGGCCTCGCTAACTATTTCACCCGGTATTCAATAACTCAGTAACTATTTCAGTAATCAACAGGAAAAATGTTTTTGGTGAGGAAAGACCATTAAGCAAGGTCACCAATATAACTTTCCAAAACATGATAGGGATAAAACCAAAATACCGATCACGCGAATACAATTATTTGAATGTTTTTATGGGGACTTAATCACCCGTGAGGAGTTAAACTTGGCATAGTAAATATTTAGAGCGTAATGTAGTGGCGTCGAATGTCAATCAGAAATGAATTCCTATGAAAAATCCAAGATGATGGCAATGCAGAATTTAATTAAAGAAACATTATTGTGTCCTAATGAAGCGATCCAAGTGAAACCTTTTGTCTTGTTCCTTTTGCATATTTACAGACATTCACAATAGGTGTGAATAGAAAGCCACATTTAACTCGAGCTTGTACAAAATTATTTAACAACAATTCAAACAGAAAACAATCGTGTATGCACTGTAAATGAAAATATCTTGACTTTCCATGACGTAAACACGAGCTTTTTGAGGCTCATACTGTATGTGGAATATAAATAGCTCTCAGATTGGCCATATGTTAGAAAGCACGCTGACAATCAGCTGAAGCACAAAAGTCCGCAACAGTTTCACTGGGTTATGAAAACGTCTGATCTTTCACAAATGTATACACTTTTGCACCAAGCGTATTGGAACCCCCTAGTATCGTCGGTGCCACTACTCTATATTATGAGGATCCCCTTCTCTTGAAGGTCTCATTAATACTCCACTTATGACTTTGTGTGTTAAAAACACGCACAACCTTTAGTATAAGGCATATAGAGAACATCCTTTCTTCTTGCTTTGGTGATCGTTATTATTTAAATCTAATATGGCAGTTAAAGTTACATATACTTGTATAAATGTTGGTGCTTTGGGATTTTGGTAAGGATAAATATCTAAGGTATGTTTGTTTTACTGCCCCCGGTTTCGTCTTCTGATATCGAATTCTTGGTCATATTAGAAACGATGCCGTACCTTTAGTTTGTCACCATGACACGTAACTTGGCTTGCGAGAACCGGCTGGCCTTCCTCTCACCTCGCTTCCAACAGCACACCGCTCGTGCAGGCAGTGGCGGAGAAGTAATGATGATAATTATTGTTCTTAAAGTGACCTAACATCAAGGTAGTCACTCCCCTCCTCCTTTTAGTCAAAGAGGTCGGGACATAAAATCATTAATTTTCAATGACTCGTATCGGTGAGGAATATTAATAAGAACTTTAGATTTTATATAGAGTCACCTCTTATACCTGAAACAGTGTCGCACGCAATGTTTCATCAGAACTGATTATTTCAATTTTGTGAGTATTTTCTTGTAAGTGTAGGAACCTGTCTATTTCTCTTCGGCTCATAACCTTCACTTTTTCCTCTAAATAAATCTGTTTCCTCTACTGTTTCACCTGTGTAATACAAACTAATGAGACTCAATCCCCTCTTCCATTACTTCTCCCTCATATTATTATTGCAATAATCATAATGTTCATCACAATACTCATCATCATCATCAGGTAATGCTACTGCTTGACTTGAGATACATGGGGAATTGCATCAGCCGCGCGGTACATGAGTACGAATTACTAGTTCAAAATTGAAGGATAGTACAAATCGTGAAGGAATGCGATACGGTATTGAATTACTATAGTACCAGCGACAAACAGGAGTGTTCTATGATTTACTACAATTCTTTTGATGACTGCTATTCCAATCTCTATATGCAGAAGCTCGTTTAAAGACATTGCTATTGCATTTAAGTTATTCGCTGAGAACTGCGATGATTCCTGACACATTTAATTGGTTAACCAAACGTTGTTCTTCGTAGGCCTCTTCTAGTTCTCTTTCAGCGAAGGTTTGTACAGGGTTATACATGTAAGCACCGTCGCGCGCGGGGATTCTCCACTCGGCTGTTGCATCGGACGACCACGGCTGATGAAATTCCCGTTTCTATCTCTAAGCGCACTCGTTTTGTCAGCTACATCCGGCACCACACGGTTGATGTAATTCCCCTTGTTATCTCTATGCGCACTCGTCTTGTCAGCTGCATCGGTCACCGCGCATTCATCGCACTATCACACTTAGTGTACATTCTCTCGCTTAAGATGGTTAGACAGTTAACTTAAAAGCAGCGCACTTTTGTTTAAAAAAGTTACTTTTTATATGAATCTGCTCGCCATGTTCGCGCGGAATGTTGGAAAACATAATACAGGAAGTCATAAACTTTTCAGTGGCCGAACTTAATCGTGTTAACCGAAATGTGTTTTCTAGATACAATGCCTGTTTAGCTGCGGCAGGACACCGTTTTCAGCACCTCATGTAAGGTAAGGTTTGACTATTATTACCTATGTACGAGAGATAAGGCATAAAAAGTTAGTTTAACAAGGGGAGTCATAGCAGCGGAGTGGTGGACCGATGCACGGGCGACGCCTGAGTGGAAAATCCCCGCGCGACGGGTCTGATATATAAATATAAACCTGTAGTTGCTGATGATCTTGGATTTGTTCCAGGTCGTCATCCTTCTTAACCTTAATTATTGTCTCTCCATGCGTATCACAATAGCTACTCGTAATGATATGTAACCATTGACATGGTCACTTTTCGTGCCTATTTGGAAATACTTTTGACGGTTCGTGAAAGCACGGGCATCCTTGATGATTACGTTGAACGCATATGAGCGTTTTGTCAAAGACCTTCATATAATATGCTTTCTGAAGTGTCCTCTCTCATGCTCGATTAATAGAACTGTGACCTACTCTAAGGATCTCTTCCTTATTACATAATGAACCAAAACTCATTCCTGATAATTAGAGAGGACGCAATCCTATCAGCGCATATCTGGACATGGCTTATGACGTCAATTTGTGGTTTCTTGAGCCAAAGATCAATCAATAATTTCTTTCAGTAGGCGAATTGACTTATTGACTCCAACAATCTGGTGATATTATAGAAGATTGTGCGTGTGTTCTCATTCTCCTCGTGCGAACAATCTCTAATTCTTTGAAATGAAAGAAAACCTCTTACTTGCATTTGAAGGGAAGAGTTAGACTTTGACTTTGTGTTCTAAAATGCTCGAATCAGTATGATCATGGAGAAAGTGCACGGTTAGCCAGACAAGAGCTCTAGTTAAACAGTGCCGATGCTGGGAACACAGCAAAAGTGCTTTCAAATTTTCTCTACTCGAGGGCAAAGTATTGATGCAAATAGTATTTGTGGGTCATATTTTTCAATAACATTTATTTTCTTATAAAACAGCTATTGTCTTTCAATTTTGAGTATGTACTCATTAACGCTTCCAAGGATGGATGTACTATATTATATGCCTACTTCTGATTTTTTCAAAAGATTAAAGAAGACTTATAAAATCTATACGGGTCAAAAGTCTGTGTGTATATATTGGTGTATGTCTGTCCCCTCGTATCAATTTAAACATGACGAATACGAATTGAATCAAACTTAGCACAGAGGTATCACTAGCAAAGGAAACCTCAATGACATGTTTTATGTCGCTGCAATCTTAACAAAACAAAATGGTGGCCTTCAAAATGTTCAAATTTGACAGCAAATTACGACGAAACTAAACATCCGATCTCTACCAAATATTAAGAAAATATACTTCCATGTACGACGTGTCATTTTCTCAAACTCCAAGGTCATCAGCCAGAAAATTTCAAGATGGCGGCTGTGTAAATCATGCAAGCATTATAGGCTAATCCGTACCTTATGATCCATCAAGGTCCGGTGACCCAGTTCCGCTTATCAAACAGACGGTGGTTTAAACTGTCCTCAAGGATGTGACCCGTTGGATATTATACGAGTAATTTAATATTAAAGTATTGTACTGTAGCAGTTTTTTTTTTGATGTGTAACATCTTTCCGCTCGGTTGCTGGATAGTTTTGTGGGAGTGATTTTGAAAATTGGGGACGGAAGTGAATCCGGCGGAAGTGGATCGAACGGAAGTGGATCGGACGGAAGTGAAGACGCACTGCCAGAAAAATGGGACGGAAGTGAATCGGGCGGAAGTGGATCGAACGGAAGTGGATCGGACGGAAGTGAAGACGCACTGCCAGCTGGATGTACAATTGAAAATGTGTGTATTGGAAACAAGGCAGTGTGTGCTCTGTAGCGCGAGAATGTTATGGCAATACAGTAGGCAGTGCATTTAGCAGGCACTGGTTTGACGAGCACAGTGGCAAATGTTTCACCGACTTTCATTTGTCATTGAGCAGTTTATGAAGCTTCACGTTCAAGGTTGAATATCACATGGGGTAGGACAAAGACGACAAATGACATTTAAGCAAGCGGCATTATTGTCAAGCTGTGGGTGAGTAGTCAAATATTAAATGCATAACAGAATGTTGTTATTTGAGTGGAATAAAAGCTGTATTTTCATCATATGTGAGATTAGGTCATGTCATGATTGTAGGAAGCCATCCCCGACCCCGTTGGAAAACGGGAATAATAAGGGGTAGTCATACATACAGGAAGCCATGTTTTGATTGTTTACGACGAACTGTATGAGAGCCTTGAGAATAATGAATGTTATAGTTACTGAGGAATGTGCTCACAGCATTTGAGAGTACTGTCGACGTTGTGTGACACTTTGTTATTATGAATTATTAATGTAAAAGGAAGGAAGGAAGCTTGTAGTTTTGCGTGTCCGTTAATCTCACGATCATGATCCACGGTACCTCCCTTTTACGTGGAATGCGAACCACAGAACATGGCATTTCAATTCGAAAATCTTACATGCATTGACGGGGAATCAAACCCGGTCTACCTTGGTGAGAGATTAACAGATTGACCGCTGTGCCACAAATGTGACAGTAGCATATCTCCAATTCATTCTATACATTCATCATAGTACCAGTATGAAAATGGAGTGTAAATTAACATTTTAAGAATGTCCAAACTGTGTAGTATACGAGTAGGATAACATGTCAGATGTTACACATCATATGCGACTACTGTAAGGCTCGTATCTTTTTTTTGTCATGTGACCTCCTGAGAGGCCGAGTGCAGGTTTTTCTAGTCGACGACCGTGGGCGACCTGCGCGTCGGGATGAGAGATGGAATGGATGAAGATGATTGAATGAAACTGGGCAAGGATGTAGAAGGAAGCGGCCGTGGCCTGTCAGAAGGTACCTTCCCATCATTTGCTTGGTGTTGAAAATGGGAAACCATGGAAAACCATTTCAAGGACGGCCGACGGTGGGGCTCGAACCCACGCGTCTACCGAGTCAGCAGAGGGCTTGGCTCCATGGCCTAACGCTGCGCTTTAGCCAGCGTAGCCACTACTGTCGGTACTGTAGCCGTGATTTACAGGAAGAGCGCTCAGGCAGAGCTGCCGTGCAGTGCCGTGCACTGAGCACTAAATACTCACACATCAAAATAGTGGCTATCGTTTGCTGTCTGGTCCATATTTCATTAGGTTAAAATTGGTTTATGGAATGTCCAGAACGATATAACATAAATTTAGTATGAAATGGTTTCTAATAATGGTATAATACGCTAAAAAAAATCGTTTATCCCAAGACATTATAATATTAGGCAGTCATATCTAAGGCTATTGATAACATCCTTCCGGCATTGGTCAGATTTAGTCGAAGGGTAAGAGTGACAAACTCTCACCCGTAGGACTGGGGTTCAAATCAAGACAATGTTGGTTTTCTTACTCGACTGTTTTAATATTTATTGTTTTATAATTACTCAGACGTTATACGTAATATTAAGCATACATAGAGTTTATTTTGGAATGAAACATATTATATTTATTTATAACACCACATGACCGACAGTAGTGGCTACGCTGGCTAACGCGCAGCATTAGGTCATGGGGCCAAGCTCTCTGCTGACTCGGTAGACGCGTGGGTTCGAGCCCCACCGTCGGCCGTCCTTGAAATGGTTTTCCGTGGTTTCCCATTTTCAACACCAGGCAACTGCTGGGACGGTACCTTCTGACAGGCCACGGCCGCTTCCTTCCACATCCTTGCCTAGTTTCATTCACCATCATTCATTTCATCTCTCATTAACTCCTCTCATGAGGTTGGCGTCAGGAAGGGCATCCAGCCGTAAAAACCATCGCCACAAAGTTTTCCATTGCATCTCATCCCCGACCCCGTTGGAAAACGGGAATAATAAGGGGTAGACATACATACATTTATAACACCACATATTTGAACATGCTACCACTCGATTTCCATTCGTAGTCCTTGATCCTCGGTAGAGTCTACTACAGTCACCATATATTTTGACAAGCAAATCAAATAGTATCTTATTAGTAATAACAATAACTCCTGGATCTACAGCCCATGAAGGGCCTAGGCCTACCAGGCGACCGCTGCCTAGCCATTTGGCCTGCAGATATTGGGGTAACGCGTGGTCAGCGCATCGGGTCCCCACAGCCGTTAATCTTGATTTTTTTCATGACCGGAGTGCTACCTCACTGTCGGAGAGCTACTCAGTTGTCTTACGAAGCTGACTGCACCCCGTTCCAGCCCTCACGTCAGTTTCTAAAATCCCTAACGGAGCCGGTCATCGAACCCGGGGCCTCCGGGTGAGAGGCAGGCTCGCTGCCCCATCACCATCCTACCAGTAGGTAATGTATTTTTTGGCTAAGGGACGGGGTTAGGAATCCTTAGTCAGTGAACTAGCCTTTTTGTTTCTCAATATGCAATCCGAGGCAACCAGAAGTGGCTGTGTGGAAACTGACTACTTGCTTTTGCTGAAAGTACACTTTTATTGAATTCCCTTAGATATTCTGTTTGAGAATACAAGACTTACCTGGAACTCCCCTTGATCAACAAGAAGCTTTTGCTTCAGGTGGAATGATTCAGTATTTAACATCTTATTACTAACTGATAAGCCAATACTGAACTGGTCAATTCTTGAAAGAAGTATTTACAATTCCTTGTATTAACTCTCATAGGGGCCTAATAACATGTCAGATGGGATATAGAACTTCCATCATGTATTCGTCAAAGCAACAACTTTAACTACTAACTCCTTAGGAACATCTATTCGACGCCAAACAAGCCTTCTTCTATTTATGATCGCTAATATTGTGCCGTACCGTAATGATTGGAAATAAGTATAACATTTTATACAAGGGCAGATGACCTCACTGTTCCCCTCTTAGAACAACAATCAATTAATCAACGTATAACACACCAGGTTGTATTTCAACAAGCTACTGCAACCAACATTCAATTATACTCCTTGTTAAGGACAAAATGGTTATAAGTAACCCATTCATTTAGGAGAAAGTAGGCTATATGATCTTTACTGTTTATATTAATCTTATGTTAGTTAGAAAACCCTGCCAAGAAATTTAATTCTGGTCTGAGGCCTGGAACAGCTCGTGAAGCCAATCTGTGATGAAATGAGTAATTTGCTTATTACTAACAGAGAACAGTATTATTTCATGTTAAATGCATGATTTATATTGTGACCATCACTGAATTTTGATGGTATATGACAACTTTGAACATGTTGATATGTATTTTAAGGTTATGCTGCATATTTACTACACCAGTAAAATGAATTGCACTAGGAATTTTAAAATACAAATAAGTCATGTACAGTTGATGATACTATACTTATGCGAATAAATAAATAAATGAATGAATGAATGAATGAATGGATAAGTGAATTAATGAAAGAAGGTCAAAGGCCTCCTCCAAGAGGGTTATTATTTTCGACTAATCTCACGTGGTGAGCTGTTAAACGTGAGCAGGTGGGTTATGTCACTTTGATAGCCCTGTTCTATAATAATATATAAATAATGATTCCATTCCCCCTACTGATGACAACGCTGTCTGAAGCTAGCCGATGTTGTACCTCTGACAGAGCGTGACAGATTGTTCAAAAGTTGTGTGCAGTAGCAACCACGAAGGAGTTTTTGTAGCAAACACTGTGGTGAATACGTACCGACATTAAAGTGTCATTGTTTGACCGTTTCTGAGACAATGCTCACATGAGAGACAGTGAAAGAGTGAATGCAGGTAAGTTGCAAGTCTAGCGCACACAGGACTGTTTTGCACGTTGGAGTTTGTTGTAAATAGTAACTGCCAGGGCGTTGTATACAACATTGCAGTAATCAAAATGAGGTACCGGTAATACTAATGAGGAAACGAGTTGTTCTATTAATACAAGAGAACATATTACCGAATATGCTCAATGAATTCAGTGTGGAAAATATGTTTCTAGATAAGTTGCTGACATGCTACGTACACAGGACATGTTCGTCGATAATTATGCCAAGACTGATTCTCTGAATTATTGTAGACTATTATTTCTGTAGAGTGGGATTATGATAGCTTGAGTCCTTTTTCTCAATAAGTCGTAGTACAAGTGAATCTGTCCAGTTGCAAATTTTCATTTCAGTCTCCATTCAAAGTACTGATTGATTTTAAAGTGTTGGTGCAGCGTGCAGGTAGAGTTGTACATCGCCAGCGTATGAATGGTGTTCGCTGTTAGTGAGTGATGAAATTGTTTCACTTATTTATATCGAAAAGAGAAGAGGTCCTAGAGCACAGACCTCTTGAGAGATACTTGTCCGAATGGTACACCAAGGAAACATTTCTTTAGGGTTACTTCTAACACATAGTTGGCGTCCGCACAGTTAGGCAACATTACCCCCACCCTGTCTTTAGGCTGGGATGTAAGTCATTAATAATGCATACCTCTTCGTATCTAATAGTGAAACGCTTATGCAAAGAGCCTTAACGAATTGACAGTTGAATCATTGGATTTGAGCGCCATGCTTCGTTAGAATGAAGCCCATATGAACAATAAGGTATTGAACAAGATGTTCTTACCTGTCTGAGCAGTTGGAATGTTCTTTGGTTACGACAGGAACGTCAGTCCATTAAATTACGCTCTCTTTATCCCCCTTTATTTGTTACGCATATAATCTTTGTCGTTCGCAGTTTCATTTATCGGCACGTGACTCGGGCGCAGGTATAGGCTACGCACTTTCCGGTCACGTAAAGCAAGCAAGAAACAGAGCTTGCCGCTCTTTTAACTACTCTTGTTGTTTGTTCTTAGAACTTTTGAATGAGTTATTCTAGGACATAGCCATCCGAGTTACAGCACAGCGTTAAATTGTTTTCATGGCCATGGTCACGGAAAGGAGGCTTAACATTACAGTAGTTAGTGATGAACTGTTCAAAAATTTAAATACACACTCAAGTACACGGGGTTGATGATCTCAATGTTACCAGCCCCTGAAAATGAAAAATCATCAATAACAACTGACTAACTGTTCCATTCAGTTCAGTGGTATTTCACTTCCGTACGCGAAGAATGTAAGAGAGTTTGTCCCGTTATGGTGTTTCTTTTCATAATAAATAATTTGCAATATTCCCTGCTATATTCAGACATGCCCTCCAAGGAACGGGGAAATTGCAATCTTGCCTATGTATCATCTAATCTCTTTTTTGTAAGAGCTGTCCTCATTCGCTTTTTTTTTCTCATTATGTACGGAGCCACAACTACGCCGCTTATGAAAGAGTTGTTTCTCGTAAGGTTTTGATGGTACTGTTGAACCACTAAACGGTCGACGGAATTTTCGAACGCACCTTTTAACTGGTTTCTTCTTGTACAAATAACATTTGACCAAATATAAGTAATTCATGTCCTGGATCTTGATGAACATTCAGTATATCTGCAATTTCTTGTTCGGTGTTTGACTTGAAGACTAGTGATTGTGAAGAATTTCATAACGTAAACATCAATGTGGTTAGTATGCTAACTGAAAAAAAATAACGATTTCAGTAAAATACATACAGCCTACATTCCCTCAAATGTATGGGTGTAGTTATAACTCATTGTCATTATCAAGCAGTATATACTGGCGGTATCCAGTACACAATCATCGACCCTGACCAGCACCGACTAATCCGTTAGTTACGTATAGAGTGACATATGAGTTAGAGATATAGTAGAGTTGGTGAGGTAAGGTATAAAATTGTTTTGTACAGTATTGAACATTGCTGTGTTGAAAATTTGTATTTTTCAGCAAAGAAAAGTATTTTTTGTTGGACTATTTGCCATGTGTACATGCAAAATCTAACTCTATGATAGGGACAAGACGTCCACGCGAATCTAAAGACGACTCCTGCCCCTAGTCTGCGGACGACTAGGTGACCAGCGTGACGACACACTCCTCGCAATACCCTGGTGTTAGGTCATAGGGAGTTACTTCTCATATCAAGAAGTTACTAACTTGTCCTCAAGAGGCTGAAAGCATCCTGTTCCAGCACCCTGTACAAATCTTAAATCTCTGGCGGAATCAAAATTCGAACCTGAGCCTCTTAAAAAAAATACGAGCCTTACAGTAGTCGCATATGATGTGTATCATCTGACATGTTATTCGAATAATGCCATATTACTTACTCGCATTTTTTTAAAGAATGAACTTATAGTGCTACCTAGTGCCAGCAAACATGAAATGATTCTCCAATGCATCTGCAGTAGTGACATATACCGGCAACTGTATGCGGGAACAATCCACTGCCTACTTGATGCGCGCTGCGCTTTATACCGGCCAGTTAGTGAACCCAGGCCAGCGGTGTTATTGGAAATGGCCTTTTATTGCCGATATAGCGCACTGCCAAGTATAGGCGCGATTAAAAATTAGGTGTGCACTAGATATATTAAATGCGTTTCTCCCAGTGTTACGTTTAGACCAACGAAGTTTCAATTACTGTTGGTAGTCGGTGTTAATATACTGAATTCCTAAGTTGTTTTTAGTGTTGGTTGATGCGATATAGCACTCGAGGGTGCGCCCGTTGACGCATGTTGACGCATGGTTGACGCATGTTTGCACAGCTAACAAAGACCAAGATCCATGCTGAAAAGTAACTGAACATACCCTGCGAGCGGCGGGGTGAAGCAATATCGCTTATAATTACATTTTTATGCACTTTAGACATTCCATAAATCCACAATTATTTAATCAACGTAATTCTGCTTATTTAAAATACGGTATACAACGCTTATGAGCGAAATCGTAAATTTACGCGGCTAACTCATGACCAGAGTGAACGCCATATAATGTGAAGCCAGTACTCACTCGTTGTCTGAAGCAACATCTATGTGAATGTGAAGGACAAATAAGGACACGTTCCGTGAAGGGAATCCATGTGCTATGGATAAATCCGAGTATATTTGTCAAATGGACAGCCATCAGGGCATAAACTGATAATCAAATAATTGTGTACAATTAATAATATTTAATCTGAGAAATATTTTGATTCACGGAGTGAAAATTATGGAAGCGTGCAACGCAAACTCTTAAGACCACATGGTCGCATCCAAGTGTATTATAAACTGTGAATTGATAAACTGTGTAATTCTACATGAATATTTTTATGTTTTGCCGGATGGGCAGTGGTTATGATTTTATTTTGTGTAAATAATTCGTGAAAGTTACGAGTGAGCGTCGCACAAGCTATAACTTAACGCCAGTGGCGGAGTGAAAATGGGCAATTTATTACCGCACCTTAGCATCAGTGAGTGCAAGTTTTCTTTAATCATGTGTAATATTATCACCAACGGCAACATTATAATCCTACTGAAATATCAAATCTTGGAATATAACCCCTACAACGCAATGCAGATGGATAGCTAAATCATGCGTGGGGAATTGGCAGCGGAAGGTGACCGGAAACAATGAGGAAATGATTTAAAACCGTAGAGGAGACCGCTTACAATATCTCATGGCGGGTCTCGAACCGACGGTCGCTGCATCTGTAAGTCAGATCTTGTATCAGTAGCGTTATTGTAATGAGTTGGAAACAGTAGATATAATTTTAGTTTGGTTTCAGTTTTCGGTGCACAATGCAGATAGCTATTATAAGAACACGTGTGGAAAGTTACAATTTTGTTAAAAATTTATAAACGCCAGGAAGGCTGTATTTTCAATGTCCATTTCGTATCGTTTCAAAACAGTTATTAACAACTTTTTTTGTCAAGCTGATGAAAAAGAAACTAGTTTTGGCAGGTGTTAGAACAAGGCCAAGGTTACATGTATAAGCCAAACCACTACACGGCACACTCGATTTTAGGCAGTGCATCTTTATTTATTTAGAAGGCTGTGAAATTCCTAGCATTATTATAAGCGGAATGCAGAGTTCCGTTAGTCACATCTGTGGGCCAGATCTATACTTGAAAACAGGTTTATTTCTTTACGAGAAGCCAGACAAGCAATGAATGCAACAGTATTTTGTAACTAGAGAACAAAGGTTCGACCTCATACAGGAAAGAGGCAATTTAATAAATGCTCAATCTCACACATTAGTTTGTATCAGAAGCCTTCATGTTAATTCATAGCGTTGTTAGAATGTGTTTTACACACACATAATCTATATGACCAGTATTTAAAACGTGTATAATTTAGGAATCCACACTTATTGTAATTAACATTATTAGAGTATGATTGATATGAGTCGTGATGGTGGATCAATACCTCCGACATGTTATTGTGGTTATACTGATGGTAACGAACTACTGCAGTCGTACCTAACCGAAGGGCGCCAGGATTGATGAATCCGTAATAGTAAGAGTAAGACACAGGGTGTCTAATAATAATGATGTATTGGTGGGGACACAGGGTGTCTATTAAATTATCAAGTTATTAAGTTATTATGCATTAGTTGGATACACACGTTACCTGAGTACACTGAACGCTTTTTAAAGGTCCATAAACTGAACAACTATACTGTGAGGAATAAATAATTGAGCGAAGCATTAATAATCAAAGATAGGATTTTGAAAACTAAACAAATCTCATAATTCCCCCTGAGCCTAAATAAAGATAACAAATATTAAAAATAAAATATTTTCTGGACCAAATGTTGACACTTAGTTATTGTTAAGTTATTTTAGATACATTTTGATACATTTTCACATGAATAGTCGACAACCAATTGGTGATGTGATAACTGTAGCACACACATCAGATTGGTAGCAATATGAGTCGATGTAATTGTTTAATTACCATCGCATTTGCATTCTTCTACTTTCCTAACACTTTGAAACTATGCTCATGTGTTACAAACAGTAACAAATCGAGTACGCAGGCAGTGCCAATTGCACAACCATAGGAGTGCTGAATTATTGTATGCATTTGTGTTGTATTAGCATCGCTCTTTTTTTATTCAGCAACATTGTGCACATAGCTTGATTTTCTTTGTAATAAACGCGTCTCGTTTATTATTTAATGATATTTAGGACTAGCTAAACACTTAAATCTAAATATAAATGTTAGAGATAGCACCATCATAGCATAGGACAAATGTTCCCCTTGCTACTAAATGTAATAATTTCTAGTATTTATAAACAAGTAAATGTCTTGCTTTGCTGTAGGTTCGTTTGATGTTTAATCCTCCCGTAGTCATTTCGATGTAACTGCTTAGGGCTTATCTTACGTGCCATTCTCTTAGCTTGTTCGCTCTTAGTCGAATTTTGTATTAGGACCATGAGAGTAATTTAGATCTTGATTAGGACTTTTTTTATATTTTCTTTCAGGGCAGAATACTATCGGACTAGCCGTTTGCGACTCTCATGCTAGGCTAGGGATCTATTCTGAATAAAATTTATTCGTGATTTTAACATAAGACTGACCTCTCTTTTCTTGTTTAGTTTTGTAATCGATGCATTCTTCTGAGCTGGTTAAAGATCGAACCTCACTAATTCCCGATACCCCCGAGTGCAGACTTTGTGCTACACCAGCCTATGAATGTGTCGTCCCCTATACTTGTGTGTTAACTGGAAGAGGGTCTCGGAAGGGTCATTTGAAACCAGTGGATCCCCGAAACCTTTGGCCAGCGGGCACAAGGGGTCGAGTGCTTATATTAAATAAGAATTGAGCAAAAGTATGAAGATTTAATAAATCGTAATTGTTTTCAGCAAATATGATATAATGAATATTTTCACGCCAAAGAACTACAACTTGAAGATCATTTATTGTTGGAATTTCTTTAATGGGGCCTCCAAACTTTGAGGTAAACCGTATGCGATTTACATTCCACATAGTCACATGGCTTACAGTACGTCGTTGTACCGATCTCCGCCACCACGCGCGCTCATTGTTTCCGTCCCATGCACTTCTGTCCCATCCACTTCCGTCCCATCCACTTCCGTCTCTTTTCCAAAATCACTCCCACAAAAATGTCCAGCTACCGAGTGCCTCAAAAATATCCAGATACCGAGTGGAAAGATGTTACACATCAATAAGAAGAATGCGTGCTGTCCTCACACTACGGGGCTACCTACCACTACAGTCACTAGAGAAATGCAAGTTTATCGGGCAAATTCAACACGTGCCAAAATACACGGGGCTTACGTCCAAGTCCCTTTCCCCCAGCTCTCATACTAGTGCTCACATTCCTTGCTAGCTCCATCAAAACAGACTACACAGCGTGGTGCAGAACCTGATAACGATCCCTGAATACCACGGTTAGGTGAGTAGAACCAACTGGGACATATTCATTGCCATTCAATTACTAGAAAATCCGCGAACAAATTACAAATTCCGACACACAAAGCATTGCAAATTGACTCCATTCTTCATACCGTAGCAATGAACGGCAACACGTCTATCGTGCACAAATATTCAGTAGATCGTGAACGTTATTTAGTGAAACAGTAATAGTGAGCGTTGTCCATCAACTGCACTAAATTCTCAGATCCCGAAATGATATGTTGCATTTTCACCTTCTATTCTCCAGATATTAAAGCATTTTCTTCCTGCTTATGTCGTTTTGTGTAAGTGGATATCCAATGCACTTCAATTATTCATGAATACCCATTATGCCTCCTTGTAATATATGATCTATTTAAGTATTAATTCCATTAATGACATGTTCAGTTTGGCAGTTATGGTTATTGATAGGGTCCTTTTATTTCAAACTGTGAGACTTTCAGTAGATCACCAAATCTTCCAGATTACGTATACCTGATATAGAGCGTCAGACGAACAGCAGTATGAAGCAAATTCAGCGCTTTCCTCGTTACCATCCTAATGATCGTATGAGCATATTTTGTCTGGCTGGAGCCTGTATAGCTGCCAGATATATCTAGCTACAAAAACTAAACGTGCCAAGCCGTATGGTATATTTTCTTGCCTCATTCCCATAATTGATTCTAGATACGGTAGTGCACTGAGACCTGTGTTCTCAAATATGCAAAGGCAAAAACAAATAAATTATTTAATGGAACTACACAATCGTTAGCTGAAGTCGATTTAGATCAGCTTGTGTAGCAAAATGCGTGGTCAAGAGTCTCTTCAGAAATATAGTGACGCTACAAAATATTGAGCCCATTCGCACGCTACTTAAACTATGACTCCGGCTAGGAGTAGTGACAAGAAATATTTCATGTCCAATCCAACTGGTATTTGTCAACAAAGGATGTACTTAAGTTTGATTTCCTGCTGAAGATTCCAATATTTGTATGTTTTTAGAATTGATTTCATAAACTTACCGGTATTACCGTGGAGATCAAATTTAGTGTGTTCAATTTATTTAACTTTTCTATATCGACCTCTCCTGTTAATTAAATAGATTTTTCATATGATGGAGTAAATAGCTTTTAGATAGACCTATTTGCTTCAATGTTATAAAATATAAGACAATAATTTTTAAACTCAAGAATGAATATCCAAACACTAGTATCATTTTAGAAAATAAATATGAAAGCAGTATTTCAAGTTAACAGTCGTATTTATGGTACTGGTGCTTGCCCTGTCTTAAAACCAAGCTTCCATCGTTGCACAAGATAACGCACCTCCAACACTAAAAAGTATATGACCCAAATCACACGATGAGGTGCTATTTATAATATTTGAATACAACGCTAAATAAGTGATTAGAAAATTATTTTGTTTATGGTACGGGCTCATTTCATTATCTATCCCAAACACCGGTGAGAAATGTTAATTTACAGAATAATCTATATTTTGCGACTCCTAAACTAGAAACGTTGAGTAGATAACTTCAGTGTTCCATCCCGTAGGACATGCCCCACCACCATCATCACTATACTAAAATATTACTAACAATAATACAGCCTATGATTTTACGTCTGGGTTAATTATGACTTCCCGTAGAGATCGCTCCTTCGGGAAACGAGTCACAGGAGCTCATGGTAAGCAATGTTATATGCAGGATTTCAATATTTAATGAATGTTAATTGAGATAGTTCAGTGTCAGATTATTATTAATGTCGTAGAAGTGTTTATCAAACAAAGTTTTCCAATAATCAGTCCAATAATGCTCGTATGGATACATGACACGTACACGGTTTCTTTTAGAATTATTTATGCCCACCATTTATAATTCATGAATGCAATATTTAAAAAGAAAGTCACGAGCTCATTTCGTTTATCATACTAGTATGTCTTATCAACTTTCACTGATATTGGAAAAAAAGACGCCAAATATGAGGCGCGTATTTGAGATGATAATGCAACCGTCATCTCTAATTTTAGAGAATTATTGTGGGAAAATATATACGTGAACGTGTCAATCATAGCATAGGTCTATCATTCAGAGTCATAATGTGATTGGTTCATCCGTGACGAGTTGTATTAATTCATTTTTGTGGAATCAATATGCACCCGATCTATACTTTGTGAAAACGAGGTGGTATGTCTATAAAGCTGTGAGATTAGATTATAATTAGGGTTCACTATGCCAAATTTTAAAGTGATTGGACCATTTAGTGAAGAATCAGATCAATTCATATGTAAGGAATTGGCACGTGCAACATCTCTAATTTGTGAAAGGGATGCAATGTATTTATGTGCCTCTACGTTTAGATCGAAGTATGGTATCAGTGCCAGACTGTACAGATGTCGAATTATACAGTGACAAATTTCGTGAATTCATGAATAAGGATTTGGCATGAGTGCTACTTACAACTGATGAAGGATATGGCACAGATTTTATACCTATATGTTTTGGCTATGGTAGTGGCTAACTCTGCCAATTGTCACAGAGACTGGATCATACCGTGAAAGTTAGAAATATTAATATACTGTATACTGTATATAGAGAATCTCTATGTGCGCCATCTCTGATTTGTGACAAGAAGAAATACATTTATGCGCATGCAGACCTCAATCACCAAACAAAAATCAATTTGATTGCTCTCGTAGTTTCAGATACAATGAGTTCTGGCGCAATAATTCTCACGACTGCTATGTGGGCTTGCTGGTACGTATCGAAAATTTAAAGGTGCAATCTCGGTTGAATGGAGCAGTAGTTAGTCCTTGCCAAGTTTAATAGGAATTGCTTCCGGAAATTGAACGTTATAAGGGAGACTCACACAGACTTGCCTAACAACATTCATACGCTGACGTACCAAATCCTATATTTCAATAATTTTAAAATAGGCTAAAACCGAATCCGTCTTACCAATTGGTTCCAAACAATAAAGTCCATGATATTTATAAAATAAAATCCCCCCCCCTAAAAAAATGAACAACGTAACAAGTAGTTCCATGAAAAACTAACATAGCCTGTATTCGTTAATTCAACTCTTAACTTAATATCCAAATGTTGCAGGCAGTTTTAGTCAACGAGCATAAAAATTGAAATGTCAAGAAACCAGAATAGAGTTATTAGGGAAATAGAGCATGACGTGTTTTAAAACAATGCTCCCATCATACCTCAATATACCTCCCACCAAAAAATCTTGATCACTGGAAACATGTGTTTGACGTCAAGTGATGAGGTACTATCTATACTTCACCCGTTCAATGGACGTTCTAGGGCAGGAATCTATTTCTGGGCCTCTCTCAGTCCACTAGTTAAATATAAAAGCAGTCCTAGGTACTTTTTGTGAGTTCATAAAGCCTGACTACAAATCCGCACACATGTATTCACTATACAAAATACCCTATGTTTAAATAAGATTCACCCTAAAAATAATCAACACTCAGGACTGGACAATAAATACCACTGAACAAAATTACAACCCTGAAAACTGAAAGCTGATCTCAAAAGATTTGGTCCACAGGACCTTAAGTGAAACAAAATTCAAAGTTAACTTGAATGCAAGATGGTAATTAAAATAAAAACATTTCATATACTGTACAAAGCCTCCGTGGCTTAGGCGGCAGCACGCCGGCCTCTCACCGCTGGGTCCGTGGTTCAAATCCCGGTCACTCCATGTGAGATCTGTGCTGGACAAAACGGAGGCAGACAGGTTTTTCTCCGGGTACTCCGGTTTTCCCTGTCAAAATTTCATTCCAGCAACACTCTCCACTATCATTTCATTTCATCTGTCATTCATTTAATCATTGCCCCAGAGGAGTGCGTCAGGCCTCGGCAGCCGGCACAGTTCATATCCTCGCCGCTAGATGGGGGCTTCATTCATTCCATTCCTGACCCGGTCGGAGACTGGACGCAGGCTGTGGATTTTCATTTTCATATA
This sequence comes from Meconema thalassinum, assembly GCA_946902985.2. NCBI lineage: Eukaryota > Metazoa > Arthropoda > Insecta > Orthoptera > Tettigoniidae > Meconema > Meconema thalassinum. Next base: position 293,713,280 of record OX336389.2, on the reverse strand, counting down.
CTGTACAACTGTCACTGATGATTAACATCATAACATGGTAGGCGTAAGATAAATCGACATATGAATGATCAGATGCCATATTTCTAGAATGAACTAGAATCACACGGCGGGAAAGATAAGAATATTCGGGATCATATCACACGGGATGCCAGAAAGGAAACATCGATCTCGTGACGATCTCACAGGTTTTTTTCGTATGCAGAACACAATATACCGTAGGTAGGGGCAGCTGATTCACCTGGAATATTTCATTAATAAAATCGCATATTCTCACAGAAAAAGTAGAATGTGCACGAAATCCTCGCCTCGTTTGGAAATCAACAAACATATCCATATCCATACCACTAATATATTCAATTCGTGTGTAAATTTAGAACTGTGCGGCAGTGTAGAGCATGGCATATTAAATGAGACATTTAATCAGTCGTATGATGTGTGAGTTTGGGACCATTTTATCTTCTACTTTACTGTATGAACAACATGAGCATATACCACCAGCATTAATTGTTTGTATATCACAAGTGGGTGGATGCTTGCCCCCATTGATCAATGTTAGTGGATAGAAGCAACTGCTTGCTATTTGATTGCATATAAATACGATGTCTTTAGTAATATGCAGGCCCAAAAAACAATCTTGTGGGGAAATGCGTCACTTCACCTCACATAATCTGTATAATATATGCTCAATGATGGCCGAATTAATGTATTTATATTACTACTATTATTATTATTAGTAGTAGTAGTATTATACACACTTACGTACACACATTCGCATTTCAGAATGATTTGCCTCTCAGCGTCCAGTCAAGTCGGCAAACCTCTGTTTGCGAACAAATCGCCTCCATTACCAGTTGGCACTGTGGCCTCCTCTACTTCTGCACCTAACACTTTGAAATTGTATGATGATGATGATGATAATTGTTGTTTTAAGGGGCCTAACATCTAGGTTATCGGCCCCCCTGAAATTGTATGAGTATTACGCACGTGTATACAGTCATAACAATTCAATATAGTAAATAGCGGCTTCGGTGGCGTAGTTGGTAGCATGCTGAACTGCTGTGCCCAAGATAGCAGGTTCAAACCCGGCCGAAGTCGCCGGATTTTTTAAGAGCGTTGAAATCCTTCAGTGTGCCTTCCTTCGGAGGGGAAGTAAAGCCGGTGGTCCCATGTCGTAGATTTATGGCATGTAGAAGATCCTTCCACAGACTAAACTTGAGTGAAGCTAAATTTGTAGGTTAGATTTTGTTGTTACGCTCTTATCAAAGTTCCAACGTTCACCACTAGGTGTCAGTGACATCTGATAGCGAAAGTTGGAACTACTTGAAATTGAACGGAACTTGTAACTCACCCCATGGGGTCCGCTTGAAGCAGCTACAGCCTCCCACGAGTCGAACATGTTATCGGGCACTCCCGGCACTAAAAGCCATACGCTAAATAAATAAATAAATAAATAAATAAATAAATAAATAAAATATAGTAAATAAAATTAAATTAGAACATGCACTTGAATTCTATTATACGGGGTGTATCTGAAAATGTGGGAAAGATCCGGGGATTCGATAGTGGACCTGAAAAAAAGCAAAACATGTCCAGTAAACATATGGTGTATGTGCATTCATTGCCGTGTTAGAAGCATTGTTTGTGGTGTGCATAACACAGACGGCGGCACGATGTTAGTTGGTCATTTATGGAGGGCACACAGGCCACCTGTACGTTTTGTCGCTATTCAAGTCCAAACAAATGGATAGGGCGTCAGTGACCGACACCGTGGCCTGCTCGTTCTCTCGATCTCAACCCATTAGACTTCTACTTATGGGGTAATTTAAAGGCCATTGTGTATGCCACACCTATTCATAACGTGGACATGCTGCGTCAGCTAATAGAGCAAGGATGTCCGCAGATACGACAGACGCCGACAATATGGGAGCGTGTGAGACAGCCAATGATGCGGCGCATAGACGCCTGCATTACAGCTCGTGGTAACCATTTTGATTACCTTCTGTAGAGAACTATAAGTAGTAACGTACACTTTGTATTGTGCCCGTCTGTCCACCTGGGATGGACAGATGACCACATGCGAGGCAGCAGTGAACGCAGTGTCAGCACGAGATCTATCTCAGGGCGTTCTGGGCTTGGGCTATATTTACTGTACACTGCATTCATGCTCCACGTAAAGGAAAAGGAAAGACGTCACGACACACAACAGAAAAAAGACATATTTTGATAAAACCAATTCACCACCTATTTATTCATGAAATCCTGCCTGTTGGCAATAGCAAAAAAATAATAGCAATACGCACATCCTGTTCTGAATATGCATCTCAAACAAAACAAATCATAGTCTCTTCATGAAAAAGTCCGTTGGTTTTGACTATGATTGGAACCACACGTTATTCTTTTACTCTATACAATTAGAGATGACATAATATATATAATTTTTCCCTATTAGGTTGCAGTTTAAATTAATCCTATTCACATATTTACACGAATTATATACACTGTCATGGAGTAGATTCACATCTGATTTTTCTACTACTATGAAAACACACAATTTCTAATGACACTTCCTAACGCAGCTTGTTCAATGTCATCACATTTAAATATTAATCTTGGTCACAGCGGTTAGAAATTTTAAAGCAAAAATAGTTACAATAATAATAATGATGATGATCATTATCGGCTTCAAAGTTGGCCTCGAATATCTCTTTATAATTTCAGGACCATATTATTAAATAAGAGGATCTATTGCAATGAACATGATTTTAACTAGCCACAACAAAGATTGGCATGAGGTTAGACATGACGTCATTACATTATAAAAATTCAGTGATTTAAGATTATTGTATTTCATGGGAATTCTTTAGGAATTGGAATAACATTTGAAGCATTTACTATGGGACAGGATATTACTCCCGCAACTCCCATTTTATTTTCTGAAGCAGACAGCTTTCTGTGGATCAGGATATCACTCCCGCAAACATCCACTCATACCAGGATCAACGCTTCATTTAACTTCATAAAATGCATTGGCACATAATCAACATCATTAAAGCCTCATTTCACAACATCCAATAATATAACTGACCATAAGATCCCTGATTTTACACAGTCAACTAATTGTTTAATCATAATTCAACAAATTTACCATAATCTTTTATATTTATGATCCTCAAGGAATATTACTTCCACTGTTATTCGACAAAATTCAGTTTTCATCAATCATTAATCTATAGAGATATTTATTATTACTATCCTGTGGAAAATATTTTCTGTTATACATAAGAAAAAAATGTTAATGCATTTTATGTGTCATAAATCTGCTGCGTTATGAATGGGGTAGGACATCCCATATTATTTATAAGAATATCAAGTGAAAAACATTGGGGATGCACCTCAACTACAAGTCTAAAGCGACTACAAGAAAAATACGCCTAGAAATATGCAACCATCTCTAATTATAACGACGTTTCCTAACTATCAAGAAAGTGAATCGGTTTATCGGAACTGAGAAAATTCATGGCTCTGAAAAGTGTTTACGTTGTTCGGAAGACTACTACATCACGGGTTCTGTGGCGGTTGGGCATCCCTCGGTGCAGATCGAACCCTGGCACCACGGGTCCGAGAAGACTACACGCTAAGAAAGGGACATGTCCTAGCGTTCGCCTCCCTCGTCGTCCACAGAAATATGCCGCTAATGGCATGGCTCTCGTTCCCTATCCAGTCATCCAGGCATTGTTCCCTTCACATACTGCCGCTCTAGTCGCTAGTCATCCTCGAACTGTGGGACATTGACTTTATCATATTATGGGGTAATTTCAAATGCACACAAAGTATTCTGCTAATGTGGCCCATATTCTATTAGAATGTCCACTTATATGTCCGAGTTGAGATTACGGGGCAGGATGATAATAATAATTCCTGGTAATAATGTCTTCACTAAACATGGGCTGATTCCGGCATGATATTCCCCATGTAAAATATAAGCTATAAGGGTAGCTCACTAGCACTATGCAAATGTCATATGGACACGATCCCAGTTCATAAGTGGTGTGTAATTGGTAGGAGTGACACACAGTACAATAGTCAATCACTTGTGTAAAACAAGTCACACTCACATACCTGTAATTTTCTTGAAGTGTTCAATATGATGAATTGTCACAATCATGATAATAATGTTACGTTTCGGAGCACTCGATAACACTTGAACTTTTTCACTACTAGTCTATATATATAAAAATCAATGTAACGTGATAGTTTGTCTGTGGGTGTGTATGTCTCCTATGCGTTCATATACCATTCGTCCGAATGCGATGAAACTTGGGTGAGATGTTGAGTACACTCCAAGGAAGGTTTCTGACTTAGTAAATCCATTTTACAATAGGTAGCGCACGCGTAGATTCAACAAATGAGCGACGATGCGCGAAGCATTTCAACAAAGTCCCGTATGTGTTCATATACCATTCGTCCGATTGCGATGAAACTTGGGTGAGATGTTGAGTACACTCCAAGGATGGTTTCTGACTTAGTAAATCCATATTACAATAGGTAGCGCACGTGTAGATTCAACAAATGAGCGACGATGCGCGAAGCATTTCAACAAAGTCCCGTATGTGTTCATATACCATTCGTCCGATAGCGATGAAACTTGGGTGAGATGTTGAGTACACTCCAAGGAAGGTTTCTGACTTAGTAAATCCATTTTACAATAGGTAGCGCACGCGTAGATTCAACAAATGAGTGACGATGCGCGAAGCATTTCAACAAAGTCCCGTATGCATTCATATACCATTCGTCCGATAGCTATGAAACTTGCGTAAAATGTTGTGTACACTGCAGGGAAATTTTCTGGCTTAGTACATCCACTTTACAATAGGCAGCGCACGATTAGATTCAACAAATGAGCTACGACGCGCGAAGCATTTCAACAAAGTCACGTTTGCGTTCATATACCATTCGTCCGATAGCGATGAAACTAGGCTGAGATTTTGTGTGCACTCCAGGGAAGGTTTCTAGCTTAGTAAATCCCTTTAAAAATAGGTAGAGCACGAGTAGAATCAACAAATGAGCAACGGCGCGCGAAGCCTTTCAACAAAGTCCCATTTCATTTCATATACCATTCATCCGATAGCGATGAAACTTGGGTGAGATGCTGTGTACACTCCAGGGAAGGTTTCTGGCTTAGTACATACATTTTACAATAGGTAGCGCACCAGTAGATTCAACAAATGAGCGATGACACGCGAAGCGTTTCAACAAAGTCCCGTATAAAGTCATATACCATTCGTCTGATAGTGATAAATGTTTGGTGAATTGTTGTGTACACTCCAGGAAAGGTTTCTGGCTAAGTAAATCCATTTTACAATACGAAGCGCACGTTTATGTTCAACAAATGAGTGACTACGCGCGAAGCGTTTCGACAACGTCCCGTATACGTTCACATACCATTCATCCGATTGCGATGAAACTTGGGTGAGATGTGCACACTCCAGGGAAGGTTTCTGGCTGAGTACATCCATATTACAATATGTAGCGCAAGAGTAGAATCAACAAATGAGCGACGACACGCGAAGCGTTTCAACCAAGTCCCGTATGCATACATGTACCATTCGTCCGTACCTATGAAACTTGGGTGAGATGTTGTGTACACGTCATGGAAGATTTCTGGCTTAGTAAATCCCCTATAAAATATGCAGCGCACAAGTTGATTCAACAAATGAGGGACGACGCGTGAAGCGTTTCAACAAAGTCCCGTATAAGGTCATATACCATTCTGCCGTTAGCGGTGAAACTTGGGTGAAATATGGTTGACACTCCAAGGAAGGTTTCTGGCTTAGTAAATACATTTCACAGTAGGTAGCACACGAGTAGATTCGACAAATGAACGACGATAGCGATGAAACTTGGGTGAGATGTTGTGGACACTTACGTGACGGTTTCTAACTTAGTAAATACATTTTACAGTAGGTAGCGCACGAGTAGATTCAACAAATGAGTGACGGAGTGCGAATCGTTTAAACAAAATCAGGTATGCGTTCATATACTATTCATCCGATTGCGATGAAACATTGATCAGTTATTTTGTACCCGCCAGGGAAGGGGACTTAGTAAATCCATTTCACAATAAGTAGCGCAAGAGTAGATGCAACAAATGGGTGACGACGCGCGAAGCGTTTCAACAAAATTCCCTATTGCGTTCATATAACATTCTTCGATTGCGATGAAACCTTGATGAGTTATTGTGTACACGCCAGGGAAGGGCTTCGACTTAGTAATACATTTCTCAATAGGTAGCGCACGAGTAGATTCAACAAATGAGTGACAGCGCACGAATCGTTTAAACAAAAACCCCTATACGTGCATATACCATTCATCAGATTGCGATGAATCATTGATGAGTCATTGTGTACACGCCAGGGAAGGGTTTCGACTTAGAAAATCCATTTCACAATAGGTAGCGTACAATTAGATTCAACAAATGAGTGACAGCGATGAAACTTTTTGAAAATTGTTGTGCACGCTCCCTCGAATGGTTCTAAATTAGAAAATCCATTTTATGATAGCTTAGAGGCAGTTAACATGTTGTGTATCCAAAAGCACTTCAAGAAACAGAATTTCAACGCCAACACTTTCTTTGATTGGCATTGCAACGCATGCCGGGTACAGCTTGTCTATATATATAAAAATCAATCTTACGTGATAGTTTGTCTGTGGGTGTGTATGTCTCCTATGCATTCATATACCACTCAACCGATTGCGATGAAACTTGGGTGAGATGTTGAGTACACTCTAAGGAAGGTTTCTGACTTAGTAAATCCATTTTACAATAGGTAGCGCACGCGTAGATTCAACAAATGAGTGACGATGCGCGAAGCGTTTCAAACAAGTCCCGTACGTGTTCATATACCATTCGTCCGATAGCGATGAAACTTGGGTGAGATGTTGAGTACACTCCAAGGAAGGTTTCTGACTTAGTAAATCCATTTTACAATAGGTAGCGCACGCGTAGATTCAACAAATGAGCGACGATGCGCGAAGCATTTCAACAAAGTCCCGTATGTGTTCATATACCATTCGTCCGATTGCGATGAAACTTGGGTGAGATGTTGAGTACACTCCAGGGAAGGTTTCTGACTTAGTAAATCCATTTTACAATAGGTAGCGCACGCGTAGATTCAACAAATGAGCGACGATGCGCGAAGCATTTCAACAAAGTCCCGTATGCATTCATATACCATTCGTCCGATAGCTATGAAACTTGCGTAAAATGTTGTGTACACTGCAGGGAAATTTTCTGGCTTAGTACATCCACTTTACAATAGGCAGCGCACGAGTAGATTCAACAAATGAGCTACGACGCGCGAAGCATTTCAACAAAGTCACGTTTGCGTTCATATACCATTCATCCGATAGCGATGAAACTTGGGTGAGATGCTGTGTACACTCCAGGGAAGGTTTCTGGCTTAGTACATACATTTTACAATAGGTAGCGCACCAGTAGATTCAACAAATGAGCGATGACACGCGAAGCGTTTCAACAAAGTCCCGTATAAAGTCATATACCATTCGTCTGATTGTGATAAATGTTTGGTGAATTGTTGTGTACACTCCAGGAAAGGTTTCTGGCTAAGTAAATCCATTTTACAATACGAAGCGCACGTTTATGTTCAACAAATGAGTGACTACGCGCGAAGCGTTTCGACAACGTCCCGTATACGTTCACATACCATTCATCCGATTGCGATGAAACTTGGGTGAGATGTTGTGTACACTCCAGGGAAGGTTTCTGGCTGAGTACATCCATATTACAATATGTAGCGCAAGAGTAGAATCAACAAATGAGCGACGACACGCGAAGCGTTTCAACCAAGTCCCGTATGCATACATGTACCATTCGTCCGTACCTATGAAACTTGGGTGAGATGTTGTGTACACGTCATGGAAAATTTCTGGCTTAGTAAATCCCCTATACAATATGCAGCGCACAAGTTGATTCAACAAATGAGGGACGACGCGCGAAGCGTTTCAACAAAGTCCCGTATAAGGTCATATACCATTCTGCCGTTAGCGGTGAAACTTGGGTGAAATATGGTTGACACTCCAAGGAAGGTTTCTGGCTTAGTAAATACATTTCACAGTAGGTAGCACACGAGTAGATTCGACAAATGAACGACGATAGCGATGAAACTTGGGTGAGATGTTGTGGACACTTACGTGACGGTTTCTAACTTAGTAAATACATTTTACAGTAGGTAGCACACGAGTAGATTCAACAAATGAGTGACGGAGTGCGAATCGTTTAAACAAAATCAGGTATGCGTTCATATACTATTCATCCGATTGCGATGAAACATTGATCAGTTATTTTGTACCCGCCAGGGAAGGGGACTTAGTAAATCCATTTCACAATAAGTAGCGCAAGAGTAGATGCAACAAATGGGTGACGACGCGCGAAGCGTTTCAACAAAATTCCCTATTGCGTTCATATAACATTCTTCGATTGCGATGAAACCTTGATGAGTTATTGTGTACACGCCAGGGAAGGGCTTCGACTTAGTAATACATTTCTCAATAGGTAGCGCACGAGTAGATTCAACAAATGAGTGACAGCGCACGAATCGTTTAAACAAAAACCCCTATACGTGCATATACCATTCATCCGATTGCGATGAATCATTGATGAGTCATTGTGTACACGCCAGGGAAGGGTTTCGACTTAGTAAATCCATTTCACAATAGGTAGCGTACGATTAGATTCAACAAATGAGTGACAGCGATGAAACTTTTTGAAAGTTGTTGTGCACGCTCCCACGAATGGTTCTAAATTAGAAAATCCATTTTATGATAGCTTAGAGGCAGTTAACATGTTGTGTATCCAAAAGCACTTCAAGAAACAGAATTTCAACGCCAACACTTTCTTTGATTGGCATTGCAACGCATGCCGGGTACAGCTTGTGCAAAATAAAACAATGTCCCTTGGACATAAGAACGTTGCGGAGATTGCCTATCTTCTAGGAGCACTTGCTCAGTATGACGGCGTATTAGAATATCGTGGCGACCTGCTTCACAGCACACACGTAGACTTGACCTCCAAAAGAGCCAGCTTTTATACAGCCTCAAGGGCACATATCGATGGCTGATATCGCATTACGTAATGCAAGGTCTCCTATCCAATTGGTCCTCATCATGGAAAACTATAGAAGGTCATTAATTTCCATCAATACATCAAGAATAAACTGAAGAATTACCGGTACTCTAAATGTAATTCTGAAGTGCTAATACAATCATCTTCCTTAACCAAAAACCTAGCAAGCATATTGCGTTCGAATATTGCCTGGCTGCACGTGGGACACGCGGCTCTTTCAAACTATGGCGAGTCGACAGCCTGTCGCTGCCTCGCTGACGTCATAGCCCGCTCGCTTCAAAATCACGCCCAACCAATCCATCGTAAATCGGCATAGTGTACACAAATGACCAACCTGCATAGTGAAGCGGTCTGTGTTATGTACACCAAAAACAATGGTTGTAACACGGAAACGAAAGCAAATCCACCATATGTCCTCAGGACATCTTTTGCTTGTTGTCAGGTCCTCTACCGAATCCCTGGAGTTTTCACAAACATTTTGTTAAACCCTATATATGTGGTTACTTATTTTGTGCGCTGAAGGTGGTTTTACATGTGTTACGCTCCGCGTGTTGGGCATGATACTCATACGTATTACACAAACACTTATGAACCAAATTAACCATATATAACGAGATTCAAACAGCAAATCGTAATATAAAGACCAACAAACCTATTACACCACGTATAATTAGATAGTATTTGCATATAAATTTAGACCTCAACCACAGTGAGGATGACCGCTTGAAGGTCGAAACAAGTAATTTTATAATTGCCCCATTCAAATAGTGATCATAACTATTACATGTAATTTTTTCCCGGAGTGTTATTTACTTATTTATTATTATTATTTATTATTATATTTTATGCATTGTATCCCCTCCCTGTAATTTGGCAAAGTGTTGTTGGCATTAAGGTATTAGGCTATATCATGCGATACCCCACATTTCCAGCCCCTCTAGTTGTAAATGACAAATGAACACCCTGAAATAATGGTCCCTCATGATTGCAGTTTAATTCAAATATAATACATGTTGTGTAATACTCATAATCATAGGGTCATCCATCTATGGACAGATTACGTTGGACAACAATTTCAACTTCTTATATAGCGTTATATAGCTGTTATGCAGTCTTGCAACCGTGCATAGATACGTTCATAGAGGCTTCAGATATCATCCTGGAGACAGTCTTCCACGCTAATTCTGCGCTTTATGCATTTTGTCAAGGAATGTTGCCGGGAATGTAGACCCCACCCAACGCCGTCCTACATATGTTCAACGGGGGCCATGTCTGGTGTTCGTGCAGACTAGAGAAGTTGAAAATTATCTTGGTGAGCGAGGTGGGTAACGCGAAAAATGTGTACACGAAAATTATTCTGCTGGAAGTGCACATCTATCTGACAATGTCGGAACGGGAACTGATTGGGCTAAATGATGTTTAGAAGTACAGTATATTGCATAGGCTATGGGTCATCACCCCATGATCTTAGGAGTTGGTTCCTTGTGTCACTCTGATAGTTGCCACTCTCCTGGTGGACGCCACAGTTACAAACGATGATCACTGACACCAAGGCAGAATCTGCATACCTCACTTAACAAAACTAGGCACCATTTATCCCTTTTGAACTTGCTACCTCCATCGTATTACTCTACTATCAGTTAAATAGTTTATCCATGTTACGGACTAAATGACTAAATGTGTCCTACATTACAAGAACAACTCCAGGGCAATAATATCAAATTCAAAACTCGATATACAAACACTGCCATCATATGATATCTGTATCAGTGACCACCAGAATACCGATGGAATTCAGTTATATCACCATATGTTGTCTTCCAACAAGATTATGTGTTCCTAAAATCTTAATATGTTAATTCATCGGATCAACAGTTAGAGATGTTCCTCGGAAATCTTTAAAATTTGACAGTGTTACCTTTCATTAACCCTCCTAACTGTTGATGTCAATGAAATGTCTAATGTATAGTATAATTCATAGGATTTAAAATCAATGCCTTAGTGGACTGGATACAGTAGCTCCCTTGTTTATCTACAGATTCTGTCTATCCCAATGGCAGAACCTGGTTCTGACAATATGCAGAGGATTTTAAGTACAGCTGACTGTTTACAGTCTTTCATTGGTAGATGAATTGATCAATATTTCGGGAAGATGATTATAGGAGGCAAACGTTAGGACAATATGAAAAATGAAGAAGAATTTGACACTAATCTTTTTTTATCTCTAAGTGTAAATCATCATAGTACGTGAGTACAACGTTTTTCATGAGCTAAGCTGGATGTTTGTGGGAATGTTCGGCAAGTCAGCACAGAAACACGTACTATAATGGTCTAGCTCCGACTGAGGAAGGAGTTATGTGTTCTTCTATCTCCAGACAATCAAACGACCAGCAACACTTCTCTAGATGAATGCTTGATATTGGACAGCACCATTAATCGAGTTATAAAGCCATTTCCTTGTGTAAACATGTAGTTTTCCCCCCATCTCTTATGTACAATTATCCCTTACATTGTCATTATCGCCTTGCATGCATTGAGTAGTATTCTCGTATTTAATGAAAGCATTTCAATAAAGAAATATTCGTTCTATTTGGAGTCAACATTATCAGAGTTTAGAACATTATTCACAAAAATCTAGTACCTCATAGATTTAAAACATAAATAAAGGCTTCACCCGTAAAGTGTGATTTAATTCTCTCATTCCGGTATTTTGAGGAAGTGGGGCTGAAACTACGTCCATCACTGTACCAAAAGAAAATTAAACTTGAATTATATATTTCTCTGAATACATTCTACGGCTCGCTGGAGTCTTTTCATAGAGAGAGAATTAATTAAAAGCCTTTTACATTGACTATGATGTGTGCTAAAAGGATTGCACATGCTGTCTGAAGTCCCATGCAGAGGTACACCACGTATTCCTTCATCCTGCAGATTACAGCACTGATAATAACATAGCAATTAAACGAATTATAAAATCCAGTCCACGGACAACCGGAATTTTACTTGTCGTTTTAGTAGATAATTATCCCGCAGAGGAAGTTTATTTGGATCGGTCTTTCATAAAAATTACGCAGTGTAAATAGAGCAGTATGGTAACGAAGAGGGTACGCTACCTTTTATAATTGTTTTAGGCAAGCATAAAGCCTGCCGTTCACCACAACAATGACTGCCACAGTAGAAATACCCCCTATAGAGTTATTCCAGATGAGAAACCATGTTATTAGATGAAGTTATTATACCATTGTATTTGATGAAGTGCTTGCTTTAATATTATATCCAGAAGCGCAAAATTAAATCTCGAGTGTGCGTGATACATCTACGGTAAGTTATTAAACGTTAAGCATGCATTGTGCATCATCAATATTGTACTGAGCACTGTTAATCTACACTAAATCTTTCGGCGTTTCATTTGAATAAGAAATCTTTCGTATGAATGTTCATCATGACTGTGGGACAACTATAGTTTATTTTGCTTATTATCTGATTAATCCTTTTGTTCCAAATACTTCCAGGTCTCACTGTATATTTGCAGATTTCCCACAATGCCACCCTTAACTCCATAACTAATTGAACATTGGTTTATTCTTCATATTTATTTATAAGTGCACTATATTCTGAAAAGTGCAAAGCCTCACTTCACACTTTAGATGCATCAGAGCCATATGACACCAATACAGAAAGAAATCGCACGCAAGTTAGTCAATACTATAAACGATAACTTCAGTGTCCACCTGCTGCTAATTTAAGCCTGATCATATACCGCACTTACATCTCCGTTACGCCACTGTAGTTAACCACTTCAATAATGTAAACGCTTTGAACGTAGTTTCAATTCAGAGAAATCCTAATCAACAACCTGATTCTCTGTAAGAATTCAGTAACATATTATTAATTGTTAAACTGACTCAGTCATTACAACAAATTAAAATACAATGTTCTCTGTAACCATCAAAGAAGTATAAGAAATCAGTTTATCATGTAATACATCCTCATTTCATCAAGACCTCCACTTAGCAGACGTACAAGATCAATACATATACTACGTGATCATAACCAGTGGACCACGCGTGGCTACAAGACTTCTTGACTACGTTCTGCTCCTTACGCTCTTTTGCCGTTCGTCCAACAGGTCCATATGCAGCGGATACTCTGGAATTTCATCCCTCCACATGTTCCTTACCCTACACAGAAGTCTTATTCTACAAGGAACAAAATCGAGCAGTTTAAGTGGCCATCGACATGTGTCCATCCAAGCATTATGAACTGCCCATACAAGGGATTTGATTCTCATCAGACTTATAATATTTGGGCTGTCATACGTCTCATTCATATCCCGATTATATCAGATCCACCATTCATTAGTTGCCACGTCTGGCACTCGACCAAATCTCTTCCTTCAAGCTACCCACCAGAAAACGAGAGTATATTTTAAGTCTTATTTCCTGACACTCCACGTCTCACATCCATAATACACTGCTGAAGGGATCAGTGTTTTGGTCAGTTGTAGTTTGAAATTCCTCGACAAAATGCGTGACTTAAATATCAGGCTAGGACTATAGTAAGATGTATTTGACGCCAGGACCACACTTTGACTTCTGTCTAGTATGATACGTTCTTTTTTGAAACTCACTCACAGCTACTTAAAATCACGGACTGTTTTGTAGAATCATGCCCCAACTGCCGGTGGCGGAAGTGGCTCTCTGATCAACACCAGATACTCGGACTTTGAGTAATTCACAAGAATATCGATCTTGCTCGCTGCAGGGGTGGGCAGTCTTTGCACGCTCGGCGTGCCAGCTATGCTGTGCCGCACGCCGGTAGGCTGGCTTCTGCCTCTCTTGGCTGGGATGCCTGCCCTGAGTGCCGATGCGTCTGACTGAGTCAAGTTGGGATCGCTGGCACACAAGACGTAATGTTAACAAACAAACAAACAAACAAACAAACTGTTCTTCCAATGTGTTGATTGTCCGAAACATCTACACTTTGTACGCGCGTTTCTCCGCGTACCGGTACTTGAAGATTACATGCCTAGCATTATAACATTTTGTTGTTGTTGATTTAGAGATTAAGCGACATCATTGACATTTAGCCCCGTGTAGGCTACTTGGGTGTGTGTATACCTGTGTAATTTGGGGGCTGTATTAGTGTGTGTATTTGTAATCCAGATGAGGACTGGGAAGGAGGCGGCTGTGGTCTTAGTCAACTTTGGAGATCCTACGGGTTGGGGTGTTTAAGCATGGCCAAGATCGATAAATTACGTTTTAAGAGATGTGATAAAAATGGAGTTTGGTATTATACTGTAGATCTTAGATGCACAAGTTAGAAGGCTATCATAGTGAATTTTACGCACAGCAACCATCTTGAATGTACTGTATATACAGTTTAAAGGGGATAGCTCAATATCTAATATAGTGAAAGGTGGCATAATATAACAGATTTACCCTGCTGGAGACAGAAGTGCGACGGCTCGTGCAACAATATGAACTATAAGACATGTATATTACATTTTCTGGTGTGACGATGTTATATCACTTATGAAATGTCCACCCTTGATGTTGAGAAATTTACTACACAAAAGAACAGAAGATAGAAATGGAATCATGACATTCCAGGAAAATAGGATGTTATGCCTTCTCAATGGTACAACTTGTTATCTTTAACTACGCATATAGCTTCATATCTCACATTACACCCATGTAGTCCCACCCCAACCCCCACCCCCACCACATAATCATATATCTTACCGTCAAATATGTTAAAATGACTCAGTTGACTCCTACCAACATGATTCAAGGGAAACATTTCATAAACATAGATTTGTTCACAACTCATGGCATGTTGCTAAAGGCCGGAAAGTGAGTTTCAGAATAACGTTCTGTATTTTAGCTGTACAGCTCATGAAAATAAAATATCAAATTACATTGATATCCCTTCTGTTGAATTTTTAATTGTTTAAAATACAAGCATATACATAAGAAAAGACTGATCACTGAGAGCGGTAGCTTCGCTCGCGAACGTACAGCGCTAGACAATGCGGCCAAGCTATCTGCGGAATCCGTAGACGTGGGTTCGACGCACACCATCGGCCGTCCTTGAAATGGTTTTCCGTGGTTTCCCACTTTTAACTCCAGGCAAATGTTGGGACATTACCTCCTTCCACATCCTTGCCCAGTTTCACTCATATTCATTCATTTCATCTCTCATTTACTCCTCTCCTGAGGTTGGCGTCAGGAAGGGCTTCCGGCCGTAAAATAAATTACCCACCATATGGACTTTCATCACATCTCAACCCCGACCCCGTTGAACACGGTAAATAAACAAGTAGTTCCGTGAAGAACTATATAGCCTATTTTCATATATCCCACTTATAGTAATTGCCTCTTTCAATATAGCCTACAAAATGTCAGTTTTATTGCTGTAGTAGATTCATAGATATTAAAAACCGTCTAAATATTTCGGATGGTCGCATGTTGGATTTTTATGTATAGACCTTATAGTTATATACTATTACATGAAGCTTATTGTGTAGGTGTTTTATTCAAACTTCAATCACATGATTAGGACACTAGAAATAAAAACGAGATTTAAAAATTTTGCTCAGCCGCCATCTTGTGGTTATGAAAATAATTTAAATGAATTAGATGCCAGTGGATTAAAATTTTTATAAGCATATACCGTACCAAGTTTCACTGCGCTCGGATGGTAAAATCGCGAGAATCGTCCATTTGAATATTTATATTTCACATCACCACCATGTTGGATTTGTGCTCACCAGGTTATTGAACGGCCAATAGGTGAACTTATGTTTATAGCCACTATACATATACAAAATTTCAGTTTGATTGCGCCCATAGAAACATAGATATTGAAAACCGTCTTAATATTTCGGATGGTCACCATGTTGCATTGTAATTTATGTAGGCAATAGAGTTATGTACTAATAGATGTGGATTGTTGTGTACGTTTATTATTCAAACGTTGACTTCGATGACATGATTAGAACACAAGAAATAAAAAACTTAATTTTAAAATTTCACACAGCCACCATCTCGAGACTGTAAACAACTGAACTAAATTAGATGTCAGTGCATTGCAATTTGTACAGTTTTTTTGCTGTACCAAGTTTGACTGCGTTCGGATGGTCAAATCACGAGAAAAGTCTATTTAAATATTTCAACTTCGCTTGGCCGCCATGTTCGTTTGGTAGTTAACAGGATTTTGAAAGTCACATAGGTGAACGTCTAGGAGTGTTCTTTATCACCGTAAAAAGTTCAGGATGATATGAGTAATAGTTTCGGAGATAAAGAATGCCGGTGAAATATTTTGCCCAGCCGCCGTGTTGGATTGGTGAGACGTATTAAAATTCGTAAGGCATGGTCGGGGTCGGCCAAAGTAGTACTATGACCTTACCGAGTTCCAATGAGATCACTCCAACCGCTTAGAAGTCATTAGGGGGGGGGGGGGGGCACACACCCGGACAAGAGGTGATCTCGTAAGCCTATTTATTCATAAATGAAAATAGGCTAATAACGGGTAGACGTACATACAAATAAGAAAAGAATTATTATATTCAATCCTATAACAACGACGATTTCAGTATTAAGTTAACTGTATTGTATGTTCAACGAAATGTGGATTCCATGATTCAAGTTAGTTATACGTAGACTATCAGTGTTAAAACCCAATTCAGAACTTTGGATCTTCTCATGACATTATCGAATTATGGACACACTGCATGAAGCCATTTCATCAACCAGTATATTATTCAATCGCCGTCACTTAATCGACACACTTGTATCAAACTGTCCATTAATTATTCGGTCATAGGGAAATTTACCCCTGCGAATGGAGAATGCCACTAATGGCGCCATGAAACTTTGAAACTGAAGTCGCACTGATGTATAGCGTACATGTTGATGACCATTTTAACACTGACTGATCTCTCCATGAATGACTGCGCTGCGATTACATGCTAAGGTTCGCGTTCTGAATCTAGCTGCATTTATTATTTCGTGCTTTGGTCCAGAAGTGGTGATATCTATTCGAATTACACGAATTGATTAAAGCACCTACTCCCAGCTATTACCATTTATGTACGTTATTGGGCTTGCGGCCTTCGATCCTCACTTGCTGTGCAGTCCATGCCTTGTCAGTGCCGCCTCCAGGGTCGTACATGGCATGAACCTGCACTTGGGATGTTTCACGTATTTCAGCGACTCCTTCATACGAAATAATATGGATTAAATGTTTTAAGGAGATATTCGTCCGCGCAATAAACTGCTATAATGTGGAAATCAAAGACGCTTTCACAGAAGCTGTATCAGTCATAAAATTGAGATTCAAGTAAATGTGTACAGTCGTTCCTTTCCATAACACAAATGGCGTATATTCATCTATAGTATAGCCTATAATTCACTTAACAGTGCATTTATAATTATTTGTCTAAAGTATTTAATATGAAAATATGTAGTATGGTAGAAATCTATATAGAGTATCGTATGCCCATAGGAAAGTAACAGGAACTTTAAATATTCAAAATGGCGGACAAGCGTATTATTAGAACACAAAGGTGAATCATTCAGACCGTAATTGCGCAATTTAAACAAAACGTCGTGAAACAAGTACCACGTAGGAAGCATGCTGAAATAAGCCATAAGAATAACACACTAAATACAATGCGAGGCGGCCATCTTGGAAACATAGAATATGATACAACAACGAAACTTTCCAGTATCGTAGAACCTTGTAAGTGGCTTCCTATGACAACGTTAAAAGGACAGTGACCTTCGTGACGGCGGCTGGACGTGTTCTAAATCTAGATTATCTTTAACTCACTAAAATTGTAATAGCACAATTAACTCGAAATTTACAGAGAGAGGGAGGAAAAAAAGGAAGCTTGTAGTTTAACGTGACCGTTAATCTTGAGATCATGAGCCACGGGACCTCCTTTTTACGTGGAATCCGAACCACAGGACATGGCATTTCACTTCGAAAATCTCACATGCATTGACCGGGAAACGAACCCGGACCGCCTTGGTGAGAAAGAGAGGGAGGAGTACCATACAAAACACCTCGCTACTCTCATTCATATATAGCTATATAGCTGCAACCAAATAATTCTATATATTTTAGAGATACAGTGTCTCAAATTAGCATCAATGTAGAACCAGATATGGGCTTCTTATGGCAAAAGGTAAAATAACACCCCCACCATATATTTAACATGGTGGCTGGGCATAATTTTAAAAGTTCAAAATACCGGCTGCGTGGCTCAGTGGTAACGTTCTTGTCTAATGTGCCCAAGGTTGCCGGATCAAATCCTGCTACAATCAGTTGACATTTCAAGGTGCGAACATGCGAGGGAGCCGTGTTAGTAGATTTACTATAACCTAAAAGATCCCCTACGAGGCAAAATTCCGGAACCCTGGCGTCTGTAAAACCCTAAGTAGTTAAAAGGGACGTAAAGCAATAACATTGTTATTATTATTTTGCAAACTTCAAAATCTATGTTTCAGGATCAAATTGCGCAATTAGCACGGAACTTTGTAAGATGGGAGAAACAGATAAGATATGTTGATGTTGATGTTAATTCTTGTTTTAAGGGACCCAACATCTGGGTTATCGGCCCCTACCACAGATAAGATATCTTGCTCCTATTAATTATAAGACTATCACACTGAATTTAGCATGTGGCTCCCACCTTGAATATATTTTACATTTATTACAGTTAGGGATGAAACGCAGCAAGTATGCAGTCTCACATCAAAGGATTTCTCTGCAGAAGGCGCAAGATTAACGATTCAAGATGGTGGATGGCCGTACTTTTCTTATGTTTCAATCAATTCTTCTGGATGACATTTCAGAATTACAATGAAACATAGAAAACGGGGAATCGTATGTGGGATACACCACTTAACGTTCATTACAAGAATGATCAATTATTAGGGGACCTGTGCGAAAAATCTCGCATGTTCAGTAACCACCCGCCCGGGTTTACTGTTATGCGGGCTTATATAAATATGTTTATTTGTTTAAAATTGTCGATATTTATGAAATCAGAGTGCAATAATTCGTCAATATTGCGAGTTATTCCATTTGAATATTCATTTCAATGCACAATGGGTTGTGTGTGCCCTATATGTACAGACTACCCGCACGGCACTAGTGTTATGCGGGCTGGACGCGACACAGCTCTGGCAGGGGCTATCGTCTTGTTTATTTGTTAAAACTCTCTTTTTAAGCAAATAAATAAGTATATCCGTTGGCTTTTCAAGAAATGCATGTTTTTTTCTGTACTATTGAGACGAATTGGAAGATTTTGGCACAAATCGCCCCTTCTAACTCCACCTGGTTCAGGAGCTTGAGTTTTTTGTCGGATGAACTTAGCGTATTATATAATAGACTAGCAACCCGACCCGGCTTCGCCCGGGAGAATGCATTACGTGATAAGCGCTTTACGTCTCGGTATGATGGGTTAAAATCACTGACTGGACTATTAGTTATATTATCATGGAGATTCATGTGCAACAAATACTTGTCAGACGTAATTTAAGAATGGCGACGTGCATGAAACACAAATCCCCCTTCCGTCCAATCTTAACTTGACTGTGTTTCACAGGCGAAATGAAGAAAACCCGAGTTACACTTCCAGGGAAACTCCAAACACAACCACCCTTCTCAGGAGTATTAACTCAACACGACTGGACGGCTTGCTGCTGGCTTCTATCAGCGGCAATAGGTTCGTCCGCTAGCTAGGCTATAACAGAGACGATAGACTCTCCCTTAGCTAGCTCGTACTCTGTCGCCTCAGTAGTTGAATGGACATGTTTGGAAGAAATTAAAGCGTAAAAACACTTATAGTGGGCGATGTATTGAAGATAGGCATATGCTCTCCCGGACTTTATTGTAGAACTTTTCATGCTGATCAATTCTTACACTCATAGTATTGAGATATTTTTGACGGTTTGACCAGCGTAAGCTTACAAAGCGCTCGGACGCCCGTTTTTTTTTTCGACTTTTCCACTGAAATCGTTACTGCTCGGCTTCCTTTGATCATAAATAAATTATTTTCTACGGAAATAATCCTTGAGATATCCTTTACAGAATGGTGGAAACCGCATCAAAATCCATCCAGTGGTTCTCGAGTTTACCCGTAACAAACACAAATCGGAGACTTTGTTTTATACTAAGTAGAGATACTCCTTGATAATGACAAAGATATTTTACTATACCCATATATTTAGGAGAAAGTATACTGTATGTTCCTTAGTGAACATCATGTTTGTATTCATAAAATAAATAACACAAATGTAAGGCCCCTTGTTGCACTATATTTTGTATAGTTATCTGAGACCTTGGAAATTATTTCGGTCCTCCTACCTAATTACAAATATGGGAGAAGCAACAAATTATTCTTATCTAAGCCATATACAGAAATAACCTTGAACGGTATGATTATTTGATATTAGAATATCTGTAATCTGTTAGAAACTAAAACATTTGAATAGAAAGCTATCGAGCCGCTCTCATGTGTATTGTAAGCAGACTGAATCACACAATGACACCTTGACGGAAATACAATTATATATACGGTTCATGAACCTCAGTTAATAACATTATTATGTCATCAAGAACTTATAATATATTGCAAAATGTCCTTGTTACAATAATGGGAAAGAATTCCCAGGGCTAATACACCCTGGCTCCCTCACACCAAATAAACTAGGAAAAAGTATTTTCTGCAAGTATCAACTCACAGAGGTATGGCACGAAAAATTCTATGAAAATCTGTCCCTCTGCCTCCCTGCCCTTTCTTCGAATATTTGGACTAAATTGTGTACTGGGTGGATATAATGGTATTCACCATGTTTTAGGAAATCTGTCAAGCCATTAGCATCTTATTACAACAAAGGGAATCACTTTCTTGCAGTAAATGCAAATTGGTATCCCTCATCCCCATCAAATAGGAAGAAAAACATTTAAATCAATATTCCGTTAATTTGAACCCAAAGAGCCCATTGTACGACATATTCATAAATTAGTTCAAAATGTATATATACACCCCTTTCCTTTGTTTTAAACGAATCTAAACTATCCCCTGGTGCACATACAGCTAGTCAAAATTTTCCGAATAATCTATCAAGCCGTTATCAAATCAAATGTAAACAGACAGAATGACGCAATGATAGAAATCGGATTATAATGTAGAAAGTGGGTGCGGTATGATTAGTTAGCTGGGAACGTACGGTTCCCGAGGCCCCGGAAAGATGTGAAAAACCTATTGTGAATGTAGGAAAAGCACTCGGTAACACCGCTTGCAGTAGTGAACTATTCCACGTAAGATCACACCCAAGAAATGACGCTTTGGTTTGAGTCAGCACTTAGCAAGTTTTATTATGAGACTAGCAGTAGTGCCCGGCTTCGCCCGGAGGATTTATTTGTTTTATGGATGATAATGAATACTACTACAGAACTGGCACATAATGCTTAAACTAACAGAAAAATATTTTAAAAATATAACATTTTGTGGTGGTGGTGGTAGTGGTGGTTGTAGTGGGGGTGATAAGTAGTACAGTATAATGGACGTAACATTCAGGTCATTTTCCCGTAATGATAATAATGATAATAATGAATAGGGAAACGGCTATTTTCTAACTACAGCACTGACACATGTTATTTACAAACAAATAAAAAAAAATAGCAAGAGGAATAAGTGAAATAAAAGTACTGCCTAGGGCCTATATCTCATTGGCTGTTAGAAATGTAGAGACCAATAGTGTCGTCTTTTGTCGCATAGCGCCGTAGGAAAATAATCAGAACACTTTGGAAAACTTCGGTTGTCCCAAGCTACTGAGGTAGCAATAGTAGGCTATCATTTATCGCCACATAGCGCTCTACGATAAGGTTCGGAATAATTGAAGGTAAATCTGAAAGCACCGACACTTATTGCAGCTGGTATGCTCAAAGTACTGCACCAACACCATTGCACTTATACCGAGGCATAATATTT
The DNA here is from genome assembly GCA_946902985.2 of Meconema thalassinum. Classification (NCBI taxonomy): domain Eukaryota; kingdom Metazoa; phylum Arthropoda; class Insecta; order Orthoptera; family Tettigoniidae; genus Meconema; species Meconema thalassinum. The sequence goes on along the minus strand of OX336389.2, from coordinate 293,691,129 downwards.
TCATGATGATAACTGTTTCAAGGTGCCTAAGAGATCTTTTTGCACTAATCGCTCCCCGTGACTGCAATTTATAAACAGCGCAAGATGCAAATATTTTCGCAATTCAGCACCAGAATGCTGGTAGGGGTGAAGTGATGCAGCCCGAACTGCCCGTCAACAATAGACTTATTAAAATACTCTTACAGTTACACTACTACGGACATGAATGGTTCTAGGGCCTTAATACGTGGTTTTCAAGTTTTTTTTGTCTGTTATTCTAAATGTAGGGAATGGAGAGCGTTGTCCAAAATATCAAGTGGACAGTGTTACCAGCAGGGTTTCAAAGTGTAGCCTATTAAATTTGGTTCAATTAGGAGAAACGGTGTAGATTTGTAATAAAGGGCCTAAATGCAGGGAATGGAGTGGTCTGTCCTAAATTTAAAGTGGACAGTGTCACCCACAGGGTTCCAAAGGGTAAGTATACAAAATGTGGTTCAGAACGGTGAAACGGTGTATATTTTTGCCAAACGGTGTATATATATGCCAAGGGCCTAAATACAGGGAATGGAGTGGTCTGTCCAAAATTCCATGCTGACAGTGTTACTCGCAGGGTTCCAAAGGTTAAGTATACAAATTTTGGTTCAGATTGGTGAAATGGTGTAGATTTGTGCCAAAGAGCCTAAATGTAGGGAATGGAGTGGTCTGTCCAAAATTTCAAGCAGACAGTGTTACTCTCAGGGTTCCAAAGGGTATGTATACAAATTTTGGTTCAGATAAATCAGAAACCTCTATGGAGATCAAATTGGCAGGTGAAAAGCTAAAGGAAGTAGGAGACTTGTTACTTAGGAAGCAGAATAACCAGTGATGGACGAAGCAAAGAGGATATAAAAAGTAGGTTGGCTCAGGCAAGGAAAGCATTTCTACAAAAAAGGAATCTGTTGACATCGAATATAGATTTAGGTATTAGGAAGTCATTTTTGAAAGCCTTTGTCTGGAGCGTGGCGCTATATGGAAGCGAAACTTGGACTGTTGGTGCAGCAGAAAAGAGGAGAATTGAAGCTTTTGAAATGTGGTGTTACAGGAGAATGATGAAGATCAGATGGGTAGATAGGGTTACAAACGAAGAGGTATTAAGACGAGTGGGAGAGGAGAGATGTTTCTGGGGACTGCTAATGAAGAGAAGAGATAGGTTAGTAGGACACATACTAAGACACCCAGGAATAGCAAGCTTAGTAATGGAAGGAAGGGTCGAGGGCAAGAACTGTAGGGGTAGACCAAGGTTAGAATATGTTAAACAGATTGCCTCGGATGTAGGGTGTGGTAGCTATGTAGAGATGAAGCGATTAGCTCAGGACAGGGAGGCATGGAGAGCTGCATCAAACCAGTCATAAGACTGAAGACTCAATCACCATCATCATCAGTATACAAATTTTGGTTCAAGTCGGTGAAAAGGTGTAGATTTGTGCCAAAGGGCCTAAATGCTGGGAATGGACTGGTCTGTCATAAATTTCACGTAGACAGTGTTACGCGCAGGGTTCCGAAGGGTAAGTATACACATTTTGGTTCAGATCGGTGAAACGGTGTACGTATCACTAACCATAACGCCTGCGCATGCGGATAGAGCGGTTCGGGAGCGCTTGTTCTACCGACTTACTGAACAAAAATCAATATTTTAGAATATCTGAGAGGTGTAGCCTAATACTACATAGCCTAAACTATTCCTCTTGAATCTGGCTATCATATAAAAACAAGAATTTTTCGAATCGGACTGGTAGTTCCAGAGATTAGCGCGTTTAAACACATAAACACACAAACACACTAACTCTTCAGCTTTATTATATTAGTATATATATGCGAGTCTAGATGTACGGTATGTGAATGTCCTGTACTTCGTAGTTTTTCATAACCACGTAAAGTTGGAACTTTTGTTAAAAGAAATATTATAAAGTTTCGTTATGAAACGCTTTTACGAAGTAGGCTACTTGAGGCTTATGCACAATGGAAACTTCTGACCTATTGAATCATTTGAAATAATCATGGTAGAGATTGTCCAGGGTAGCCCTTAGGTGTGTACCTAATGCTTGGTGTGACTGTACCGCCTAAGGCCCTTAAGTCTCTTCACTCCCTTTGCTAATTATAGCAATGAAGTTGTTTGTCCTCAGCGCAGAATGAAATTAATTCAGGACTCTGAAATGATGTCCCATCCCTTTGTAGGTTTAGTGGAGTAAGCGCGGAGCTTGATAACAATACAACTAAAGGAGCTTAGAGCTTTACTAAGTGACATACAGAAACAATTGCTTTAGACAGCAAAATTGCGCTTCGGGTGTGAAATAGGAAGTCGCTTGTGTATTGTTACTTCGGTGAATAGATATGCAGTTGAAATCAAAGAGCAGAGCCACGATTGGTCTCGCTTAGTGTAGCTGAAACAAATGTGACTGTATGCACCACCATGACTCATTCATTCCACGTGACGTCCTCAATGGAACCCAATCAGTGTTAGCTCATTGTTACCAATACTAACTGGTCAGCTGCAGCTTGTTTGTTGTTGCTTCATTTAGGAGCGTGGTAAATATTTGGTCATCAGCCCGGTACACAAGTGTTCATTCATTCATTCATTCATTTGCAAATGGGGGTGTGTTTCTAATTGAATAGACTGTTGTATTTCCTTTATTTTGTACCATCCTTGCTTTTCCTTCAAGTGAGTATGAAAGAAACAAGCAATAATCCACACAGAACCGAGATTCAAATTACCAAACCGCGGACATGCATCAGATTACCATTGCAGTCTTGGGCCGTGATTTAATGTGCGTGGCCTAGATGTTGAGCTCTCTTTGTTGTAACATCAAATATTAATTGTTAGAATATTATTTATTGAGTCCTCGTGTAAGACGACAGCACGCTTCCATTGTTCACGATATCTATTGCGATGTGTTTTCGCTGTACTAATACGAGTTTCCATGTCTTGTCGTTCATATGGAATGTTAGTCACAGGCTTCATTGACTACAGTCCTTCTTGATGCGATTGATTTCACTTAGTCAAATCTAACACTCTCACTCGGGAAGCCCTTCAAAAATCCTGGTGCCAAGAAATATCCCATAAGCAACAAGTTGTTATGAGACGGCGAGTCCCGACAGTTGTCGATCTGCATCAAATTGTGATTCCCTGGTTATTTCCACACACGTGAACCTTCCTGTTGGCTTAGGCCTACTCAATACAGGCGTTAGCATCCGCTTGCCGTAAGGTCTCATAGAGCAGCAACAGTGTTGTTCTTATTTCACTTGAAGGGTTTGGACTGCGTGGTCATTCAGCCCCCTGTACTTGGGCCCGTGTGGTATGTTGTCTGCTAACCTGTGTTATTGTGATGACTGTATTCGCATGTGTAATTCAGGTGAGGATTGGGGAGAAAGCGGACGTGGCTTTAAATTAGGAATCATCCTGGCATTTGCCTGGAGTGGAAGTGGGCAACCACGAAAAACCATTTCCAGATTGGCTAAGGTGGGAATCGAACCAACCTCTTCTCAGATTCACCGCCCGAGGCTGAGTGTACCCCGTTCGAAACTTCAGACCAGAATTATTTTTTCTGGCAGAGCTGGAAATTGAACCATTACCTCCGGAGTGACAGCCCAGGATGCTAGCCACTACACCACGAGGTTGGGCAGCAACAGGTATTGGTACTCACTGTGCTTCGACTGGTTCTATGTTGCATACCTGCTATGCCTCAGTTTAGGGGATCGTATCCCAGTGCAGTCAGTTGTTATTTCCTGTGCTTAATTGCGAGAGACCCTTCTCAGTAGTCCCCCAGGGGCTCACATCTAGTGGGACGTGGTTTGGCGACCACGGGACCCCAGCTGAGTCCGGTATTGCTTCCACTTACTTGTGCCGGGCTCCTCTCCGTCTTCTTTCCTGTCGACCTCCGTTGGTCAACTCTTGTTCTTTTCCGACCCCGACAGTATTAGGGTGTCCAAGGCCTAGGGAGTCTCTACTTTCCCGCCTTAATTGGCCCTTGTCTCATCTTTCCGGATCCCTCCTTCTTCGAGGGGTCATCCCTCTTGTTTTCTCTTCATTATATTTCCTTTTCTCATTAGGATTCCCGCACTGTTTTTGTTAATTGGCTCCCCTTGTATCTAAATTCCCTCTAGCGATTGTTTTTGCATCTACACTCCATTTTGTAGATATTTTCAACCTACGTTGCATTTTGTAAGTCTGTTCGATCTAAATTGCATTTTACGAGTGTTTTCAACCTCAATTTCATTTTGTAAGGATTGACAATCTAAATTGCTTTTTAGTAAGTCTTTCAATATAGGGGATGGGACTGTTGTGAGTATTTTGAATTGCAATTGCATTTTGTATTTTCAACCTAAACCGTATTTTTGCAAGTATTTTCAATCTAAATGGCATTTTGTATGGTGGGCATTTTGCAAGTATTTTGATCTCAATTGCATTTTGTGGGTATTTTGAATCTAAATTACATTTTGTAAGTATTTTCTGTCTAAATTGTATTTCGTAAGTATTGTCCATCCAATTGAGTAGTTTGAATCTACCGTGCATTTTGTAAGCATTTTTAATTTCAATTGCAGTTTGTAATCATTTTGAATTTCAATTGCACTTTGTGAGCATTTTGGATCTGAAATGGGAGTTTTTCAATCTAAATTGCATTGTGTATTTTCAATTTCAATTGCATTATGTAAGTATTTTGAACCTCAATTGCATTTTGTACGTATTTTCAATCTCATTTGCATTTTGTAAGTATTTTGAATTTCAATTGCATTCTGTAAGTATTTCGACTCTACATTGCATTTTGTACGTATTTCGAACGTTAACTACATTTTGTGCTTTTTTCTATCTATTACTTTTGTGAGTATTTTCCTTCTAAATTCCCTTTTGTAAGTATTTGCACTCTCCATTTTGTGAGTCGTTTCAATCGGAGTCACATTTTGTAAGTATTTTCAGTCACACATAATTTTCGTTCTGGTTTCCATTTCATTGTCATTTTTGCTATCACGCAAACCATTGGGGGCCGATAATCTAGATGTTAGGCCCCTTAAAACAAGAATTATCATCAACATCACCTTGTCAGTGGATTTACCGGCACGTTAAACATCTCCCCTTCTGGGCAAAATTCCGGAACCACAACATCCCTAATGCCATATTAGAGACAAAGGACGTTAAACCAACTACATTCTTACATAGGTCCAATGATCACCTCGTTCTTATGTGTTCTCTTATTTATCCTACGCAGATGTAACGTTGCATGGATGATTGATTTGGAAATTGTCTCCTACTTTCGACCAAAGTATTATGTGCACTCGAGTTTGAAGGTTGTTTGTGAAGTAACCAATAGGCCTACATAAAATCCAATAACATCAACATTTTTGTCGTTCTATTTTACGTTAGTTCATGTAGGTTTGGAATTTATAATTTATATTTTAATATTTTTATCGCAGTTGGAACACAAAAAGTGCCCGTTTTTAAGCGTGTTTCAACCATGCGTCACATTTAAGAATTATTATCTCAAAAACCCGTCATCAGATCGAATCCAAATTTTAACACAATATACTTTGTAATGTTTTATAACTGGTTTATTAATTTCAAAATTTTGTGTATTCAAGAAACAAGGTTGATATTATTTTTGTTAGGTAACTTTTTCTCGGCTCGGGGTGGTTGGAAATTGTAGTTCTTGGTCGCGTTGTAATCCTTGTACATCAAAACATCATGCTGTATGACTGTAAAATACGTAAATTAATTCACTTATTTAATATCGGTTTGCATTTGTACAGGGAAATAAGACATGTTTCACCAGCTAGTCGCTCCAGGGAAAGCAGTACAGCGTTGCTGAGATGGAGCCCATCACTTCCGAGCGAGGCGCGCCATTATATTATATTATATTAAAATATAAATTAAAAATCCAAACCTACACGAACTAACGTAAAATAGAACAACAAAAATGATTATGCTATTGGATTTTATGTAGGTCTATTGGTTACATCACTAACAACCCTCAAACTCGAGTGCACATAATACTTTGGTCGACAGTAGTAAACGCACACCGCATCTGATCTTAGATTAGTGTCCCTCTAGAGTGGCCACCCCATTTGATATATAGTGTAATACCTATTTACTACTGTAATTCGTTATACACAGTACCCATTTTTAAACAGACTTTATTTTCACCTGTTCATTATTTGCCGTGTGAGTTACATCACAACTCTACAGCATATTGACGGGGATCAGCTGTTCAGGGAGTTTTACCTAACGTTGTGGCATGATATAAGAGAATTGTAATTATACAATAAAGGAAACACGAAATGTGGTACTTAAAGCGCTGGAGTGCAAGGAAGAAAAGAAGACAAATTGGAAAGACATTTCTGACCGCGCAGAAGAAATGTCACAATCATTCAAGTTTTATACTTTATATATGTTTTAAATGGATTTGAGTGGGTTTATTAATCTTAACTGTCAAAGATAATGGATGCCCCATTTACATCTTGACTGACTGAAGAGCATTCTTTACATAGGCCTATATTTGAGAACTATTGGACGAAAACAGAACTCATGAATTCACTAGAGTATACATAACATTTGTTAGCTTATAAACCTGAGTTAGTCTATATCAGTGAATACCGACAGTAGTGGCTACGCTGGCTAAAGCTCAGCATTAGGTCTTGAGGCCAAGCTCTCTGCTGACTCGGTAGACGCGTGGGTTCGAGCCCCACCGTCGGCCGTCCTTGAAATGGTTTTCCGTGGTTCCCCCATTTTCAACACCAGGCAAATGCTGGGACGGTACCTTCTGACAGGCCACGGCCGCTTCCTTCCACATCCTTGCCCAGTTTCATTCACCATCATTCATTTCATCTCTCATTAACTCCTCTCATGAGGTTGGCGTCAGGAAGGGCATCCGGCCGTAAAAATCATCGCCACAAAGACTTCCATCTCATCTCATCCCCGACCCCGTTGGAAAACGGGAATAATAGGGGTTAGACATACATACAGTCTATATGAGTGAATGATTTATGGACACCAGCAGGGCTTGGCTACCATATTGCTCAGAAGCATTCCAGCCCTATTATAATAGAATTTCATCCACAACATAATATTTTAGTTCATTTCGAAACCTTGAATATTAGGGACAAGGCAATGTATTCATTTCCCCCTGGTAACTACTGTACGTGCTTGTTTTTTAGCTATTTATTTGTTCGTCAGTAAACTACTCAAAAGGATAAATTCCCATATTATGTACTAGAAACGTACCAGAAAAATGATAATTTCAAATACAATTTTGTCTTAATCACTTCGTGTGAGTACACTTACAATTCCATTACAATAGTTGCACTACCGGAAGCACGCGTCAAAATTGTGCCTACTATTTTGCGAAATGTACTCTCGGACATCAAATATTGTGGATTGGCATTTCCCAGGCTCGCATGTTTATTGCGCAGTTTTAATTGCATGATCACAGATATCATATGCCTGTACGTGGGCTGAAAATAGTAAAGTTTATAAACCATGGTGCAATGCATCAAGAGTTTTATATAAATAGTGGTTGTACCAAAGGGGTATATTTATTGACTCTAAGCGAGATTTCTGATGTTCTAATTGTTTAATGTCCCTAACTCCCGACCATTAGCCACCCCACACAGGTCCATTACATATTCAATTAATCAGTGCATTGCTGTGTACCTAGTCAGGCTCAGTGTCCTTGAGCCTGCAGCTCACACGAGACAATTTATGCAATAAACAAAATATCTTATATTTGTGAATTTAGTTACTTACAGCATTCGTGGTATTCCCCTTTTAGGCCCTATTGGTTGTAGAACACACCATGTAATAATATTTCGCTGATCACATTTAAACAACTAAACTCTGTTCCGTCGTTAATATTATGTCTTTATTGAAAATGATTTTACTATTTATATTTTACCAGGAACGCCTTAAACTTTAACTTAAACATTCTATTCAACTTCTACCCCGAAATAAATTATTGATGTGAACTAATTATTCTCTAAATAATAATCAATTAATAATCGAATAACTTCCTCAATAGCAAACTACTCGTATATGGGCAAAAACGTCGGAGGTGAGATGATTCTCTCTGGCATTAAAACGCAATTAATTTGTGTCGACTGCAACAGCATTTCCCAAGTCTCTTTCTCTCAACACGATGCATTCAAACCACCCTGGGGCTCACAACTACTGGGATGTGGGTTGGCGACCACGGGACTTCAGCTGAGGATGGCATTCCTTCCATTTACTTGTACTGGGCTCCTCTCCTTCACCTTTCCTGACAACCTCCCTTGGTCAACTCTTGTTCTCATCCAGCGTTGCACTGCAAAGCAGTCTTAAAAGTTGTAAAAAGGCACAGTGTTTACAATATTTTCATCACTGTCCCAGCGGTAAAAAAAAAAAAAAAAACAATACACACTTGTCAGGACCACATTTTAGTTCGCGTTAAGTGAGTGTTAGCCGAGTTCGTGTTAACCGAATTGTTCGAGTTAACCACATTGTTCGTATAAACAAAGTTCATGTTCACCAAATTGTTCGTGTTGACCAAATTCTTCGTGTAAACAGAGTTGTTCGTATTAGCCGAGTACGTATTAACCGAATTGTTCCAGTAGACCAAATTGTTCGTGTAAATCGAGTTTGTTTTACCCGATTTGATCGTGTTAATCGGGCTGTTCGTGTTAATTGACTTCGTTTTCACTGAATTATTTGTGTTAACCGAGTTGTTCGCGTTAACCAATTTCGTGTATTTAACATGACCACAATCGGATTATAACGTACAATAGGTCACTAAATGGCCTCGAAAGTTGAAACCACCATAGACTGGCAAAGAAAACTCAAAATACTGGATAAAGTGGATCGTACTGTATTAAACAACAATTGATCAACGCTGTTAAATTGTGAAATCTGCCTTATCCACAATAATTAATGATCGTGAAAAAATTCTTAATACTGCTGCGTCATGTTCCAAGTATAAAGCAGCTCAGAGTGAGAGATGCACATGTAGCCTTGGAACTTCACAGACACACTGGTTATAACATTGCTTCCATGGGAACAATCAAGTTCTGTCACCAAGCGGCTCAAACTACTGCAACGTGAATTAGACCCCTCAGAACAACTATCATCATCATCATCATCATCATCATCATCTTTCACAAATGCGAGCAGGCATTTCTCAGCTATATTTGTCGACCTCTATTGGTCACCTCTTGTTTTATTTTAGTCTAGCTGACTACTCTCCTAATTAAGGGTACACGATCTTTACGTTCTAAAGTGACTTGGATGAGGTTGACATACGGACAGACAGATTACAATCTTAAATTAATAACATGGCTTGGCTTATTTGAAATAATAATGTATGTATGTAAGTTTGTGTGTGTGTATGTCTACCCCTAATGTTTCGCGCCTTCCCATGGGGTCGAGGATAAGATGCGATGGAAATCTTTGTGGCGGATGTTTTTTTTACGGCCGGATGTCCTTCCTGACGCTAACCTCATGAGAGGGGTGAATGAGAGATGAAATGGATGATGGTGAATGAAACTGGGCAAGGATGTGGAAGGAAGCGGCCGTAGCCTGTCAGAAGGTACTGTCGCAACATATGACGGAGTTGGAAATGGGAAACCACGGAAAACCATTTCAAGGACGGCTGACTGTGGGGATCGAACCGACGCGTCTACAGATTCAGCTGCGCTATAGCGAGCGTAGCCACCACTGTCGCCTGAATTAATAATAATAATTATGATTAGTATTATTATTATTATAATTATTTTTTATTATTATTATATTATTTTTCTGGCAACACAATGACTATACTTATCTCACATGTATTGTTATTTCTTGTACAATTTGACCACTTTCCTATAATAGTCAATGTTATTATTATTATTATTATTATTATTATTATTATTATTATTGAACGTTTCTGGTAATGCCATGACTTTACTTATCTATGTGCATTTTTGATGTGTAACATCTTTTCGCTCGGTTGCTGGATAGTTTTGTGGGAGTGATTTTGAAAATTGGGGACGGAAGTGGATCGAAACGATCGAGCTGGCACTGGTGGATCGAACGGATGTATGCACTGCCCGCTCGATCGATCGAACGGAAGTGTACTTGCTGGCAGTGGTGGAAAACGGAAGTATGCACTGCCCCTTCGATCAATCGAACGGAAGTGTACTAGCTGGCTGTGGTGGAAAACGGAAGTATGCACTGCCCGCTCGCTCGATCGAACGGAAGTGTACTAGCTGGCAGTGGTGGAAACCGAAAGTATGCACTGCCCACTCGATCGATAGATAAGGCCCAGCTGGCAGTGGTACGAGAAACAATGAGCGCGCGGTGTCGGAATATGATACCATGACGTACTCTCGGCCATGTGGAATGTATATGACATACTGAACGGAAAATGCTCATGCGAAATCTGGTGTCAAGTGATTGAAACAAATGACATGTTACATGTTCGAAGTCTTCGTATCAGTATTTAAATGCTAATATGCCTTAATATCAATCATTGTAAGTAGTCGGAATTGCCGGTATTATGTTTCTGCACAATGGCTATTCAAATATTAACCCACATAACGGTAATGCAGTCATCAATATAATATAATCGTTGTGGTTATACGAGAATTGAGCAAGCCTTCATGAACTATTACTGAATACATTCTCTTTACTCACAAGAGGGCCTGTTCATAAGGCATTTTAAACTCAATTTCACGCAGGAACATTATCGAAACAAGCAAAATATAAATGAAACTTAAGTCCGTAATGCAGTATTATTGGAACGTGGAAATAAGTCTCCATCTTGTGCACAATATTTGCGTTGTAGAAATATCCGTGGGGTTAGTGCTTATGACTGTGAATCTAGAGATCTTGGGTTCGAATCCCGGACGGGGTAGATATTCATGCTACCAGATTATCATTTTAAACGATATTTATCATATCAATATGACTCATTTTAACAGAATCCATATGAAATTATGTGTTGGTCTGTGAATGAAGAGGACCTGTTTATAAGGAATTTAAGGTTATGAGCAGTGTCGCGTCTATTAATCTAGTTGATCCATATCGTATTCTTTATTTAGGCTAGTGCTGGTGGAAGCTACAAATCATCTAATAAAATGAGTTCCGTATTATAAACTACAATATCTGTAAAACAATCCCTTTTACAATAGATTAATATTTGTGCCAATAATAGTATAAAATACCGGTGTATCAACAATTTCACGCGAGGTTTCTTCTATGTCAGATGTTACACATCGTATGCGACTACTGTAAGGCTCGTTTTTTTTTTCAGTACCAGTCGACTACTTTCCTATGAAAGGCATATGACCTAGCAGTTTATAAAAAAACAGGGGACTAGCACAGATGTTTGCAATGTCAATCAATCGTATCTCTCTTTCACTCTGTTATCCTTTATTTGGCAAGTCAACAACTTGCTTATAAAGAAACACATTACCAAACAAATAAAAGAAAGAGCAACACAGGATTAGAACAGTGTTGCTAACAAACTGGGCCAGGTCTTTACGCAATCCACTAGTATTAAACTGACCTGAGTGAGGTTGACACGAGGACTCATGCCTATTATTATTGTTATTATTATTATTATTATTTTGTAATATTAGACCCTACTATGTAGATTTATTTATTTATTTATCGTATGGCTTTTAGTGCAGGGAGTGTCCGAAGACATGTTCGGCGCGCCTGAGTCTGTAGCTGCTTCCAGCGGCTACCCTTAGGGTGAGCTACAAGTCCCGTTCAATTTCAAGTAGTTACAACTATCGCTACCAGATATCAATGATACCTAGTGGTGAACGTTGGAACTTTGATAGAGCGTTCCAACGAAATCTAAACCAACAATTTAGCTTCACAGAAGTTAAGTCGGTGGAAGGATCTTTTACATGCCATACATCTATGACATGGGACCTCCGGCTGTACTTCCCCTCCGAAGGAGGCATACTGAAGGATTTTAACGCTCTAAAAAAATCCGACTACTTCGGCCGGGCTTGAACCCGCTATCTTTGGAACAGCAGTTCAGCATGCCATGTAGATTATTCATGATCACGTTCATCCTGCATATTACACCCTGATTAGTGCTACACCCTCAAATGTGTGTTCACTCCATGGGATTCCTGACCTGTGCTTTGTTTTTTGCTGTAGTGAAAGTTGTCTAAATCCCATTAGCATATCCATGAACATGGTTCAGCATACTTTACTGTATGTGTATGAAGTATTGTGCCCGTTTAGACCGGAGTCCGCACGACCACATATGCATTTTACCAATAATCAGTCAGCACGAGAATCAAAATATCCCGGAGCGCCAGATGGGTTAAAGCAAATCGCAAAAACGACATCAAATTTATAAAAATGCTTTGCTGATTTTTGGCTCAATGCAACAATAAGGATAGAAGGAGATTTAATTGGGTGAAACACATCTGGTAAAATTATCTCAGTTTATTTAAAGTTAAAATCTGACTGCAAGAATAATGCTCAAAGCAGCATCATCCACGTGTGGCGATCCACACTCTTATTTACACACAATATACAGAAATCTTCCAAACACATTTGACAATCTTTTTGAAAACACAAGTCCGATTGTTAGTCCTGTGGACTGTGTTCCAAAATTATTAACATTTTAACTCCAGTGCAAAATGAATTGTCCATACTGGAAATAACGTCGATCACTGTTTGACTATTTACATGATATTAACACTCGTAGAATAAATGTTTATAGAATTTCTTAGACTTTCATTTGTTTTCCAGTTTTCCAAAATATATCGTTGAAACTATTATTATCATCGTAGCAACACAAATTATTAACACATATTAACAACATCTGAAAAATATTTGACCATTGAGCATAGCATCGAAGAACTGTGCGAAGCACAACAACAATTAATTGTTCTTCTGACATTAAACATTCGAGAAGTGACTCGATTATGAACTTCAAGTTCCAAACAAAACATATGATTTCTGAATCATCAACTTGATCAATAAATGGTTGAACCATTCAACTATTAGATTTTCCACTTGGAATTATTATGAAAAAATATATTTATATTTATGGCCATTTCTAGCAACTTTCACAACTTGCAATTCTTCGACAGAATGCGAAAATTAGAATTGTAGTCTTATAATGAATTCATTTGGTTCATGGCACTAGGATTGAAAATATCCTTCAAACTATTCGTGGTTAAAGAATTATTTTAAATTGGCAGTGGCCCATTCTACTATTTGTGTAAGAACACAATATTATAACAACAACAACAACGGCAAAGGTCTTCCTCTGAAGAAGAATAAACTACTATCATGACAAATCCGGGTTCTAGCAAAATCAAAGTCTAAATGGAATTCGTAAACAAGGTTGAAATAAGAACTGATGGTTTCAAAGAAATAACCTTCGGGTTATTCATACGACGAAATGTGTGGCTCCAATACTCCTACTATAAACCTGAGCCATCGAACCTGCTATTTGATTGATGCTCGAAAAAACCTTCATTCCTGCGACTTAACATGCGCACCTGGGAATGGCATTTACAACTATTCCACACACATAAATTATCTTCCCAAAATTTATACAATAAATCAAGCCTCTGCTTGTTATCAACACTGGAAGATTAATAAACTTACAAGTTTATTTTATTTTACCATTCAGTTCAACCCGTGAATTTACCATACTTATGAAAAGCATCATTTCACTTTCGAAGTGTCTTTACGTCATGATTTTATATAAATTCAAAAATATCCTATTTGATACAAATATCAATTGCTTCCCGTTTCATGCCTCTCCGTGTTATATGAAACATATACTTTGCTCATAGCAAATATCAACTGTTCAACCAGAACTGAAATGTAGGTTGAATGCGGGCTTGCGCTAACCACTCTCCTTCGTAAAATCTCCTGTTCCATACTAGAAATGTTTCAACTACTTCATAGGCTCTTTCTCAATACATATGATTATTATAAAATATAATATCCAAGAATTATTTAGAAAAATTATGAAAATTATTATTATTATTATTATTAGTGGATTATTATTATTATTATTATTTCAAATATGTTTAATTATCATCTCATTATGTGAGAATCCACATGTTCGAACCTTCGAATATGGAAAAAATATCCGTTCCTCAACAAAAATAAATTTAACTTTTACAGTTACATCGGCTGATTACCGTGATTTCCCAAAAATATGAAAAATTCAAATAAATGCTCAAAATGCTCGGTCATCGATCCTAAACTGTTCTGAGTGCTGAAAATGCTCAGAATAAATCTAACTAGTCTTGCGTAAATCATTACAAGCTTTAAATATGACGAAAAAAATGTGTTGGTCATCTGCAGAAAAATAGTTTGTTCCAATTAGCTAAGCATAATATAATTCAAATGTGGCTTACATTTCTTGATGTTCTTGAAGTGTAGTAAACCTGGTCTATACCAGATTTATCCGTAAACATGCCCTAGTGGACAAGCACGTATAATCCTTGTATCGGCCGCCATTGTAGACCCACAAATCGTCTAGTCAGACATAGTGGTAGTATCTTTCGACGTTTTAAATGACTGTGGTTCCATTTTAATATGGGCTTCTAACAAAGCCATAACAGTTTGTTTGAAAAGGGTCAGATCTAAGCGATCTCTTCTTAAATGTGTCAGTTGTAACTTAACTCACTGTAATCTCATCAGTACAAGAAAAACGTTGACAGTCTAAGCAGTTAACGGCTGTTCTGAAGATCGTTCCCTGGGCATGGTTTGTATATCACCATCTGCCATGCGCTAGACAACTTGCAGTTTCCCTTGCGTAGACTAATGAACGCCACCGTTATAGACTATTCTTCAATGTACTGACGGATCGAAGTGGTTAAATAGTTACAAAATATGAAAACTGACTTTAAATGGATTTAAACATCCAAGTATTAATTTACTATTGGACTGTGACAAATACTATTTTCTAGACCAAGTCTAGCATATGTCCTTTAGGAAATATAAATATTTCCACCAATGTCTGTAGAAATACAATCACCTCAGTGATTCTCCTCACCAGAAACTTACTAAGTTCCAACTCGTTTGCGCAGCACTTCTCGTGACTATCACGATTTGAAAAGTACTTCTTCGTAGACGTGGCAACCATGTGCCTTGGCTCAGCGTAGACGCAACTTGTTCGCCAAGTGCTTGTGATGAATTGAGCTAACTAAGCCTGCTCCAGCTTGCTTTTATACAAAAACGGTCAGGGTCACGCGTCATCGCCTGATATCTAGAAATCCTCATATCTCTTGAATCCCTGGTCCGATTTACTTGATACTAATTGCATTCTCTTTCATTTGGCCGTGCCAGTAATCTGAACCCAGTCTCAAGTCTCTGCTCCATAGTTAACTATTTAATCAATAAATAGTCTCCACCTCTGCGGTTACTCGCTACGTCATTTACCATCCAACTATCGGTAATTTCCTTCGAAAGGCTTCGAGAAGCAATGTAGCGCGATATTCAAATATCCGAACTTTCAAACGCTGCTACAGCCTTTCCCTTGATATCTAGGTGTCTGAAACTTGGAATACCCATTCCTAGATTTGGGCACATCCACCCCACACCTAGCAAAAAATAAAAATTGAAAAATTTTTATTTTTCCTATCTACACATTAAATTATCTGGTTCTTGAATAATAGATCTTCAAATTCGAAGCATTATAAGTTCCCACGATGTTACCAGTTCGTGTATTGGCTACTTCATAGCTTCCATTATTGTTTACTTCCACAATACGATAGGGTCCAGCGTAAAGGCTTGCAAATTTCGAGTACACTCGATTTTGCACGTCAGAGGGTGTAGGTCTTCTCACTAAAACAAGAGTTCCTACGCGCAAGGGTCTGCGAAAACGCTTTCCTCTCACTCTGCGCTCTCTCTTCTCAGCTTGACTCCTTAACTTGTCTAAAGCTAGAGTTTCCCTCATCTGACGACTTGGTTCAATCTCAGGTGGAATAGAGATGATTCGATCCCATAATCGTGTTGGTTTAATCCCATGATGTAGCAACATAGGAATCTGTCCAGTACTCTCATGAATAGTAGAGTTGATGGATTCGGATGCTAAAGAAAGAACATCCATCCATTTCCAATGCTCATTTGGACAATAGAGGCGGCAAAATTTTGCTATCTCAGCCATCACGCGTTCCGCTGGATTGCTCTCTGGATGTCTAATAGAACAAAACAATTGTCTAATCCCAAGATTATTCATGATGGTTCGAAATTCCAAAGATGTGAATTGAGGTCCACGATCTGATAAAAGGAATTCCGGTTTGCCTGCTACCGGAATCACGCTGTCTCTAATTCTCTTCGCACAATACTTTGCGTTTGCCTTCTGAATTGGATGTAACATGGTGTTTTTGCTGAAAACATCCATAGTCACCAAAATATATCGGTTACCTCTTTTAGACTTTGGGAGAGGACCATATAAATCAGTCGCGAAGATTTCGCAAGGCTTAGAAGGAATAATAGGCCTTGGTAATTCTCTCAATAACCTAGAATTATGTTTACTCCTTTGGCATAAGTCGCATTCTCGAATAGTGTTTCTGACAGTTTGTCGCATTCGCTCCCACGAAAATTTCTCTTGAATCATGTTGACTGTCTTATCTACTCCAGCATGACCTGCGATTCGATGTGCCATCCAAATAATGGGTTTTTGCAACCGTGGAGGTATCACTACTCTCAACTTCGTATGGTCGGGATCTGAAAACTTGTAGATTACACCATCTAACATCATAAAATCTCTGGAAATTCTTTCAGTTTCCACAAAATCATCATCATTGGGATCCATGTTTCCCTGTAGAAAACGAAAAATGTTCCTAAGACGTCGGTCTCTCCTCTGGGATAAATGCAATAACCGTAACCTTCTCAAGGTATCTTCATCCTCTTGCGTCAGGTTAACTTGAAAAACCTTAGATGTAGACTCCACTGCTCTACTCAACAAATCAGCTCCCACATTCAACTTTCCAGGAGTGTGTTCAATAACTAGGTTGAATTGCTGAATAAAAAGTGACCATCTAGTTATTCTATCGCTGGCAAAGTTTGTTCTCAAAATGAACTCCAATGCGTGGTGATCAGTCCTCACAATGACTGAATGTCCAATTAACATTTTCTTCCACGACTCCAAAGCGAATATTACAGCAAGTGCTTCCAACTCTGTGGTGTAATAATTCCTCTCTGATGGACGAAGTTTCCTGCTAATGAACGCCAGGTAATGTCTCTTGTGGTCTTCATCCTCTTGAAGTAGAATAGCTCCAATCCCTACGGTGGATGCATCAGATTCTATGATGAAATTCTTGGTAAAGTCAGGATACTCCAATTTCACACTGTTTACCAATAACCTCTTGGCATCTTGAAATGATTGTTCACAATCTTTATCCCATTTCCATTTATTTCCTTTCTTTAACAACTCCTGCAATGGCGCAACTGTCTTTGTGAAGTTCGGACAATGCCCTGCAAAGAATTGGCATGTCCCGAGAAAACTGCGGACATTCTTCACTCTAGTAGGTCTAGGGAAATTTGCAATTGCTTGTATCTTCGTCTCATTGGGACGGTATCCTTCTCCATCCAAAATGTGACCTAAAAATTTTATTTCCTTTCGAAAGAACTGACATTTTCGAAGGTTTACTTTGAAGTTCGCTTTCCTCAAATCTGCGAATAACATTTGAAGATGTAGCAAATGTTCCTCCTTAGTCTCAGATGCAATTAAGATATCATCAATATAACGAATTGCTATCTCTTTTACTTCAGGACTCAGATTTTGTTCTAGGGCTCTGATCAAAACGGATCCAGATGTTTTAACTCCAAATGGTAAACGGCGGAATACATATGTCTGCTGGTCAAACATAAATCCTGTAAACTTCTTAGAATCTTCACTAAGCCTAATATGATGGTAGGACGAAGTGAGATCAATATTAGAGAACCAGACCTTGCCTTGGAATTTTCTCAACAGTTCCCTAATGATTGGTGGTCTGTCATACTCTGGCAGTAATCTTGAATTTAAATTTCGCGCGTCTAAACATAGTCTCAGACTTCCATCTTGCTTAGACACTACTGCTAATGGATTGACATAAGATGTAGTATACTTTTCAATCACACTATTACTTTCCATTTCCTTGATAAGTACTTTTACTTTTTCTCGATGCTTTTCTGCTACTGGATACAATTTAGCATGAAAAGGTGCATCATCATTTACACGAATATGATATTCAAAATCCTTAATTTCACCAGGTTTAATGTCAAAAATATCTTGATACTCTTCCAAAATTTTCCCTAGCTCTGGGGACTCCTTCTCAGTGTAGACTTCTCTTCCTTCAGCTTCATGAAAAATCAGAGACCATTGAGCATCTCCCTCGATGTCTTCCTCTTCTTTTCCCTCGAAGTTTATCTCTTCGGTATTCTTGAATTTAATCGTCTCTGTCTTCATATCTATCACTGCTTGATATTTCTGAATGAAATCTGCTCCCAATATCATGTCAAAAGCCATGTCCTTCATTACAACAAATACATGTCGGAAATCATGTCCTCCAATCTTAATACATAAGTATAATTGTGTTTAACACAGAGATATTTTATTGGGTATTATTCCTTGGATCTTAATTCCTGATACTGGAATTTCCTCTAAATTCTCCTTGAGCTTCCACAGAATATAAAGCTTCTCACTCACCAGACAAAGCATAGCCCCAGTATCGATCAAAGTATCGACAGGCATACCAAATACTTCGCATGAAATGATTGGCATTTTAATTCTGGTACCCATTTCTTTTCGTTCGTCATTCTGTTGAATTAAGTCATCATCCTCTGCTTGCCATTTAATTATTCTGGAAGTGAAAGTATTCAAAATTCTATCTTCTACTGTGAATTCGAAGTTTTTTTTTTCCATTACAATTCCCCCGGGATTGTTGTGTTCCCGATGGACCTGGATCATTGGGCCTCTGCTCCACAAATTGTAAGTTATCTTGGTGTCTTGCTTCCAAGTTTTTCCTCGTGTCCTTGTTAAACTCTTCATTGGACTGACGAGTATCTACATTCCCTCTGTTATTATAGTTATTACCATAGGATCTCATTTCCTGGTATCTTCCTTGAGTATCACGTGGTCTTCTCCATCGAGTGTTGTATCGATTACCACCATCCGGTCTTGCATATGGTTTGTAACTGTATCTGTTACGGTATTGGTTCCATCCTCTCGTATTGGAATCTTCCCTCGGCGATTTCTCTTCTCGCTCCTCTCGAATCTCTCGAGGTGTCTGAGAATAACTGTCAGCCATAACAGCATACACAGCGTTATTACTCTTTACTCCCTTCTGATGGAAGAATTGAGCGTTTGTATGATCCAGCTTCTGCAATACTTCATCAAACTGTTCCATATTGTAGATGTCAGCAGCGATCAAAGTCCTCTGGACGTCTGCTGGAAATTGTCGTATCAAAGCAGTAATCGACTCGTTATCTGGCATTGGCGGATCTAAATGTTGGAGTTTAGACAGCTGTCCAGAAAAGTATGTAGAGTATCGAGTAGGTTGTGACGTCGAGAATCTCTTCGAATACAACTCTGCTCTAACTTGCTGTTGGGTTTCAGGGGACCAAAACTTCTTCAATAGCCCAAGAGAAAACTCTTCAAAAGTATTTAGAGTGGATCTAAATGCTCTAAACCACAAAAGTGCGGGACCTTCCAAGAACTTCCCTATTACCCTGATCTGTCTTTCTTTAGGGATCTTAGAATCTTTCAGGTAATCACCTGCTTCTCTCAGAAATTCCACGGGTGTTACAGAATCTCGCCCTGAAAATTTAGAAGGCTTGTCTTCTATATTCTTAAATACAGTTATGGGGTTGGATTGAAATACTGTCCTGACCTCATCCTGTCTATCAGTCTCTCTAGCTCCTCCTAGATTTATCTGTATCTGTTCCTTTCCTTTTACATTCGGCATTTTCAAAAGATGATCAGACTGTTTCTCATCCTTTATTTGAGTTTTCATAGCCTCAAGTTCTTTCTGGTTTTCTTCTGCCATCTTCTTGATTGCTTCAGTCTCTTTACTATTTTCTTTAACATCAATGGATATCTGGTTCATAACAGCCTCATGACTTTTCAATGACCCTGTCATATCTGATATGTCCTTCTGAGTTGCTTGAATATCCTTGGCAATTACTTCAATGTGGGATGACAAAGATTCCCTAATCTCCTTGATTCCCTCTTGATTCTCCATCTTGAGTGTGTCTTTAATTTCATTGACAACTGTGGTTTTAATCTCAGTTTGCAATTCATGAATCACTCCTTCTCTTATTTCTCCCATGACAAGTTCCTTGAATTGTTCCGTTAAACGCTGAACAACTAGAATTCCCATCTCGTTACTCTCCTTCTTCACTCTGACTTCCAGGTTGACCATGTCTTCACCAACTTTCCTAAGACCATGTTCTATCCTATCAGCTAAGCTTTGGGATCGAAGATCGGCATCGCGAAATTTATCGTCCATTAAACTTGCGTTAGTAGCTAATGAAGTTTCGAGCTCATGTGTTTTTTCGCATAATTTATTCATTTTACTTTCAAGTGTCATTTTCAAAATTTCAGAATTCTCTTTAAATTTACTTTCCATTGAATTAAATTTACTGTTTAAATTTTCTTTTAAGTTATCTTTTAACCTGCTTTCTAACAAATCGGAATTTTCTTTGAGTTTATCCTCTAAACTTTCTTTTAAGTTACCTTTTAACCTGCTTTCTAAAGAATCAGAATTTTCTTTAAGTTTATTTTCTAAAGAATCAGAATTTTCTTTAAGTTTATCATTCAAATTTTCTTTAAGTTTATTCTCTAAAGAATCAGAATTTTCTTTAAGTTTATCATCTAAACTTTCTTTAAGTTTATTCTCTAAAGAATCAGAATTTTCTTTAAGTTTCTTTTCTAAAGCCTCAGTATTTTCTTTCATAATGGCTGCTACACGAAGTCCAGCCTGTTTTGAACTCTCCTCCAAACTCCTCATCATCCTCATCATTTCTTCCATAATTTCAATTATTCAAAACTTAGGGGTATACAACAGTGGCAAACACAAGCTTATAACTAGAACAAGAAATATGAATAGCTAATTGGAACACTATAATAAAATGAGATTTGTCCTAATATCGACGTGATGGAAAAACAGAATTCTCTACTTTTACGAATTACATTTACCATAATATCACAAGAAAAATATGCAAGTTCTCAAATATCCTCCACCTGGATTCTAATAATGTGTATCTCCAGTCATCGAACGTTTACTACTGAATTTACTTGACGCCCTAATGGTTAAGCCATTATCAAAATAATCAAACCCATTCTAATTATTAACCAGTTAAATTATTAATTTTCCCACTAATTGGGTTTCCTACTAATTTATTCATCCAAACCAGACATCTCTCAACTCCCAAAATATTTCTATAAAAATTATCACAATTTCAAATCGGCATGCGATTGACCATGTCTAAATCGGGACCCACGTTCGAAGCCATTTCTCTCTCTATCTTATTTTATGTGCCCGTTTAGACCGGAGTCCGCACGACCACATATGCATTTTACCAATAATCAGTCAGCACGAGAATCAAAATATCCCGGAGCGCCAGATGGGTTAAAGCAAATCGCAAAAACGACATCAAATTTATAAAAATGCTTTGCTGATTTTTGGCTCAATGCAACAATAAGGATAGAAGGAGATTTAATTGGGTGAAACACATCTGGTAAAATTATCTCAGTTTATTTAAAGTTAAAATCTGACTGCAAGAATAATGCTCAAAGCAGCATCATCCACGTGTGGCGATCCACACTCTTATTTACACACAATATACAGAAATCTTCCAAACACATTTGACAATCTTTTTGAAAACACAAGTCCGATTGTTAGTCCTGTGGACTGTGTTCCAAAATTATTAACATTTTAACTCCAGTGCAAAATGAATTGTCCATACTGGAAATAACGTCGATCACTGTTTGACTATTTACATGATATTAACACTCGTAGAATAAATGTTTATAGAATTTCTTAGACTTTCATTTGTTTTCCAGTTTTCCAAAATATATCGTTGAAACTATTATTATCATCGTAGCAACACAAATTATTAACACATATTAACAACATCTGAAAAATATTTGACCATTGAGCATAGCATCGAAGAACTGTGCGAAGCACAACAACAATTAATTGTTCTTCTGACATTAAACATTCGAGAAGTGACTCGATTATGAACTTCAAGTTCCAAACAAAACATATGATTTCTGAATCATCAACTTGATCAATAAATGGTTGAACCATTCAACTATTAGATTTTCCACTTGGAATTATTATGAAAAAATATATTTATATTTATGGCCATTTCTAGCAACTTTCACAACTTGCAATTCTTCGACAGAATGCGAAAATTAGAATTGTAGTCTTATAATGAATTCATTTGGTTCATGGCACTAGGATTGAAAATATCCTTCAAACTATTCGTGGTTAAAGAATTATTTTAAATTGGCAGTGGCCCATTCTACTATTTGTGTAAGAACACAATATTATAACAACAACAACAACGGCAAAGGTCTTCCTCTGAAGAAGAATAAACTACTATCATGACAAATCCGGGTTCTAGCAAAATCAAAGTCTAAATGGAATTCGTAAACAAGGTTGAAATAAGAACTGATGGTTTCAAAGAAATAACCTTCGGGTTATTCATACGACGAAATGTGTGGCTCCAATACTCCTACTATAAACCTGAGCCATCGAACCTGCTATTTGATTGATGCTCGAAAAAACCTTCATTCCTGCGACTTAACATGCGCACCTGGGAATGGCATTTACAACTATTCCACACACATAAATTATCTTCCCAAAATTTATACAATAAATCAAGCCTCTGCTTGTTATCAACACTGGAAGATTAATAAACTTACAAGTTTATTTTATTTTACCATTCAGTTCAACCCGTGAATTTACCATACTTATGAAAAGCATCATTTCACTTTCGAAGTGTATTTACGTCATGATTTTATATAAATTCAAAAATATCCTATTTGATACAAATATCAATTGCTTCCCGTTTCATGCCTCTCCGTGTTATATGAAACATATACTTTGCTCATAGCAAATATCAACTGTTCAACCAGAACTGAAATGTAGGTTGAATGCGGGCTTGCGCTAACCACTCTCCTTCGTAAAATCTCCTGTTTCATACTAGAAATGTTTCAACTACTTCATAGGCTCTTTCTCAATACATATGATTATTATAAAATATAATATCCAAGAATTATTTAGAAAAATTATGAAAATTATTATTATTATTATTATTATTAGTGGATTATTATTATTATTATTTCAAATATGTTTAATTATCATCTCATTATGTGAGAATCCACATGTTCGAACCTTCGAATATGGAAAAAATATCCGTTCCTCAACAAAAATAAATTTAACTTTTACAGTTACATCGGCTGATTACCGTGATTTCCCAAAAATATGAAAAATTCAAATAAATGCTCAAAATGCTCGGTCATCGATCCTAAACTGTTCTGAGTGCTGAAAATGCTCAGAATAAATCTAACTAGTCTTGCGTAAATCATTACAAGCTTTAAATATGACGAAAAAAATGTGTTGGTCATCTGCAGAAAAATAGTTTGTTCCAATTAGCTAAGCATAATATAATTCAAATGTGGCTTACATTTCTTGATGTTCTTGAAGTGTAGTAAACCTGGTCTATACCAGATTTATCCGTAAACATGCCCTAGTGGACAAGCACGTATAATCCTTGTATCGGCCGCCATTGTAGACCCACAAATCGTCTAGTCAGACATAGTGGTAGTATCTTTCGACGTTTTAAATGACTGTGGTTCCATTTTAATATGGGATTCTAACAAAGCCATAACAGTTTGTTTGAAAAGGGTCAGATCTAAGCGATCTCTTCTTAAATGTGTCAGTTGTAACTTAACTCACTGTAATCTCATCAGTACAAGAAAAACGTTGACAGTCTAAGCAGTTAACGGCTGTTCTGAAGATCGTTCCCTGGGCATGGTTTGTATATCACCATCTGCCATGCGCTAGACAACTTGCAGTTTCCCTTGCGTAGACTAATGAACGCCACCGTTATAGACTATTCTTCAATGTACTGACGGATCGAAGTGGTTAAATAGTTACAAAATATGAAAACTGACTTTAAATGGATTTAAACATCCAAGTATTAATTTACTATTGGACTGTGACAAATACTATTTTCTAGACCAAGTCTAGCATATGTCCTTTAGGAAATATAAATATTTCCACCAATGTCTGTAGAAATACAATCACCTCAGTGATTCTCCTCACCAGAAACTTACTAAGTTCCAACTCGTTTGCGCAGCACTTCTCGTGACTATCACGATTTGAAAAGTACTTCTTCGTAGACGTGGCAACCATGTGCCTTGGCTCAGCGTAGACGCAACTTGTTCGCCAAGTGCTTGTGATGAATTGAGCTAACTAAGCCTGCTCCAGCTTGCTTTTATACAAAAACGGTCAGGGTCACGCGTCATCGCCTGATATCTAGAAATCCTCATATCTCTTGAATCCCTGGTCCGATTTACTTGATACTAATTGCATTCTCTTTCATTTGGCCGTGCCAGTAATCTGATCCCAGTCTCAAGTCTCTGCTCCATAGTTAACTATTTAATCAATAAATAGTCTCCACCTCTGCGGTTACTCGCTACGTCATTTACCATCCAACTATCGGTAATTTCCTTCGAAAGGCTTCGAGAAGCAATGTAGCGCGATATTCAAATATCCGAACTTTCAAACGCTGCTACAGCCTTTCCCTTGATATCTAGGTGTCTGAAACTTGGAATACCCATTCCTAGATTTGGGCACAGTATATAGTTTCCTATATACAGTATATCTCCCATATTTAAATAATGAATGTAAATCTTACCTGATTTCTAATAAAAATAACACTTTTATTAAGTGAATCACTTTAATAGTTGACTAACCCTCTTTCTATTTTCTTTCGCTTCTCGTCTTTTTAAGTGTATAGTCGGAAATCAAAACAATTGACTCAATTTTACTTCTCCACAGTCAGGAACCAAAATGGATGACCACTTAGAACCAACATGGTCAACGATCTATTTTTATCACATGATATGGCTTGTCACATGTCACATCGTGATGTCATACGATGTTCCAAAACCAGAATCAACGTGTTTGTACTGTCACGTGGCCTACCATGGACGCCCTCATGAAACCTCGTGGCCAAAACCACATATTTGGTCAACACATGAATGGTTTAAGCATACGTGGTCACCATGACAACACCAGTTTGTTTCCAGCACGGGCAATTTAGCGCCAAAAATTCAAACCAATTACTATTTCAAAAACCACAAATGAGTACCCGCTCTTAAATATTCTAAATGACTGCCCCTTGGCCAATGCAACAATCCATTTTTATAATGTTGGCCATTTAGCGCTAAATTCAAATCTAAGGAAATTTGGAAAAAAGTCTGGAAAAATTTCCTGACTCACAAATTGGTACCCCCTCTGAATAAATAGAATGACTGCCACTGGGTGGCCATGGTAACCTATTTGGTTTACAAAATCGACCAAGGTACGGAAGCAATATTAAATCTCGCACCAAAATTCAAATCTAGGGGATTTTAGAAAACATCCGGGGGAATTTAGGAATATTTCACACCCATAAGTTGTGAACCTTGTCTGGGAATTTGCTCATGGCGCCAAAATTAAATCGCGCGTTAAATTTCAAATCTTGGGGAATTTTAGAATCTAGGGGAACATGGGGGAAATTCACACCCACAGGTTGGCAACCTTAATTGGAATTCCCCTCGTGACGTCACATATGGCCACCATCTTGTCAATTAGCGTTTTGCGCTAGAGGCCAGAGCAAACCCGTGACGTCACTGACGTGTACCACGGACAGAGCATCTGAGATCTAGACTCTGGCTCATAAGGAAGTCAGCTATTCTTTTGGCAATACATTATCGCACAGGGTAGTTTTAGTGAAACCACTCCTTCAAGGTATTTCTTGGGTATTTTGTTATCTCAAGTTGAGAAATATTTTTTGGGGTTAGATAAATAATTACCATTACATCTAGAACACTGATATAATGGTAAATGATATCCCTGCTGTATAGATTTGCAACCTTGTGTTAGTGATAATAATCTGATAAGTTTTGTCCCTATTAACTGCTGTGGTTTTGAATGGGGTCAGGAGTCGGAATATTCCTCCGGATAGGATATTAAAGTCACAGTATTTATACTGATTCGGATCTCCTGTTACGCACACTGAAATATCCACTGCCTCTCGTGGAATTTGAACCTGCAAATTTAACTACTTACTTGACAAAGCTGCCAGTAAAATAGTGAGTGACCTCACTTTGTCATTAAAATTTTGGCCCAGCATCACGTGATGTTTTGTTGTAGTTCCATTTGAGGGGCTTGGATATCGTCGTTGTGTGTGTGTAGTATTGGTCTGATAGCCTGTGCTCTTTTGCTGTCTGTAGAAGGCCTAGCGTGTGTGTTTGTAATTTAGACGGCTGAGGTGGGAACCGAATCCACCTCTTCTCAGTTTTTCCTCTAGAGGCTGAGTGTACTTTGTTCTAGCACTCACACTAGAATTAAATTCCTTGGCAGAGCTGGAAACTGAACCAAGACCTCCAGGGTGTCAGCAAGATTGCTAGCTGCCACACCACGAGGTGGTATCACATGATGTACCGTACGCTAATGTTATGCAAATTGTGGAACATCTAATGTATGAGAAGCAAATGTGCTACTATGCTTTCATAAATACTAGGGCGCCCGTACTGCTCCGCAGCATTATTTTTCAGTATTGGAATTTAAAAATTAGAACATTATGTAATAGTTTATATCCTTTATTCCACAATACTTCCTTCCAGACAATGTTCGCTGACCGTCGACCCTTTGGTTTAATTTCTACTTCTACATCTTTAAATGATTTTCCTCGGGATAAGGCAACATAGAACATTCCATGGCCTAAAACAGGATCAGGCAAGTAGATTCCAACTCGTTGAAGCATTTGACCCTGCGCTTTGTTGATTGTAATACAAAACGCTAGTGTAATAGGAAATTTCTGTCATTAGAACCAAAGCTATGATTGCTACAATGAGAAAAAAAATTGAAAAAATGAGATGTAATATCGATCGTTCACTCATAACTTTCCTCAGAATTAGCTGATTTGAATAGTTAAGAGCTCAAATGAAAGCGTTTGATTCAGTGAGTGTTCTTAGACCAAAATGACCTGCGCTCCTCAATTAGAACCAAAGATATGATTGCTTCAAAGTTGGAAAAAGTTGGAAAAAGTTGAAAAAATCAAATAATTTGGGAAAGGCGGAATTTAAGTGATTTGTAATACTTGATGACAAATCTGTGCATGAATACCTTTCACTTAAAAAAGAATGAAGGAAATCGACCGGATAGAATGGCCGCACGGACTCTGATAAGTTTTCATAAATAATTTTAATATATAGATTCGTACATTATTGCAGGCAATTTTCAGGGTTCCTTAGGGTGACACATTTAGTTAGTTCTAATATAATTCCAGTTCTTCATGTAGGCAACAATGGATTTTAATAATATTTTTATTAACTTTGTAATTAGAACTTATAAGATTATCGACATGTTTTCTTAAAAACTTGTTAATGTTGACATTCGGTGATTAGAGTTGGAGGTGAGGCATTAAATACGTGCGAGGAGCGTGTATCAGTGTACGCAGTGACAAAGCAAAACATGCCACAATTCCAAAGACATAAAGCACACGTATTCTGTCATCTTTATCGCGCCCAGAATTTCAGCTCGGGTGGCTTTAAAGGAGAAAGAGAAATAGATTAACAAGAGCCGCACCACTGTGACAGATGGATGTTGCTCCCCATTCCCTCGGCGCTGATCGAGAAGCGTGTCCTTAGGGAGATATAATCACCCCTCAAGGCTCCTTGTGGTTTTTTTTTTATCGATTGCTAGCTTTTTGTGTTGAAACACTGAATTTCTGAGCCCAACGCTGATTCCAATATTCAACTGTAAGGTGCTTGTGGAAGATGGGGTGAGTTACGTAGTGCGAAATGAGAAATAACGACAGCAAATGTATCTAGCGCCGAGATATCTTGGGGACTTCAAACGAGCGAACGAGGGAAAGGAAATGGTACCTATTTCTTTTACTATCACGTCACACCGTCGCAAAGGAAACCTTCTATTTTTGCTGCCATTACACATGCAATTTGATTAGTCTTTGCTACACTGTGCTTTTCTCACTCCTCATGTTCATTGCCCAAATGATCCTATTCAAACTGCAGCAGTAATGAAAATTGAATTTGTTGATTCATTTAGGGGTTTTGCGACAACGTGGTCATGTAGTCCCATGTACTTGGGTGTCTGTAGAATTTGTCTGATAACCTGTAGGACTGTGGTGTGTGTACTAGTGTGTGTATTTGTATCTAAGGTAGCGGCCGTGGCCTTAAGTAAGGTACCATCCCAGCATCTACCTGAAGTACAAGTGGCAAACAACGGAAAACCACTTCCAGGATGGCTGAGGTGGGAATCTAACTCGACTCTTCTAAGTTCTGCCTCACGAATCTGAGTGTACCCCGTTCCAGCCCTTAAACCTGAATTCAATTTCTTAGCAGAGCCAGGAATCGAACCCAAAAGCCACTACGCAACGTACACTGTACTTTTGTCTCTCCTAATGTTCATTGCCCAAATGATCCCATCAGGAGCAGTAATGAAACTGAGACGTCATATGATTCCTTACTACACTGGTCTTGGTTCATTTTCAGGCGTTGAACACCGTGATCATCAGACCCGGACTCCTGTCTGAGTGGGGAATATGTCTCATAAGTGGTGTGCATTGCAATACATGGTCTTCTAACTGGACCCAGTATTAGGAAGGAGATAGTCATGGCAGTGATTCTGGCACCCCGTGGTATTCACCTGGTGTTAAAAAGGGAAACTGAAGTAAACCAAGTGCATGTTGGCTGAGTTTGTGATTATAACCCACCACTCATGGCAATAGCCTCAAGAGATTGATGCCACTCATTACAACCCTCAGGACACGGTTGAAATCGTTCACGATGAAACCGAAATCGAGCCTTGGGAGCCTTGTTGAGGATTTTTGATGTTACAATTACAATTTGAATGACTGATAATTCATTGGTTCATCATTTCGTATGTTTCTCGCCATGCCTTGAGGTCTCTGAATGATTAGAGTACACTAACTTAAATAGAGACTCATCACAGTGGTACTAGCAAATATTATAAATACTGGAACAGCCGTGCTGCTCCGAAGCATTCACATGCATAAATCTATAATACTTACTTTTATATGGCCTTTGCTGTTTGCATTCTCGTTTAGGGCACCACGACTTCGAATGAACATTCAAGCAAAATACTAGCTCGTTCTTGTATACGGACATCAGGGTCATGAGCGCAAACTTCTTGTACAACACTTTGCTCCTGCCTTCACTTGAAAACAACTTGACCACCAGAGATGATATCAAGTAATTACTGTGGGGAGATAGGCAACTATCAAAATGCACCAACCCTCCGTCCATATAGACACGCCAGGCAGGTGCGTGTTGAAAGAATGCTGGCTTCCTGTACACAAAGATGCACGTAAACGTAATAGTACATTATGCAACGAGCCTATAATGGCTATAATTAAGACACGAGTATTTTTATAAAACGAGCGTATGCGAGTTTTATAATTTCCATACGAGTGTCTTAATTGCCATTATTGATGAGTTGCATACGACTGCTTATGTTCGACGATAATTATAACTTTATTGTATGTTTTAATATAAATATTCATAAATATCTGTTGAGATTGTCACTAGAATTTTGTGATCGGGTGCTGCGCAGGGTAGGATATCTCTGATGTCCACGCTCACTGACCGACCAACGCATGCGCTCTGTGAGACTCGATGCCATATGTGCAGATTGAGCATCAGTATTCAGTAAAAATGTCACCGATATCGTTTGAAAACAACCCGCTGTGTAGAAATTGGGTTTAGGGATAATAAGGTACAGTGTCTCATATTCACCAGCTTATTTACGAGAACATATGGACGGTGCACTTTCGGTAATTTATATAGACATGTTGGATTTTGAGCGCATGCGCGAAGGTATCCTTATCTAATTGGTCAAACAACTGTTTCTTGAGCTGTGATTGGTGGGAGAAACTGTTTCATAATGAACAATAATGTTATAATGACCATCATTATGATACAGTTTTCAGATATATAATTGTCAGGGTCGAACATATAAATCATAATAAAACTGGCTGTCCTGTGCCCTCATAAATAATAAAACATAACCTGAATTTGCATTATGATCAGAACAGCCGCATACACACTAATCCTAATTAGAATAATATGACCCCAAAAGCCACCCTCAGTCTATCAAACAGTTATATCGTACATATATAAAAATCAAGGTTTTGCCCTGAGTTTTTATAACACAATTTCCACGAACATAGACATATTGTATAGGCTACATTTAGCGGGTAACTAACCAATCTAAAATATTGGCTCTTGATCCTATATTGCCTCATTATACTTCCAGTGTTGAGTTTATGCTCGAAAATACGTATATAGGATATTATAATATTAGCCTCAATTTTATTTCAATGATGTTAAGGGGAATCAATTTTTCAAAAGATCACAGTTGCGAATGACATTACCTTATGCTTCAACACGGTATTCGAAGCTAAGGTGGCTAAATCACTCATCGCTGCTGTTGCGGAGCCAAGTTGCAGGAATCAAGTTCAACTACCAAGATGGCAGACGGTTTCTTTCCACTGTTTGCTGTTTATATAATACCTACTTGTACAAAGGAGTGATACTTATCTATTTATCTACCTATTTATCTGTTTATCTATGTATCTATTTATCGATTTATCAATTTATCTATTTATATATCTATCTATCTATAGTAGGTAATGTTAGGCGGTTCCAGCGCAGGGGCTAATGCGAAAGATGGCCGCCGCGGGCAACCAGCCCTATGTTATTCTTATGGAGGGGACAGTCATAGCTGGCGCAAGGGCTAATGCGCAACATGGCCGCCACGATGTCACAGGGGAGGTCAGCCATGTAGTTGCTAAATGGAATATTTATTATTATTATTATAATTATGAGGTAATTATTAATTGATCATGTACAATTTAGACATGCCGTATATTGTGCAACTCTTGGTGTAGTGGCTAGCATTCTTGGCTGTTACTGTGGAGGCCTGCGTTCGAGTCCTGACTCAACAAAGAAATTTAATTTCTGGTCTAATGGTTGGAATGGGATACACTCAGTCTTGTGAGGCAAAAGTAAAAAAAGACGGGTTTAATTCATACCTCAGCCATTTTGCCTAACCCAACTTTACCTAACCTCACCTAACCTAACCTCAGCTCACCGTACCAAGCATTTCCTCACCTAACTTTACCTAACCTAACCTACTCAAGGTTATCAGGTACTTACTGCATATCAAAAGGCCGTACACTCGTGTGTTAGACACTCTATCTTGCTAAGGACCCCTATATTCCCTATACAAGGCTATACATGTTAGTTCTAAACACTTAGTGGTTATTTGTATATTAAATTTACATACACAGTTTATACAAGCACGTTTTTTCACACAGTAAAACTTTGTCAAATAGCCACATGCGACACGCAAAGTATGTTTCCGCTATCTAGCGGTGACTATGGAAACTACCTGAACGACCAATATGGTACCTAGCGCTCCATATCATCACTACTGAACGACCAGCATTCTATCTAGCGGTCGATATCAACACCCCACTCTACTACCACCATCCTACCTAGCGGCCGATATCAACACTCACTCAACTCACCTAACCTAACCTGACCACGCCTGACTTGTCTACTGAACCTATCCTAATCTAATCCTAGCTAACCTCACCTAAAGTGACCATACCTGTTTGTAAGCAACAACAACACACTAAGATTCCATAAATTCCAGAGTACCATTAGATTAATTATCGACTCTCAACTCTTATAACTATGTCCATCCCACTCTGTAAAAAACACGATATATATATTTTTAAAATTTTGCTCGATGTCACTACTAAAGTGATAATGGGTTTTCCAATCTTATCACTATAAATTCATTACCCCCGCTCTTATCTAGGTCTCGACAACAACCATGCCTATTTTTATTATGTCAAATGATGTAATGTTCGGGTGCAAAGTGGGTGTAAAAGTGGGTGCAAAGTAGGTGTAAAAGTGAGTGAAAAGTGAGTGCAAAGTGGGTGCAAACTGGGTGCATAAACCCTTGGCAATCCACAATCAGTGTGCGCAACATGTTCACACTTGTCTGGACCAAGTCCAAATGACCACAGACTGACTACCAGTCACAAACGTTCACCTATGACATTGACTTACATCCCATTCTAGTAAAAATAAAAATGAAAATGTACTCCATGTATAGGTTAGGGTATGACAAAAGACATGGGAAACAACAACAACAACAATCTATTTTTATTAGATTATTTTATTGGTATAACAAGTTTTACATGATTTTATAATTTTGGGATAGTCACGCCTACTATCAATTGCGCCTACTATCAATCGCGCCTACTATCAATTACGTATACTATCAATCATGCCTACTATCAATTGCGCCTACTATCAATCGCGCCTACTACCAATCGCGCCTACTACCAATCGCGCCTATTATTAATTGCGCCTACTACCAATTTCACCTACTACCAATCGCGCCTACTATCAATTGGGCCTACTACCAATCGCGCCTACTACTAATGGCGCCTACTGTCAATTGCGCCTACTATCAATAGCGCCTACTATCAATTACGTCCACTACCAATCGCGCTTACTGTCAACTGCGCCTACTATCAATCGCGCCTACTATTAATTGTGCCTACTATCAATTGCGCCTACTACCAATCGCGCCTACTACCAATTGCGCCTACTAAGAATAGCGCCTACTAAGAATAGCGCCTACTACCAGTTGCGCCTACTGTCAATTGCGCCTACTATCAATTGCGCCTCTCAATCGCGCCTACTATAAATTGCGTCTATTATAAATCGCGCCCATGTCAAATTGCTCCTACTATCAATCACGTCTACTATCAATCACGCCTACTATCAATTGCGCCTACCATTAATCGCGTCTACTATCAATTGCGCCTACTACCAATCGCGCCTACTAGGACATGACTTTTCATTAAACCAAAAAATATTTCTTTTTTGGCAGCCTCTCGCCCCTCCCATCGATCTATGACGTCATAGGCATAGTCAATCTTAAAGCAAGTCTAAACTTGTAGAACATGTCACGTGACAAAGTTAGGTTAGGTAAAGTTAGGTTATGTTAGGTGAGCTGAGGTTAAGTCTTAAAATATCCCCTCTCTCTTGTACTTTGTGTAAACATTGACACTGTAACTTCATGATATCAAAAGTGATCTGAGTCGCACCCATATCAATCACGTTGACTATCAATCACGTCTATTATCAATCAGGCCTACTATCAATTGCACCTACAAACTATTGCATGTACTATAAATTGCGCTTACTATGAATCGCGTCTACTATCAATCACGCCTACTATCAAGTGCGCCTACTATAAATCACGCCTACTATCAATCACGTCTACTAACAATTGTGCGCCTACTATCAATTGCGCCTACTATAAATCGCGCCCATGTCTAATTACGCTTACTATCAATCGCGCCTACTATCATTTGCGTCTACTATAAATCGCGCCCATGTCAAATTGCGCCTTCTATCAATCACGCTTACTATCAATTGCGTCTACTATTAAACGCGCCTACTATCAATTGCGTCTACTACCAATCGCGTCTACT
This sequence comes from Meconema thalassinum, assembly GCA_946902985.2. Lineage (NCBI taxonomy): Eukaryota > Metazoa > Arthropoda > Insecta > Orthoptera > Tettigoniidae > Meconema > Meconema thalassinum. The sequence goes on along the minus strand of OX336389.2, from coordinate 293,657,348 downwards.
AGGGCATGACTTTTCATTAAACCAATACATTTCCTTTTTTGTCAGCCTTCCACCTCTCCCATCTACCTATGACGTCATAATCAGTCTTAAAGAAAGTCTAAACTTGTAGAACATGCCACGTGACAAAGTTAGGTTAGGTAAAGTTAGGTTATGTTAGGTGAGCTGAGGTTAAGTCTTAAAATATCCCCTCTCTGCTTTGTACTTAGTGTAAACATTGACACTGTAACTTTGTGATATCAAAGATGATCTGAGTCGTGCCCATGTCAAATTGCGCCTACGCCTACTATTAACCATGTCTATTATCAATTACGCCTACTATCAATTGCGCCTACTATAAATCACGCCTACTAGTACATGACGTTTCATTAAACTGAAACATTTCCTTTTTCCCAGCCTCTCACCCCTCCCATCCGAAAAACGTGCTTGTATAAGCTGTGTATTTAAATTCAATTTACACAATTCACCACTAGGTGTTCAGAACTAACATGTATAGCCTTGTCTAGGGTATATATGGGATCCTTAGCAACAAACAAACAAAAATCCATATCATCACTACTGAACGACCAGCATGCTATCTAGCGGTCGATATAAACACCCCACTCAACTACCAGCATTCTACCTAGCGGCCGATATCAACACTCACTCAACTCACCTAACCTAACCTGCCCACGCCTGACTTGTCTACTGAACCTATCCTAATCTAATCCTAGCTAACCCCACCTGACGTGACCATACCTGTTTGTAAGCAACAACAACAACAACACACTAAGATTCCATGAAATCCAGAGTACTTTTAGATTAATTATCGACTCTCAACTCTTATAACTATGTCTATCCCACTCTGTCAAAAACACGATATATTTTTTAATTTTTTTGCGCGATGTCACTTCTAAAGTGATAATGGGTTTTCTGATCCTATCACTATAAATTCATTACCTCCGCTTTTATCTAGGTCTCGACAACAAACATGCCTATTTTTATTATATCAGATGATGTAATGTTCGGGTGCAAAGTGGGTGCAAAGTAGGTGTAAAAGTGGGTGCAAAGTAGGTGTAAAAGTGAGTGCAAAGTGGGTGCAAAAGTGGGTGCAAAAGTGGGGTGTTAAAGTAGTACCCTATTTGTAATGGCTTATTTGACAAGTTATTTTGTGGTACCCTATTTGTAATGGCTTATTTCACAAGTTATTTTTGACAATGTATTTAGAGGATATTTCTCTTGTTCTTGGATAGTATGTCAGCCCTTTTTATGATAGCATAATGCTTCCCGCCATGTTTGTAAGCAACAACAACACACTAAAATTCCAGGAATCCAAACTACTCTAAGGTTAATGATTGTCTCTCAACTCCATTCCACGCCTAGTCAAAAATATTATAAATTTCACATTTTTCCAAAAAGAAAAATTGGAAAAGTAGGCTATATGTTTAAACTAAAAATCATATAAAATCATATGCTAACTCCAACACCTACGTCTATCCCACTCTCAGTCCAAAAATATTGTATTCTTTAAATTTTTCCAAAAAATATTTGGAAAGTAGGTTATATTTTGAAAACTAATCATCCTAAAAAGTCATATATAGACTCAAAACAATGGCTTTTATGTCCTTTATCGTTAGAACAAAACATGGAATTTTTGACATTTTTCCAAAAATTGATCATTTTTAAAAATGGGCTATATTTTGTAAACTATTATTATACAAAAATGTGTTTGACATAAATGACAGGTATTTACCCCTTCTACCCACAAACCATAATTTGATTAAAGGCATGGGCCAGTCCATAGGGACCAGTCCAAAGGACCCGCCCACAGGGACCCGTCAACAAGGACCCGTCCTAAGGGACCCGTAAAAATGACCCCCTTCAAAAACAACCCGTCCAAAGGGGTTAGTCAACAGGGGCTAGTCAACAGGGACCAGTCCAAAGGGATACATCAACAGAGATCAATCAAAAGGGATCAATCAACAGGGATCAATCAAAGGTTAAGTTAAGCTACGGCAGCCATTTTCGAACTTTTTGATCACACCTCGTAGGTTAGGTTAGGTTAGATTAGGTTAGGTTAGGTTAGGTTAGGCTAGGTTAAGTTAAGCTACGTCCGCCATCTTGTTAGGTTAGGCTAGCGAAAGTTAAGCTACTGCCGCCATCTTGGCGGTGGAGCGGTGGCGGTAGTGCCAGAACTCTCACAAAACAACTACTGCACAGTTTTTGTCCTACGAACCTGAAATTTATTTTTGTGGTAGAGGGGGTAAAGACCTTTACGTTAAACAAACTTTTTTGTACAATTCTTAGTTTCCAAAATATAGGCAATTTTTAAAATTGGACTTTTTTGGAAAAAATGAAAAATGTTAAGTTTTGTTCTAACGTTAAAGGACTTAAAGAACATTTGTTTGAGTCTATATATGACTTTATAGAATGATTAGTTTTCTAAATATCGCCTACTTTCAAAATTGAACCTTTTGGATTTTGTCCCAGAGACCTGGGACTTGGTTTGTGGGTAGAGGGCGTAAATACCTGCCATTTATGTCAAACAAACTTTATTGTATAATTCATAGTTTACAAAAGATAGCCCATTTTTAAAAATGATCAATTTATGGAAAAATTTCAAAAATTCCATGTTTTGTTCTAACTATTAATGACATTAATGCCATTGGTTTGAGTCTATATATGACTTTAGGGTGATAAGTTTTCAAACTATAGCCTACTTTCCAAATATTTTTTGGAAAAATTTAAAGAATATAATATTTTTGACTGAGAGTGGGATAGACGTAGGTGTTGGAGTTAGCAAATGATTTTATATGATTTTTAGTTTAAACATATAGCCTACTTTCCAAATTTACCTTTTTGGGAAAATTTGAAATATATAATGTTTTTGACTAGGCGTGGAATGGAGTTGAGAGACAATCATTAACCTTAGAGTAATTTGGATTTTTGGAATTTTAGTGTGTTGTTTTTGCTTACAAACATTGCGGTAAGCATTATATTATCATAAAAAGGGCTGAGATACTTTCCAAGAACAAAAGAAATATCCTCTAAATACATTGTCAAAAATAACTTGTGGAATAAGCCATTACAAATAGGGTACCAAAAATAACTTGTTAAATAAGCCATTACAAATAGGGTACCACATTTACACCCCACTCTTGCACCCACTTTTGCACCCACTTTTGCACCCACTTTGCACCCACTTTGCTCTCACTTTTACACCTACTTTGCACCCACTTTTACACCTACTTTGCACCCACTTTTACACATACTTTGCACCCACTTAGCACTCACTTTTATACCCACTTTGCACCCACTTTGCACCCGAACATTACATCATCTGACATAATAAAAATTGGCATGTTTGTTGTCGAGACCTAGATAAAAGCGGGGGTAATGAATTTATAGTGATAAGATCGGAAAACCCATTATCACTTTAGTAGTGACATCGAGCAATTTTTTTTTAAATCGTGTTTTTGACAGAGTGGGATAGACATAGTTATAAGAGTTGAGAGTCGATAATTAAACTAAAAGTACTCTGGAATTCATGGAATCTTAGTGTGTTCTTGTTGTTGCTTTCAAACAGGTATGGTCACGTCAGGTGAGGTTAGCTAGGATTAGATTAGGATAGGTTCAGTAGACAAGTCAGGCGCGGTCAGGTTAGGTTAGGTGAGTTGAGTGAGTGTTGATATCGGCCGCTAGGTAGAATGCTGGTAGTTGAGTGGGGTGTTTATATCGACCGCTAGATAGCATGCTGGTCGTTCAGTAGTGATGATATGGATTTTTGTTTGTTTGTTGCTAAGGATCCCACGTAAAAAGGAGGTCCCGTGGCTCATAATCACAAGATTCACGGTCACGTAAAACTACAATCTTCCTTCCTTTATATACCCTAGACAAGGCTATACGTGTTAGTTCTGAACACTTAGTGGTGAATTGTATAAATTGAATTTAAATACACAGCTTACACAAGCACGTTTTTCGGATGGGAGGGGTGAGAGGCTGGCAAAAAAGGAAATATTTCAGTTAAATGAAACGTCATGACCTAGTAGGCGTGATTTATAGTACGCACAATTGATAGTAGGCGTAATTGATAAAAGACGTGATTAATAGTAGGCGCAATTGATAGAAGATGCAATTGATAGTAGGCGTGATTCATAGTAGGCGCGGTTGATAGTAGGCGCAATTTGACATGGGCGCGACTCAGATCATCTTTGATATCACAAAGTTACAGTGTCAATGTTTACACCAAGTACAAGGCAGAGAGGGGATATTTTAAGACTTAACCTCAGCTCACGGGACATGTTCTACAAGTTTAGACTTGCTTTAAGACTGATTATGACGTCATAGATAGATAGATGGGAGAGGTGGGAGGCTGACAAAGAAAGGAAATGTTTTGGTTTAATGAAAAGTCATGTCCTAGTAGATGCGATTGGTAGTAGACGCAATTGATAGTAGGCGCGATTAATAGTAGACGCAATTGATAGTAGGCGTGATTGATATTAGGCGTGATTGATAGTTGGAGCAATTTGACATGGGCACGATTTATAGTAGACGCAAATGTTAGTAGGCGCGATTGATAGTAAGCGTAATTAGACATGGGCACGATTTATAGTAGGCGCAATTGATAGTAGGCGTGATTGATAGTAGACGTGATTGATAGTAGGCGTGATTTATAGTAGGCTCATTTGATAGTATGCGTGATTGATAGTAGACGCGATTCATAGTAGGTGCAATTTATAGTAGATGCAATTGATAGTAGGTGCAATTGATAGTAGGCGTGATTGATAGTAGACGTGATTGATATAGGTGCGACTCAGATCACCTTTGATATCATGAAGTTACAGTGTCAATGTTTACACAAAGTACTAGAGAGAGGGGATATTTTAAGACTTAACCTCAGCTCACCTAACTTAACTTACCTTTACCTAACCTAACTTTGTCACGTGACATGTTCTACAAGTTTAGACTTGCTTTAAGACTGACTTTGACTATGACGTCATAGATTGATGGGAGGGGTGAGAGGCTGACAAAAAAAAGGAAATGTTTTTTGGTTTAATGAAAAGTCATGTCCTAGTAGGCGCGATTGGTTGTAGGCGCAATTGGTAGTAGACGCGATTAATGGTAGGCGCAATTGATAGTAGGCGTGATTGATAGTAGACGTGATTGATAGTAGGCGGAATTTGACATGGGCGCGATTTATAATAGACGCAATTTATAGTAGGCGCGATTGATAGGCGCAATTTATAGTAGGCGCAATTGACAGTAGGCGCAATTGGTAGTAGGTGCTATTCTTAGTAGGCGCAATTGGTAGTAGGCGCAATTGATAGTAGTCACAATTAATAGTAGGCGCGATTGGTAGTAGGCGCAATTGACAGTAGGCGCGAATGTTAGTGGACGTAATTGATAGTAGGCCCTATTGATAGTAGGCGCAATTGTCAGTAGGCGCGATTAGTAGTAGGCGCGATTACTAGTAGGCCTGATTGACAGTAGGCGCGATTGTTAGTGGACGTGATTGATAGTAGGCGGAATTTGACATGGGCGCGATTTATAATAGACGCAATTTATAGTAGGCGCGATTGATAGGCGCAATTTATAGTAGGCGCAATTGACAGTAGGCGCAATTGGTAGTAGGCGCTATTCTTAGTAGGCGCAATTGGTAGTAGGCGTAATTGATAGTAGGCGCAATTAGTAGTAGGCGCAATTGATAGTAGTCACAATTAATAGTAGGCGCGATTGGTAGTAGGCGCAATTGACAGTAGGCGCGAATGTTAGTGGACGTAATTGATAGTAGGCGCTATTGATAGTAGGCGCAATTGTCAGTAGGCGCGATTAGTAGTAGGCGCGATTACGAGTAGGCCTGATTGACTGTAGGCGCGATTGTTAGTGGACGTAATTGATAGTAGGCGCTATTGATAGAGGCGCAATTGACAGTAGGCGCGATTAGTAGTAGGCGCGATTGGTAGTAGGCGCGATTAATAGTAGGCGTGATTGGTAGAAGGCGCGATTGTTAGTAGGCGCAATTGACAGTAGGTGCAATTGGTAGTAGGCACTATTCTCAGTAGGCGCAGTTGGTAGTAGGCGCGATTGGTAGTAGGCGTAATTGATAGTAGGCGCAATTAGTAGCAGGCGTAATTGATAGTAGACACAATTAATAGTAGGCGCGATTGGTAGTAGGCGTAATCGATAGTAGGCGCAATTGACAGTAGGAGCGATTAGTAGTAGGTGCAATTGGTAGTAGGCGCAATTAATAATAGGCGCGATTGGTAGTAGGCGCAATTGACAGTAGGCGCGATTGATAGTAGGCGCAATTGATAGTAAGCGTGACAATCCCAAAATGATAAAAGCATGTAAAACTTGTTATACCAATAAAATAATCTAATAAAAATAGATTGTTGTTGTTGTTGTTGTTTCCCATGTCTATTGTTATACCGTAACCTATACACGGAGTACATTTTTATTTTTATTTTTACTAAAATGGGATGTAAGTCAATGTCATAGGTGTACGTTAGTCACTGATAGTCAGTCTGTGGTCATTTGGACTTGGTCCACACAAGTGTGAACATAGTGCGCGCACTGATTGTGGATTGCCAAGGGTTTATGCACCCACTTTGCACCCACTTTGCATCCACCTTGCACTCAATTTTCACTCACTTTTACACATACTTTGCACCCGAACATTACATCATTTGACATAATAAAAATAGGCATGGTTGTTGTCGAGTCCTAGATAAGAGCGGGGGTAATGAATTTATTGTGATAAGATCGGAAAACCCATTATCACTTTAGTAGTGACATCGAGCAAAAAATTTTTTAAAAATATATAGTTTTTTGACTGAGTGGGATAGACATAGTTATATGAGTTGAAAGTCCATAATTAATCTAAAAGTACTCTAGAATTCATGGAATCTTAGTGTGTTGTTATTGTTGCTTACAAACAGGTATGGTCACGTCAGGTGACGTTATCTAGGATTAGATTAGGATAGGTTCAGTAGACAAGTCAGGCGTGGTCAGGTTAGGTTAGGTGAGTTGAGTGAGTGTTGATATCGGCCGCTAGGTAGGATGCTGGTAGTAGAGTGGGGTGTTGATATCGACCGCTAGATAGCATGCTGGTCGTTCAGTAGTGATGATATGGAGCGCTAGGTACCATACTGTTCGTTCAGGTAGTTTCCATAGTCACCGCTAGATAGCGGAAACATACTTCGCGTGTCGCATGTGGCTATTTGACCAAGTTTTACTGTGTGAAAAAAAACGTGCTTGTATAAGCTGTGTATATAAATTTAATATACAAATAACCACTAAGTGTTTAGAACTAACATGTATAGCCTTGTATAGGGAATATAGGGGTACTTAGCAAGATAGAGTGTGTAACACACGAGTGTACAGCCTTTTGATATGCAGTAAGTGCCTGATAACTTGAGTAGGTTAGGTTAGGTAAAGTTAGGTTAGGTTAGGTAAAGTTAGGTGAGGAAATGCTTGGTACGGTGAACTGTGGTTAGGTTAGGTGAGGTTAGGTAAAGTTGGGTTAGGCAAAATGGCTGAGGTATGAATTAAAGCCGCCTTTTTCACTTTTGCCTCACAAGACTAAGTGTACCGCATTCCAACCATTAGACTTGAAATTTTATTTCTTGGTAGAGTCAGGACACGAACCCAGGCCTCCACAGTAACAGCCAAGAATGCTAGCCACTACACCAAGAGTTGCACAATATACGGCTTGTCTAAATTGTACATGATCAATTAATAATTACCTCATAATAATAATACTAATAATAATAATAAATATTCCATTTAGCAACTACACGGCCGACCTCCCCCTGTGACAGCGTGGCGGCCTTGTTGCGCATTAGCCCTTGCGCCAGCTAAGACTGTCCCCTCCATAAGAATAACATAGGGCTGGTTGCGCGCGGCGGCCATCTTACGCATTAGCCCCTGCGCTGGAACCGCCTAACATTACCTACTATATATTTATCTATCAATCTATTTATCTATTTATCTATCTATCTATCTATTTAACTATTTATCTATTTATATATCTATCTACTTATCCATTTATCTATTTATCTATTTATATATCTATCTATTTATCCATTTATCTATTTATCTATTTATATATCTATCTATTTATCTGTTTATATATTTATCTATCTATTTATATATTTATCTATCTATCTATCTATCTATTTATCTTTTTATCTATTTATATATTTACATATTTATGTAATTATATATTTAACTATTTATATATCTATCTATTTATCTATTTATTTGTCTATCTCTCTATCTATCTTTATATCTGTCTGTCTGTCTGTCTGTATGTATGCCTGTCTGTTTGCTTACCGTTTTCGGATATTACATAGCTAAGATGGACCACGGCATGATTGTGGGTGGGAATCAGGGTACCCTGAACATTCAGCGTAACAATTGTTCGAAATATTGCCTACTTTGGCTTCTACAGATTTTTCTACAGATTGATGGAAAGTCATTCTTGTTCGTTGGAAAATGTCATGTATAGCAGCTTGTTATGCATCGTTGATGAGTAGAGGAAGGTGACCAGGATTTTCAGGCTCCTGTCCATACACTATTCTTTATGTGACCCCACACGAAGAAGTAAAGTAGTGTAAATAGGGCGATCAGGTGGTCCATGTAACGGGTCCTCCCTATACCAACCTTTTGTTAGGATGTGAAGCACGAACATGGTTCCCAATGTTGAGTCTCCGTCATGCCGAAACCATATTTGTAATCGGTCACGCTGTAACACGCTCTTCAACAGCTGTGGGAGTTTATTTTGAATAAAATTAAGGTAGCGTGCATACTTCCAATCCTACATCATGCAATTCATTTACATCCATATGAAGCTTCAGAGATTAAACACAGGTAAATGTGTGCCAAAAACAAGCAGTAATACGCCGCTATTATTGTTTTTGTGGGCTACATATACTACACTACTATTGGTCGGATTAAAGGCTCTTCAGTCATTCAGCATGTATTCAATGAACGGATGCGTGAACATATTCCTGATTTACGGGGAACAGGAGATAATTCGTTGCACGCAGTACGTTTGTATGGCCAGGTTGTCCGGACAGGTAACACCCGACTGCAAAGACTTATTCCAGTGTTGAAAGAAGTTTCCGAACAAAAGGAATACTTCAGAGAGAACACCATAACGTCTGGTAGAATGAGAAAGTTCTTGTGGAGACCAATCGTAATGCGTCAGGCACGAGAACACGGCAATTGCAAACACTTGAACATCAGCGTGGCTTGCGTGCTACGGAAAGCATCCCTACCGTCTACAGCTAAAAGAGGGATTTCGAAGTTGGAATGACTAAGTATCAGTGGCTGTTATAAAATATCGGAAAAGAAGGATAATTTCTATCGAAAACAATGTTCATGACCGAATGGAGATTCTACATTAATGGAATCATTAACTGCCACAACGTGCACTATTGGAGTGTTGACATTCCAGACTGGGTGCGATAGGCAGCCTACAAACTGCAATGGGGAGCGAATATATGGCTTGGAATCCTAGGGGATCACTTTACTGGTCAGTATTTCTTTGAGGGCCATTTAACAGGTACAATTTAACTGAAGTTTCAACGACATGAATTCCCACTTTTGCTGGAGGATGTGCTATTTGGAGAACGTTTATCGATATTATTTCAACTTGGTAGAATTCCTGGACATCAGAAGCCATATGAATGAGCCACATCTAAGAAAATAGCTAGGAAGAGGAGGACCTGGCCTACTAGGTCACTGGATATAATGCCACTAGGCTTTTTCCTGTGTGATTAATTTAAAATACTAGTTTACAACTAGAAGGCAAGACATCCCTCGCGTCTTATTCAACTCATCGTCGAAACCTGCTGATCAATAACACCGGCTATGCTGCATTGCATTATCAGATCCGTTCACCGGTGTGCCAAAATGAGCTAAAACCAAGTAGGGCATCAATTCGAGCAATTGCTAATGTAACTTGTTGGTTCAGTTTGTCCACGCATCCAACCCAGATAACATATCGGCTGTTCTCAGGGTAAAATACACTTTCATTCACAGAAAATGAGCATGTAATATACAATATACATGGATATTAAAGGACGGAAAAACTAAATATTCTAAATAAATAATAAAAAAGATACGAGCCTTACAGTAGTCGCATATGATGTGTAACATCTGACATGTTTTCCTATTCGTATACTACACAGCTTGGACATTCTTAAAATGTTAATTTACACTCCATTTTCATACTGGTACTATGATGAATGTATAGATTGAATTGGAGATATGCTACTGTCACATTTGTGGCGCAGCGGTCAATCTGTTAATCTCTCACCAAGGTAGACCGGGTTTGATTCCCCGTCAATGCATGTAAGATTTTCGAATTGAAATGCCATGTTCTGTGGTTCGCATTCCACGTAAAAGGGAGGTACCGTGGATCATGATCGTGAGATTAACGGACACGCAAAACTACAAGCTTCCTTCCTTCCTTTTACATTAATAATTCATAATAACAAAGTGACACACAACGCCGACAGTACCCTCAAATTGAGCACATTCCTCAGTAACTATAACATTCATTATTCTCAAGGCTCTCATACAGTTCGTCGTAAACAATCAAGACATGGCTTCCTACAATCATGAAATGATCTAGCCTCACATATGATGAAAATACAGCTTTTATTCACCTCATATAACAACATTCTGTTATGCATTTAATATTTGACTACTCACCCACAGCTTGACAATAATGCCGCTTACTTAAATGTCATTTGTCTTCTTTGTCCTACCCCATGTGATATTCAACCTTGAACGTGAAGCTTCATAAACTGCTCAATGACAAATGAAAGTTGGTGAAACATTTGCCACTGTGCTCGTCAAACCAGTGCCTGGTAAATGCACTGCCAATTGTATTGCCATAACCTTCTCGCGCTACAAAGCACACACTGCCTTGTTTCCAATACACACATTTTCAATTGTGCATCCAGCTGGCAGTGCGTCTTCACTTCCGTCCGATCCACTTCCGCCCGATTCACTTCCGTCCCCAATTTTCAAAATCACTCCCACAAAACTATCCAGCAACCGAGCGGAAAGATGTTACACATCAATAAAGAGTTCCTCTGCCTGGACTGGGACCGATCACAAGCAAGAATAGCGCACCGCAGTATTCAGTGTACTGTTACCATCTACGCTACACTGCAATCTACAGCGCACTCTTGGTTCCTATTAGTGTTGCTAGTAGGTGTTTGGACATCGTGGTCATTTCAGCCCCTTGTAATTTGTCTGCCGTGTCTGTGTAGTAGTGTGTGTATTTTTAGCCTACTTTTCACATTTTGCAAAAATGAGGAAAAAGTAGACTTATGAGATCGATCCGGGAAAATGTCTGTCTGTCTGTCTGTCTGTCCTTCTGTCTGTCTGGCTGTGTGTCCCCCCCCCCCCTTATCAACTCCTAAACGGCTGCAGCAATCGAAACAAAATTTAGTATGAGTAAAGATGTATACCGGAATATCTCACGTCCATATTTGAAAATGATGTCAGTGCTACCAACTGCTGAAAAACGCACTAGAAATTTGAGCTGCATGTTGGATATCATGGAAGGTATGCATGCGAGCTCTTCCAAAATTGGCACACATGTAGATAATACTATTTCAGTTTAATTTCCAGGAGGCCAAACATGACAGTGTTGCCAAAATAATGTTAAGCCTTCTGATAGGTCCAATTTAAAAATGCATATAACTTCTACACTATCAATCGGATTTCAACCAAATTTTGTATGTAATATGTGCACATTAACAGATATGACTGAGCATATTCTTAAGAGCCACCAGGGCTGCCATCTGTTAATAATTGCTCTCTCAATTTTTTTATCCAAATACCAATATATCAGAAAGTATGCAAGCCGACTGCTTTAAACTATGCACGCGTATAGTACCTGACATTTTAGATTAATTTGGAGTAATTTATATACTTCAGTTCTACCAACATGATTCTGAGCCTGCTGATAGGACCAATTTTTAAATACATGTAACTTCTATACCATCAGTTGGATTTCAACCAAATTTCGTATGTGCTATGTGTAACGTAACAGATATGACTATATGTATTCTTAAGAGCAATCAGGGCTACCAACTGTTAATAAAAGCTGTCTATATTTTTTTACCCTAATATCAATATATCAGAAAGTATGCAAGCCAACAGCTCTATATTTTGCTCACGTATAGCACCTGACACTCTAGATTAATTTGGAGTAATTAATATAAGTCAGTGCTGCCAACATGATTCTATGCTTGCCGATAGGTCCAATTCTAAAATATATGTAACTTCTGTACTATCAAATGGATTTCATCTAAAATTGGCACAACAAGATATCATAATATTTCCGATTATTTCTAACCAGCACACGCATTGTTGCCAAAATGCTTTTACGCGTCAAACTGCATGTAACGTCCATTGGACTTCAACCAAATTTTGTATTCTGTACCTTAAGAGATGGAAGCCTCCGTGGCTTAGGCGGCAGCACGCCGGCCTCTCACCGCTGGGTCCGTGGTTCAAATCCCGGTCACTCCATGTGAGATCTGTGCTGGACAAAGCGGAGGCAGACAGGTTTTTCTCCGGGTACTCCGGTTTTCCCTGTCACAATTTCATTCCAGCGACACTCTCCACTATCATTTCCTTTCATATGTCATTCATTTAATCATTGCCCCAGAGGAGTGCGTCAGGCCTCGGCAGCCGGCACAGTCCATATCCTCGCCGCTAGATGGGGGCTTCATTCATTCCATTCCTGACCCGGTCGGAGACTGGAAGCAGGCTGTGGATTTTCATTTTCACCTTAAGAGATGGAACTAAGAATATATTCAGTCACCAGGGCTGCCAACTGTAGTTCTCTATTAGGCTACATTATACCAGGAATATTTCGAACTAATTAGACATTTCGATATTACCAACTTAATTTCGTAATTATTCTAGATAAATTCATATACTGTAGAATAATCATTGGCATGAAAATTAGGCTCTTCAGTTCGTCACGGAACTTCTTGTTTTAATTTAGGTTAGGATTGGAAATGAGACGCCCATCACCTTTCTTAGGTAGCATCCCATCGTAGGGAACATGGCAATGTAGCTTTGCCAACAATGCAACTGCTGAGTTAAAGCGTCATTCTCCGGGGACTATAACAGCTAGAAACTTAAAATTTTCATTGCTCATTATTACCATTCGTGGCTGCGCGGTACGAGAAAATTAGGCCTACACATACTTATAATATATTTAAATAATTACAAACATTTGAAATAGTAAAAATATTCTGAAAATTTTGAAACGTTCTCCTAGCTAGGTACTTTCTTCTCTGATGTTAATATAGATAATTGGATCACAGCTGACTTATTTATTGAAAATCTGGTTGAAGTGATACACGAGAATAAATCAATACTTCTGCCATGCTACGTGTGCACATGACCTTAGAAAAGGCACCATTCCAATAGTTGCCCGGAGTAGTCAATTTTTGTTTGTAAAAACAGAAATAAAAAGGTAGGTTTGAATTTTTTTGTGATGCCGTGTTGATCATTTTCATGACATTGTTCTGATTTTGAAATGTTAACACTTAAAGGTTTCAGCATATCGTCAAACCTGGTGTTTAGTTCATTGCACTATCACTCATTGTACACTGCCAAACCTGAATTAGTTCCTTTAATAAAAGGAATTAGAGATTTTCAAGAAAACATCTCTTAAATTCTACAGTAAAATGTGTATAACAAGATGAAAAGCATGCATTATAAAACTATTTAAGAAAGTTAGCAAACTTTTGTGAATTTTTCATAATTTAGAACCCCATTAATTAGCAACATCACTCTCCACAAGCCTGAAAGCACTTCTTATCCATCCATCATGAGAGTTCCGAATATTTTTTGGCACCTCAGTTCATTAAGAAACTGTGGTTAGTACTAAAATATCACTTCTGAGGTGGAATTTGGCAACATTTACAGTCACTCGAACAGAAAATGAGCTCTTTTTCGGAATATATACTTCTTAATTTGATAGTTTCAAACATGCTTCATTCACCTCGCGGTGCAGTATCTAGCATTATTAGCTGAGCTGCTGAGGTCCAAGTTTAGTTCCCGGCTCTGCAAGAAAATTAATTCTTGTTCTGAGGGCTGGAAAGGGGATACAGTGAGCCTCGTGAGACAAAACTGAAATGAGGTGGGCTCAATTCCCACCTCAGGCATCCTGGTAGTGGTGTTCTGTGGTTTACCACAGGCAAATATCAGAATCGTTCGTAACTTTAGGTAACGGCCTCCTCCTTCCCAATCTCCTCCTGAATTACAGATCCATACACTACTACAGACACACCGATAACACAGTTTGTGAGTCAAATTCTATAGGCCCTATACACACGCGCACACACCCAACTGCATGACTGCAATTCCAAGCCCCTCTAATAAAACAACTTAAAAGTGCCAATGTGAACATGAATTCCAAACCTTTGCCTTGACAATACCCTGAATAATGTAATATGTTCAGCCATATTGTTTCTGTTGTTTACTGTAGTGTTGAAAACTTGCAGCCACTGTGTTATGACCATGAGGCAATAGTTGCCTCACCTGTGTGTAATAATTTAGTACAGGACAGCTGCACAGAAAATAAAAACCTTTTGTTTCAAAAACTGTGCTATGGTTGGCTTTTTGTAAATCGTTAGAAAAGCACAAAAAAGCTTAACTCTGAATTTTAGAATAATTTGCACGATCATTTTGTCGGAAAACTCAGAAAAAAAATGAAGAGCGTTTTTCTCTGAATCGTCGTATTTTAAAGAAAAGTTTTTTGAACAAAAAATGTAGAGGACATTGTCACCTACAATTCGTCTCATTGAGGTCATGTCATTCGTTTTGAAATTCAGAAGCTAGGTGGCGCCAAGGTTTCCAAAAAAAGTTCTTTTTCACTTTTTATCCTAGAAAAAATGTTTTATTCACAAAAGAGCGAATCAGAAATTTGTTCCTCTCAAAATTGTCTACAACATTTATTGAAACATTTTTTTCCTCCGCCTTACCGTTCCAAACTTATAGTCTGCCGAAGTGTGAAAATTGTACTATTCAGATGGCACAAAGGTTAATATGTGTACAGTTATGATTGATACGTTGCGATTGGAATAGATATGATTGTTTGAGCTAATTAACAAACACAGTCCGCGTCCTGTTTGACCGAGCCTTAGGCAGCTCTCCGACACCGGTCCCTGTCTAAATTATGCCCACCGCTCTCTCCGCAGTAACAATAGTCGCCTTGAATACGCAGCGTTGCATTTGCTGCGCTATAACTTTGGAATGGTAAGTCGGAGGAAACAAACGTTTAAATAAATGTTGCAGACAATTTTGAGAGGAACAAATTTCTGATTCACTCTTTTGTGAAAATAATATTATTTCAAGTACAAAAAGTGAAAAAACACCTTTTTGGAAACTTTGGCGGCACCTAACTTCTGCATTTCAAAACGTATGACATGACCTCAATGAAACTAATTGTAGGTGACAATGTCCTCTACATTTTTTGTTAAAAAAACTTTTCTTTAAAATACGTCAATTCAGAGAAAAACGCTTTTCAATGTTCTTTTAAGTTTTCCGACAAAATGATCGTGCAAATTATTCTAAAATTTAGAGTTAAGCTTTTTTGTGCTTTTCTAACGATTTACAAAAAGCCAATCATAGCACAGTTTTTGGAACAAAACCATTCCAGCTGTACTGTACTAATTACGCTGTCTGTAAGCTGTTCCCCGTATCCCTTTAACATGGGATTTGGGAAAAGCTGTAGTTAGGCCCTGTCAAGGGGTAGGCCTAAACTATAAGGACCCTTTTTTGCCAACGTGATGAAAATATGTGACTTTATTTTACGCGCAGCCACCATATTGAAATTATAAAATACAAAATTAAAAAATTCTCAAGACTTAAGTGCTACTGGAACGAAATTTTCTGATAAAGTAGGACCATATATAAGTTCTTGCATGGCCATGACGATAGAAAAGACTTTGCATACATTCCAGAGGGCGGTAGTGCGAACTATTAGAGCATTAAAATTATTTATTTATTTATCGTATGGCTTTTAGTGCCGGGAGTATCCGAGGATATGTTCGGCTCGCCTGCGTCTGTAGCTGCTTCCAGCGGACACCCTTAGGGTGAGCTACAAGTTCCGTTCAATTTCAAGTAGTTCCAACTTTCGCTACCAGATATCAATGATACCTAGTGGTGAACGTTGGATTTAGCTTCACACATTTAGCTTCACACATGTTTAGTCTGTGGTAGGATCTTTTACATGCCATAAATCTATGGCATGGGATCGCCGGCCTTACTTCCCCTCCGAAGGCAGGCATACTGAAGGATTTTTATCGCTCTTAAAAATCTGACCACTTTGGCCGGGTTTGAACCCACTATCTTGGGCACAGCAGTTCAGCATGCTACCAGCTACGCCACCGAAGCACGTAACTTTAAAATTGAAAACTCCGATTAAAAGTGGGTAAATAACACGAATCTTGCCAAGCTCTGAGCATCGTATTAGAACGCTCACATGCGTTAGTCAGAAGATTACCACATTTAATACAGCGCAGAGCGTTCTTCTTGAAATTTCAAAATAAATGTATATCCTTCGGTATCCTAGAACTGTCATTTAGTAATGAAATAGAACCTTAGAAATCGCTTCACATACCCACAGCAGAAGATCAATGATTCCGAAGATTTAAGATTGCGGCTAGGCGTACTGTGCCCAAATACTTCACCTTGGATTGGATGGCCCAGCTTAACATCGCAATCCGTGGCGAAAAATCAGATCAACACAAAAAACGACTCTCTGCTATCAAATTCAGTTCGGAATAAGAATATCAATTGTCCAGGGGGATGAGATTCAAATTATCCCAGGGCGTGAATTGGAGTGGGGTAGTGGGTTAGGTAATCATCGAACTCAATTCAAAAATCGCTCAAGATGTTGGAAAAGTCCTATACTGAAATCGAACACGTCATGTAAAAGCATCAAGATTATTTAATCCATACAAAATTCAAACATAATAAAAATATAAATCCTCAACCTGACGTCATAGGCTTTTATAAGTAAATCTTGAAGTGCAAATCGAAAATTAAAAATTAATAAGGTACAAAAGAAATTCAATGGGGACGAACACCTCATATTGTCCTATCACTAAATATTATATAACTTTCGGAGACCACTGTATATTAATTATATTGAAATTACAAAAATCTTCAATGTCACGACAATCACCATTCCACATTAGGCCTATAGTCATTTATGAAAATCTCAAAATACTTATAAAATTAAATTGGATTTATTCGATCTCCTTCTAGCTAAACAATTACATAGATATTTGGATGTTAACTGTTTATCGTAAATTTATATACAACTTTCTATCATCAATTTTACAAAATGCGTATTGACAAGTTTATTGTATGCTTCGCTGTCACTATCAAGTCATTCTCAGTTTCAATTCTCAATTATTCTATATTCTCATAAATTTCTTACACAGTCCTTCCTACCCCGCAGTAAAATTAATATGTTTCATATTATGACTACTATGATTCCATTTAAATAATTAGCAAGAAATAATGAAAGTTGACTTCATTTAACAATGTAAGTCATTTCACCTTAACTAAAAGTGTTCAAAAATGGGCTATATTCAGTGTCTACTGTACTCATATTTTATATTTAATTTAACTCATTATTTATAACTTCCTCTATTTACAGTCAATTATTTCTCAATAACCTCATTAATCAACACTTAGCAGCTTCTCAACTTCAATATCTTCGAACCTCAGCATATGCGTATCGGCATTATTCCATTACCATTTTAATTCTATAATTCAATAAACTTTTATAATATAATTCCTGTATATAATTTTGCTGCACCTTCATACATATAACACTGACATTGTACAATTAATCCACCTTTTCAATAAGCTTTAAATGCAATGAATTCATCCATCATAGTTTGATACCTCATTTGTAACGTTGCATCATTTTTGTTGCTGAAGTGTTTCACTGCTAATATTAAATGTGGTGTGTGAGTGTCAAACCATTGTTACTTTAGCCTTCTAGCGTTCCCAGTGGTTCCTGATTTCTGGGCAATTGAATTTATGATGCCACTGGTATTTCTACTATACAATTCTGTAATCTGAATACCATGAAAAATCAGCATTACTCTATCCGTTCTACATAAAACATGATTTACCAATATCCATCAAATCTAATAATTCATTTTATAATTTGAAAACATCCAAAATAATCAAATTAATCGCAAAGAAATTTTGTTCCGCTGCCATATCTAATATTATAACATGTTCCACTCAGAATATTCTAAATTATCTACTGACAATGTTGAAGTGGTACATTGAGTTGTCCATTGCGACGATTACATCTGTTCAGATATACTGTACCTCCTTTTTGTACAGTACAATCACATATTCACTCTAAACAAGCAAGTCTGGAGGTCAATTACCACTTCCAGTATTTTAACAAATATTGACGAGTTCAATTATCGCAACTAATACTGCAATCAAATAAGTGTACATATTGTAAATATTTTCATTTATATAGCCTAAGTGTAATGAATCTGATGATGATCTCCTGACGATCGAAACTGGTCATCAAAGTGTATTTATTAATCTCATGTAAATTATTTTCAGGATTAGGGATTAACCCATCTCATTTGGGTACAATCGTGTTGACAGACTAAAAAGCATCAACTTTTCGTTTACTACGGTAACACTGAAAATGACTTCAAACACCATAATCATTTTCCATAAGACGGACGCTAGAAATAGGGTCGTCATTTTTAAGTGTTCAGAAGTTTACCACTGCATTTACAAAGAGAGAACGACATATCTCCTTCGAATATTACTTATTCCAATAAAAAGTTTTTTTTTTTTTGCAGATATAATGACATATTCCTGAGCATACATCTCTTCCCAGAGTGTTGGCTACAGATTGAGGTGAGGTTGAAAGTTCCGCAGTAAAACTCTTATTATATCACCAGCAGATGGTATATCTTCTTGCGCTGCGAAAGCACGGTCTATTCTATGATCGATTCACAGGAGACGGCCAGAAGCACACGAAGTTCAATCAATCAAATTTCGACAGCAACATATCCCGGTATGGGAGACGTGCCAAGCGGGGATACAGGACACTGGACCGTCACGTCGAGTCGCGATATAAAGTAAATCGCCACAGTGCAGTGGTGTGTCAGTGGGGGTGTATAAATAGTATCCGCATATTGTTGATGGTAAGTTAGCATTTCACAGGTCATTTAGCTAGAAATCAACAGGAGATCTCTCAAAGAATTCTCCCTTCATCGGCTGCAAAAGTCATAATTGCATGCAACCTTCTATAACACATAATATAAAAGATGACTGTCAATTTTTAACTACTTTGACCCATGACCTCTGACATCTGGTTAGTTCCGCTCGTCGTATTATCAAATAGAGCGATGACACTGAATACGTGACTGGCAGAGAAACGTATCTCAATAGCTTTGTACAAAGTGAATGACCCGAAAGCTTCTTTCCGTGTAGGAAGATGTATAGCATGAACAAGGGACATACAGTAGACTATAGGTTAATAACACAATGAGGCTTTGAGGCGAGTGACTTGCTTTAAGGTTACTTTTTACAATTACTATCTCTATAAGACCACCTCACAGTGTAGCGGCTAGCATTCTTGGCCGTCGACCCCTGAGGTCCGGGTTCGATTCCCGGCTCTGCCATGAAATGTAATTCTGGTCTAAGGCCTGGAACGGGGTACAGTCAACCTTGCGGGTTCGATTTCCACCTCAGCCACCTGAAAGTGGTTTTCCGTGGTTTCCCACTTCTATTCCAGTCGATTGGTTCCTAACTTAAGGCCACGGCCGCATTTTTCCCAAGCATTACCGGAATTACAATTACAGGTGCTAGTACATCCATCCCAATAACACAGATTATCAGACAGAAATTCCACACACTCCTACGATAAGTCAGTGATTCAATCCACGAATGTTTTAGCAAATTGAATATATTTTACACAGTTAGGTGAAATGGATTTATGCAAATAATCTGTTATTCGATGCAAAAAATCTCCTATTTTCATCACCACAAAGCTTCACAAGATTGCCAAATGTTTTCGAAAATGATTAACTCTTCAGCACTCGTACAGGCCATTTGCTTCAGTGAATTTTCTTCACTGAAGTAATTTACAGCTAAGAAGTCTATTTGAACCCAATTATATCAGGCAGGAAACATAAAATCTTACCTGAGAAATATACATGCAATTGATTAATTAATTGCACTGATTACTGTGAGGGATGTACAATTAAAAATTACATTTACAGTTTGGGGAAGCCATCAGTTCCGTCCTTTGCGTACCTTTACATAACCTGTTGCATGCAGAGATCGCTGTCGAATGAGTTCTTCCTGATTCTCCCTCAAGTAAATCGCGGTAATATGAATTCCACTCTACCCCCTTAAGTGAGTGTTCCCCAAGCGGTGTGCCGCAGTTCCTATTATCTCATTGTAATAAATTATACAACCTGTGACAATAAAGTTCGGTGAATAGTTCTATATTATCAACATAGATGAACAATTCACGACAGTGACAATATTGTCATTCGAAATAGTCCCCTCCCGTAACTATGCAATGCTGAGATCGGCGATACATGTCCTGGGAACTTTGCAAGAAGGCGTCTTTTGGGATGGTGTTCAAAAGGCTCGTCACGTTGCGTTCGTTGAATAAAGTCAGAACGGTCGACCTGGCAACATTGGCGACACACAACGCAACGTGTAAGACCTGTTTTACGCAGTGTTTTTTTAGAAGGATGAATTTATGCAACCTACCATGCACATCTGTTCGGCGGGTTGCAGTGAGAAGGATGAATTTATGCAACCTACCATGCACATCTGTTTGGCGGGTGGTAGTGAGAAGGGTGAATGTTCTGTGGAATGAAATTGCTTATCTCAAAACCATCGTCACGGGCGACGAGACCTGGTGTCTGAGGTACGACCCAGAAGTCAAGCGTCAAAGTATGGAGTGGCGGAGTCCAGGTCCAGGGTCACCGAAAAACCCTGAAGGGCCAGAGGTTTTCGAACATTTAGGACATTCAACGTAATGTGACGACCTAACTGAAGGCTATCCCTAAAGAGTTTCCAGGACTTGTACAGACATTCTCAGAAAATCATAGCCATCCACCGGGATAACTTCGAAGGACAGCAACTGCTGTTTCAGGTAAGCCCACAATCCGTTCGTAATATAGACCCATTCACCGAACTTTTCGGTCACGTGATGAGCCTTTTTAACACTATCGCAAAGGACGCCTTCTTGCCAAGTTTCCAGGATATGTATCGCCGATCTCAGCATTGCATAGTTACGGGAGGGGACTATTTCGAAGGACAATAGGGTCACTGACGGGCATTGTTCATCTTTGTTGATTGTAAAGGACTATTCACCGAACTTTATTGTCACAGGTTGTATATCGAGTATTACGGTATATTATTTTATTTTATTTTATCTCAATAACTGAGTTTCATGTGCTGGTATTTCACTGCTATAGTTTCCACAAAACTGCAGGTCATTAGACACATTCACCACACGCTTTGGTTTGTTCATGTAAGAACAGTGAATAATTAGGTGCTTCTAAAGCTCACGGGGCTGATGGCCAAAGTTGCCCAAAGCTCCTAATACGAATGAATAACATTAGGATCAACAACCTTGTATTTCATTCTCTGGCATTGCACTGATTAAATATGACAGTGCTGAATGCTTTTCAGATTTAGCAATCTGAATTCCTCTCAATTAATAACCTTTTCCTCATCGGTTTGCAATAATTCGTGTTTCTTCTGGAAACTTAAACTGTACCCCTTAAACTCAAACAGACAATCTTATCGAAAGTGGAGATTCATTCTGCCGCAGTGCATTGGCACTACTCATGGCATTTAAGCCTTGCCTTGTTTTTTTCGAGGAAACCCATACAAACTGACAAGCTCAATGGCACACGGGGGTGAAACGCTGGCAACAAGACAACCTGACAAGGCTTAAAAGCACCCATTCCTCTCAAATAAGAATAGATTGATTATATTATGAATTTACGTATCAATAGTGTCCTATCAGATGTTTTGGAAAGCCGTGCCGTGTTCAATCATGGATAATTTATATATTCACAACAGTGTAATTTATATTTTGGGAAGGTTGCTCTTGTTAGAACACTGAAAAATGAGGCGATCCTTAAAAAAATAATCATAATGCTACTTTTGAAATAATTGGTTAAGGAAGGGAAAACTGCTTTATTTATAGTCAAAAAAGAGAAAGTCGATAAAGAACACAACGCCTTTTGAAGAGAAAAATCACAGTCCTATATTTTGACAGTACTATGAAGGTAAAATCAGTATAATTTTTGTTGTAATTTATTTTATGGTTGACCATGGCGAAATGTAAATATTATATGCCAGAAAGTTTTCAAGTTTTCATTATGATACAAGTTCTCCAACAATCAGAGCTCAAGATTTTCTTTACAATGCAAGTGTTAGACCAATTAGGTATGCATAGCTTTGCACCAGTACTCAACGCACTTATTTCCAAAATCAAACATGTCGGACACAAGTGGCATGAATTACACGATTTGAAAGTTGGCAATGTAAAGAATATCTGATCAACCATTGTAGTTACATTCTCAAATACAAAGACAAAATCAGCACGAACCTTTACGGTAACAGGAAAATACTACGAAATATGCAAGGAATGTATGGCTCTACGTCAAGAATTTTGCAACCCTCCATCCTTCTATATAAATTACCGACATGGGAAGTGCACGGTCCAAAATTTTGGCATAAATAAACTGGGAAATATGGTAAAGGAAATAGCGCTGTACCTTGATATCCCCAACTAAAATTTCTACCCAGAGCATTGCTTTCGTAGGAGTTTGGTGACAATTTTAGTGAATGATGGTGCTGATCATTATAACGAAACTAGATCGTCATGGAGACTGGAAACATATGACATTGCCAAGATCTTTGATCGGCACATGCACTCTGTCCAGTAAACAATAGGAAACCCGACGCATGCGCTCTGTTCTGTAAATGAAACTAGTGGTATCTCGAAAGAGTTTTATGAATATTTATGTTCGAACATTAAAAGCAAAGTTTTAATTATCATCCAACATAAAAAGTCGTATGTAACTCGCCTATAATGGTAATAAAGACACTCGTATGAAAATTATAAATCTCGCTTCGCTCGTTTTATAAGCATACTCGTGTCATTATTATTGCCATTATAGGCTTGTTGCATAATGTACTATTACAACATTCAGTACACTGCCATTATCCTGAGAGACGTTATACGCACCTGAAGTCGATGTTGGTAAAGAAGAGGCGAGGAATGACGTCACGTAGGCTACTACATAACCCACACCTATGTAGTGATAATCAATCGAAATTTAAATTCATTTCACGGAATATTGACGCCTGAAATGTCTTGTGCACCTCCTTTAATCAGAATGCCATCAGTCAGGTAACATTATTGATCGGTTGTGCGGGATACACTGAATGTTAGCCATTTATAATCCAGTGACATAAACGGAATTGCGCCCTACGGCAGTAAACCTCTTTTAAATACTATTGTTCAATCTCCTGTAATATTCAGCCAAACGGCTTTGTGGAAGTAAAGTCTCTTACATTAGTTTTAACTTTTACTAAGTTTCATGCCAATTGATCAATACACAATGATTGACCAATTTTAAACTTTTAAAGTGCACAAGACCGCCATCTTCAATATTCCAAGTCAATAGAAGTGTGCCTTCAGCAGAGTGAATCTCTTGGGCGATACTTTATTGTTGCCAAGTTTTGAAATTTAAACTTTATTAGATGGTGAATTATTGATTTTAATTTTTTGTACATTCATGTTGGCAGTAGTGCGTAATATTTAGTCTGATAGTGATAGTCTTGTGATTTATGCAAGGAAAGACCCTCATATGGAACTTAACTCTCATGAACGTTTGTGGTAATTACTGAATTTGATCCTACAATAACCGTTTATTCGTTTTAATAGTATGAATGACCGTCATCATTATTGATTAAGTGAAGTGACTTGTACCATCTGGAGACTGGGGCTCTTGCACGATACTATCTTCGTGCCAAATTGAAAGTTTATTAAATGATGTATTATTGACTATAGTATTTTATATATTCCGGATGGTGGGGGTCCGTAATATTCCGTCCAATTTATTGCAATTTGTGAAAGTAAAATTTATTGTGCAGGACTCGCCTTTTGCGGTTTTGTAACTCTTTTATATCGCACTTGACCTATTTGTATATTTCAATAGAACGCATAGCCATCATCATCTTGATCATCTTAAGTAGATGGACCTGTGCCTTCAGCAGACTAGGTGTTTAACGTACACGATAAAGCTTTCTTACGGAATTTCAAAATTGCAAGTTTAATTAGTAATGATATTATTATATATTTTCGAGATGAAGGTTCTGAGTAATATTCAAAACGAAGGTATTGTGACCTGTGCAGTTATATCATTTGTACAGGAATCTGCCATCAAACAATTTTGTGGGCATTGCTAAATTTTACCCTTCATTACCTATATTTATATTCTAATAGTGCGTACGACCGTCATCTTAAATTAATTATATCGATGGACTTGTACCTTTAGCTGAGTAAAGCTTTAATAATATACTGTATTCTAGGCAAGTTTAAAAATTGCGGGTTTATTGGATTGTGAATTATCAATTTTATTATTTTATAATTTCAATAAGGATATTTTGCGTAATGCTCAATGTTATAGTCGTGTGGTATGTGGAAGTAAAGACTAGTTTACAAGGTTTGCCTTTCCTTCCCTCTTTCTTTCTTTCTGTCTTTTGTAAAGATCATTTCGAAGCCATAATGGCAACTTACTATGTAATTTTCAGTCGGTAAACACAAAATAATTCCTATTACAGGAATTTATGAAAAAAAAAAGACTTGAAATAATCACATGTAATTTATTTCAGGTTATTTCTTAAGTATTCCAGTAATTGGAATTATTTAGTGTGGACCGATTGAAAGTTACAACATCAATCGTCTTTCTTTTGTAGTCATCGCTCAGTTATATTTTGATATAACTTATATATTGTGCCCGTGTGGACCGAAGTCCAATGACCACATTACGCATGTTACAGAAATCAGTTTAGCACGAGACTCAAAAATATCTCAGGTCTATCTGGTCTAAGAAAACAACAAAAATAAATGCTAGACAGGCTTCCCTGATTTCGGTTCGATGCAACAATAAGGATAAGCAAGGAGAAATGAAAATATCACAATTTCTAAAAATATCTCATTTTATTTACATTAAAAAATGAAGTTAAATTAAAAAAATAGACAATTAGAAAAGATTCCACACAAGAAAGGAAATACCAACACTGGTAAGAATAATCCCACCCGCGGCTTAAAAACACAAAAGTTTCACTAATTTTAAAAACACTGATCGATAACCAGAAAATATCAGTCCATCTGGTACTGAGTTAAACTATTTACAATAGCAGGTCGTTCAGATTCATTATCAGTCCGTCTGACGCCTGTGCTGCATTATTTACATGATTGTTGCATATTATCACTGTCATTTAATCAAGATCATTATTCATCTAAGGACTATCAGTGTTCGTCGACATTATATTGGGTATCTCACTAATCGTTGTCATACAATTGTGTTTGATTTCAAACTTGCCATATAAGTCACATGTTTGACTTCTTAATAAAATCAAAATTTCATTAATGTGTGGTCTATCACCATAATCATCTATTGTTAGAATTGTTATTCATTAATTCACTTGGTAATGCAAATTTAATTCGTCTTTCAACTTGAAGTTTTTCGATATCAATATTTGAAGAACATGAATTTCAAATAATAATATTTATACACAAAGATTGCATTCCTGAGCGATAACTCTATCACCAAATTCAAACCTAAATATATTAAATATATAATTCACTCCAAAATTATTGAAATTAAATTGTCATAAATTGTTTTCATCACAATGGCCTTAATCATTTTAATTAATTCATTCACATAATATTTATCTAATTCTTTCACTCAACCAATTATTATTATTATAATTACGTAATAATATGATTATTAATTCTCCCACATAAATCATGTTTAATTTAAAACAATTTATTATTTTATTCTAAATTTTTCATGATTCTTTAAATATTAATTAATTTTATTTGTCCAGTTTTCATTAAACTATAATTTATTATGTTTCCAGCAATATCTAGATTTCTTAATGATTTAATTTTTGCAGATTGAATTAATAAGATCTCGGATGTTTGCACACAATATTTAACTCTTCCTCTTATTACTCAACTGTGAAATCCTTCCAACAAGTTAACAAATATAATCTTTATTCCTCAGGAATAAATTCTTCATGTGCATTATTTTAATTATTCTCCGGACATACAGCAAGGTTTCAAGCAAATCTAGGGCATGTTTAACAACTTCGCATAAAATGCGGCTTCGAAAAGTGGGTAGGTAAAATTGATCACAACTATGAACTAAATTCTTCTGATGATGTCCCGATACAATACAATATCGGGCAACCATTTGGTCTTACCCTTCTTATAAATGAACATCACTATTTTCACAACAGAAAATATTCCCTGTGGCTGACGCATCATGTCCAAAAAACTTCAATTGTTATTTCTACGTCAGTTCACTAACTGCATAACCAATCCAACTATATCATTAATTCAACACCGGCAAGTCACATGCTTGCATTAATTCAAGGGCCTCCCTGCTCCTTAAACAACTTCCAATATTCTGACATCACATAGTTATTGATCAAAGTAGGTCTACATATAGTTCATAAGATATTTGGTCATTTTACTATTTACCCTTCCATTACTGAATAAACAATTTTTAATCCCTACGTTATACATTGAAATTCATCCGAGATTTGAATGGCTCCCGTGTCCTGTCCTATTATTTACTGCATTACTCAACTTATGTAAATTATACAACTTCAAACTATCCGATCTTACCTCCTCACAACAATTAATTACCATATTCTCATTGCCTCAAAAACGTATTATTAAAACTGGAAAAATTCTTCTAGATTAAAACTTGATAATAATTCAAATTCTCAAGTATTTCAAAATGTTCATAAACTGTTCAATAATTATTATTCATTTATCATTCAAAAATGTAAGCCTAGAATGAATTATCTGAAATGTCCAAGTGTCAATTTAAAAAAATCTTCCTAGAACTCAATAAAGATGAACATAATCTAAGGCTGATGACCTATTAATCAAATCGTAGTAAAAGAAAAATCAAACTCCGCTGACCTACTACAGTACTAGTTCATTATAGATTGACGCATTACAAACGTAGAATACGTAGAGAGAATTCGTAAATATACGTAATGGTTGGCTTCACTCAAATGTACAGAAAAGTGTTGATATATTGTAGATAATAAATGTTCCAAATGCATAAAGCTAATCACATATACAGGTTCGCTTACATGTTGATGTTCATGATGTGAAGAATCTTCAAGTGATGTTTCCAACGGATTGATGGGCTTCCACGCATCTCCATTGCTCGTTCCCCGTCATCTCACGTCTTCTGTCACGTATCGGCTTCCATTCTACTCGCACTGCACGTAACAACACATGCTCACGAACGCGATAACTTGTTCATAAACTGCACGCCCAACTCGGCGTGTCATCGGCATTATAGCTCGGGCTACCGAAAACATAGTGGATTCACCCCACTCACTCCGTGGTTTCAGTCCAGCAATAATTTTCAGTACAGCTTGGACATACACATTTTAAGTTGATACTCTTACTCTCTTGTAAAGGTACAAATTCGATGTTTCCTGACATATGATCTAAACCTATCTGGGTAAGGAATATGCTTCCACACAACACGCTAGGCAATGTTGGTCCCAGTCGTTGGTTAATCCTGTTGTCGGGTAATGAAGAATGCTTCAACACAAATCTGTAAAACAGACTGGACCAGCTATGCTATTCCTAACCTGGGCTAAGGATATTCTACTGCCGGATCTGAGTTCAAAGATGGCCCCAGTTTCTTGCCAAATATTTTACCATTCACACTGCTCTTCTGAAGAACTGTAAGTGTTTACGTTTGAGCTGACTGCTGCACATTATCGAGACAAAGCTCATCGCTGACTCTTCGATGAATACTGTACTGCAGACTGTAGTACTGTCTGAAGACTGACTGACCTCGGCTTCTATATTCTTCACAGCTTGAGGTTCCAGCCCACTGACTCGCTGTACACTTACTGTGCTTTGCTGTTTGTTCCAGTGCCCTAATCCTTAATCTATGGTGTCTTCTTTTGCGGTGAATGACTCTTGTTCATGAAATGTTTATATCTTAAATTCCCGTGGTCCGATTTTTGAGAACGTTAAACCAGCGGCATCCAAAATTTATGTCCTATAAATCCTGCTACATCTTAAGTCTCCATATCATCAATAATTATTTACCATTAATGAGTTTCATAGATTCAGCCATGCGCGCCACGTGTCATCTACGCGTGCCCTCTATAATTGACCAGGTGAACTCCTGAGTCGCGCACGCTTCAAAATTTGCGTCCAGACTTCATTTCCCTCAATATCCTTATCTGCAATGCTGATACAAAGTTTTGAAATACGTATATTCACCATCTTGTTTGCGTTAAGTCCAGGAATTTGGGTCATCGGCAAATTGAAGCCCTAGATGGGTTCCGAATTGCAATTTCATTATATGGTGAATTATTTACGTTAGCATTTGCATATTGCACTGGAGGGGCTGTGGTAATATTAAAAAGGCTAGATCTTCAATTTTCGAAATCTACTTGTCTTTGCGTATTGTATCAATGTATTCAGTTCAGTATGATTGTTTTTAGAGGTATCGAGTCTCGTGAAGAACTCAAGATGGTGTTGTATCTGTATGTGCAGCAATGGCTCATTTGAAAATGAGAAGTCAGATGTCGTCAAGGAGAACTTACAATTTGTTTTGAAATCCTGTGTCGGTGTTCAAACGTTAGGCACAGATGGTTGTACGTACTAACGGACGTACACACACAAGTACCTGATTGATCTCATTATTTTACTTTTACAGATTTTTCAAAATGTTGAGAGTAGGCTAAAAGTAGAGGATCGCCCTCAGCCTGCTTGAAATAGAGCTTTTGGGCTTGCGGAATGATCAAGGAAGTAAAAGTAACTTATACCTAACCAAACCTACTCTCGCCAGAATAAGTGTTATTGAGCAAGGTACAATCCTTTTCAGAAAAATCAATTATCGCTATTAATACTCTGAAAATCTTAGATTTTAGTCCTCTTAGCACCAAGAGAAAGTACAATTGATCTGCTTATCACTACGTAAATAATATTGGTGTTAGTTACTCTGCCTATAATCGTGGAAGCAGGCATCGGCATATCCTTGTCTAGTAACAAGAACTGCACTGCACCTAATGTAATATTGATGGAGGCACCGACCAGCAGCAACAGCACATGGTAAAAGTGTAGGGAGCCCGTTTGACAACAACTCAAACTCATTAATCTTTAATGAGTGACTACATGAAGAAGGGCGTACGAGTAACGTTACTTACGAAACATCCGTTGTATGACTGATGGAATCAGATTGCCACCATTGATGAGCTTCACATTGTTGACAAGTAAGACACTCCCAGTACAGAGTCCGTGCATGTTTGTCGTCTCTGCACTTAATCATGAGCTCCTGGTTCCTACTGTACTGCACTTAATTGGTTAATAGCTTATACAAATTACTTTTATTGGCTACTCGCGTCCTCTTGCGTAAGTCATTCCTGGTCACTCATCCGTTGACTGAAATTATCCTTGTCCAGTCCCATATATTATGTATTGTAAATTCACACCGTACACTGGTATGGAAGATAAACTTTTATATATTAATAGCAGAAGTACCCGCTCTTTGAACGGTCTTCGGTATTAATTACCAGACGTTATCATTTGAGCTACGATTGAAATGGTTAGAGGCGTGTCATTCCTTCATAAGTTTATCAGAACGAAGTTAGTTTTTTCTGGGTATATCGCAGACACTGTTTATTTAAGGGCCATAAAATGTGGTTTTCGGAGACCCTTTTTAGACTCCCTAGTTCTGTGTCACACATTGAGAAGCGCAACATATGCTTTAGTCATCCTTCTAGGATATTTTTTATTTTTCGCCTATTTTAGCATGTATTTTGAAAAGTTGTTCCTTATACCCACCC
The DNA here is from genome assembly GCA_946902985.2 of Meconema thalassinum. NCBI lineage: Eukaryota > Metazoa > Arthropoda > Insecta > Orthoptera > Tettigoniidae > Meconema > Meconema thalassinum. Next base: position 293,627,159 of record OX336389.2, on the reverse strand, counting down.
TTCTATGAGAAGTACGTTGAAGAGTATTCTAAATGTTTGGTGTATTGACTCATGATTACAATACGGTACCTAATTTTACGATGCTCCAAGCACCCGAACATGAATTATAGGCGTACATAAACATAAATATATATCAACCACACAGTATCAAACAAAATCATCTTTACAATGAACCCGTTTGTCGACAAAAAATATGATTACTTAAAATGTGCTCTCAAACTAAATTCACCTAACCTGTACTCCCTGACGTGACAATAATATTGAAAACCTCGTAGACGAAACGCAATATATGTCAAATCAAAACTGACCCTCACCGTTATGGAAAGTCCCCATCCCCAGGAAGACACCCTTAATAAATTATAATGGCTTGTGGTGCATGAAAATTCGAGATTTTTAGCCTCCAATTGCCCAAATTCCCAAAAGGTGCAAAAACCCTATTCCAATCCAGGAATTTTTGAAAATAATGTTGCTGTTTGGAGATTTAATAGACCTTCTGTACAACATATCGCATATCGCACGTGTAAGTCACGTGTAAAAATTCTAGGGTACCCCTTGACCCCCTTAATCGCATTCTTGAATTTTACAGTCTATGTTTGATTCCACGATAACCTTATAGCCATTTGCAAACTTTCACAGTAATGTAATAAATTGAGTGGCATTGCTTCTTACAGAAATAAATGGAAAGTTGGATGTCACCTCTTGTGATACTGTTGTCATGTTTACCGGCTTGCATTACTTCATTAGTTTCTTCTTGTTCTTCTTCTTCTTCTTTCGGATGGGCCAGCTAAGGACCACGACGTTCAACTTTTCAGTTTGGCGAGTGACTTGATGTTCGCCCAATATTCATGCATTATCTGGCTATGTAACTCCTTTCTCTCTTTTGTCCAGATGATGCCGGTTTTCTTACAGGGTGGTCTGTCCTGAAAATTCTTCTGTTTAAGTATCTTCCTGAGATGTGATCGGCTTCGAATATCGCTTTTCATTATCTGCAGTTCTTGTATATCCTTGTTAACTATTGTTAGCGACGGTGACAAGCTCTTTCTATTCCCCCAGTAGTTGAGAAGCCGGTTGGATAGGCTTGTTGGGTTCATCCATGAGACATGTCCGTAGAAAGCCAGACGTCTCTTCCTGGCCACATCTGTGATTTTCTCAGTATATTTATATAGCTCCTGATTTGGTGTTCTTCTGCACTCGTCACCTATTTATAAGTTTATTAAATGAAATTAGTTTTCTGGGAATATCTCAGAAACGTAGTTTTAGAGCCTTAAAACGCAGTAGCCTCCGAGCCACCAAGGGGCTGAAAATGAGTTTTGTCTCGTCGTTGTACGTCATAATATAATAATAATCATAATAATAATTGATTAATATAGGGATAGCGATATAATAGACCTTTAGTATCACACCCGCCCGTGTAAATCACGTGAAAAAATTCAAGTGTACCCCTTGACCCCCTTAAGCGCATTATATAAGTATTGATGAATTTTACAGCTTAATTTGGTTCCGTGATAACCTTATAGCCGTTTGCGACCATTCACAGTAATGTAATAAATGGAATGGCATTGCGTCTTACAGAAATAGATGGACTTCAGAGAATGTGTTGCCATGGTTACCAGCTTGCTTTCTTTCAATAGCTTAATAAATGAAATTAGTTTTCTGGGTATATCTCAAAAACTGTTGGTTTTAGGACCTTAAAATGTGGTTTTCGGGGCCCGTAGGGTTCCGAGTTTTGTTTCTCACATTGAGACGCTGAAAATGAGCTTTTTCTCGTCTTTCTACGTCCATTTCAGCATGCATGAAATATGCCCCCTTGTATGAGAGGTATGGAGTAGAGTTACATCAACGATTACTTTCGTGCCTCTCATGGATATCTGTACCAAATTTTACGTTGATCCACTCAGCCGTTCTTGAGTGATACGCGTGCAAAGTTGTACACAGACAGACAAACAGACAGACAGACAAAAATTTTGTTTTTGCGCGCAACCGTCATAAACCAGTCTGAAACGCGTCAATAACTCGAACTTCCGTGGAAATTCAGAAAAAAACAGACAAATTTATATATATATATACTAGCAGAAGTTCCCGCTCTTCGAACAGTCTTCGGTATTAATAACCAGACCTTATCATTTGAGCTACGGTTGAAATGGTTAGGGTTTGTCATTCCTTCATAAGATTATCAGAACGAAGTTAGTTTTCTGGGTATATCGCAGACACTGTTTATTTAAGGGTCATAAAACGCGTTTTTCGAAGACCCTTTATAGACCCCCTAGTTTTGTGTCACACATTAAGAAGCGCAACACATGCTTTGGTCGTCCTTCTAGGATATTGTCTATTTTTCACCTATTTTAGCATGTATTTTGAAAAGTTGTTCCTTATACCCACCCTTCTATGAGAAGTACGTTGAAGAGTTTTCTAAATGATTGGTGTATTGATTGACTCATTGTTACAATGCCGAATTTTACGATGTTCCAAGCACCCCAACATGAATTATAGGCGTACATAAACATAAATATATTTCAACCACACAGTATCAAACAAAATCATCTTTACAATGAACCCGTTTGTCGACAAAAATATGATTACTTAAAACGTGCTCTCAAACTAAATTCACTCATCGTGTACTTCCTGACATGACAATAATATTGAAAACCTCGTAGACGAAACGCCATATATGTCAAGTTAAAACTGACCCTCACCGTTATGGAAAGTCCCCATCCCCAGGAAGACTCCCTTAATAAATTATAAAGGCTTGTGGTGCAAGAAAATTCGGCATTTTTAGACTCCAATGGCCCAAATTCCCAAAAGCTGCAAAAAACACTATTCCAATCCAGGAATATTTGAAAATAATGTTGCTGTTTGGAGATTTAATAGACGTTCTGTACAAAATATCGCACGTGTAAGTCACGTGTAAAAATTCTAGGGTACCCCTTGACCCCCTTAATCGCATTGTTAAATTTTACAGTCTGTTTGATTCCACTATAACCTTATAGCCATTTGCAAACTTTCACAAAAATGTAATAAATTGAGTGGCATTGCTTCTTACAGAAATAAATGGAAAGTTGGATGTCACCTCTTGTGATACTGTTGTCATGTTTACCGGCTTGCATTACTTCATTAGTTTCTTCTTGTCCTTCTTCTTCTTCTTCTTCTTCTTTCGGATGGGCCAGCTAAGGACCACGACGTTCAACTTTTCAGTTTGGCGAGGGACTTGATGTTTGCCCAATATTCGCGCATTATCTGGCTATGTTTCTCCTTTCTCTCTTTTGTCCAGATGATGCCGGTTTTCTTACAGGGTGGTCTGTCCTGAAAACTCTTCTGTTTAAGTATCTTTCTGAGATGTGATCGACTTCGAATATCACATTTCATTATCTTCAGTTCTTGGATATCCTTGTTAACTACTGTTAGCGACGGTTTCAAGCTCTTTCTTTCAATTCTTGTTGGATTCATCCATGACACATGTCGGTAGAAGGCCAGACGTCTCTTCCTGGCCACATCTGTGATTTTCTCAGTATATTTATATATAGCTCCTGATTTGGTGTTCTTCTGCACTCGTCATCTATTTATTAGTTTATAAAATGAAATTAGTTTTCTGGGAATATCTCAGAAACGTAGTTTTAGTGCCTTAAAACTTATTAGCCACCGAGGGGCTGAAAATTAGTTTTGTCTCTTCCTTGTACGTCATAATATAATAATAATCATAATAATAATTGATTAATATAGGGATAGCGATATAATAGACCTTAAGTACCACACCCGCCCGTGTAAATCACGTGAAAAAATTCAAGAGTACCCCTTGACCCCCTTATGCGCATTATATAAGTATTGATGAATTTTACAGTTTAAGTTGGTTCCATGATAACCTTATAGCCGTTTGCGAACGTTCACAGTAATGTAATAAATGGAATGGCATTGCGTCTTATAGAAATAGGTGGACTTCAGAGAATGTGTCGCCATGGTTACCGGTTTGCATTCTTTCAATAGCTTAATAAATGAAGTTAGTTTTCTGGGTATATCTCAAAAACTGTTGGTTTTAGGACCTTAAAATGTGTTTTTGGGGACCCGTAGGACTCCCGAATTTTGTTTCTCGCATTGAGACGCTAAAAATGAGCTTTGTCCCGTCTTTCTACGCCCATTTCAGCATGCATTTTAAGGGGGGTAGGCCCTCTTTTATGAGAGGTATGGAGAAGAGATACATCAATGATTACTTTCGTGCCTCTCATGGACATCTGTACCAAATTTTACGTAGATCCACTCAGCCGTTCTCGAGTGGTACGCGTGCAAAGTTGTACACAGACAGACATACAAACAGACAGACAGACAGACAGGCAAAAATTTTGTTTTTGCGCGCAACCGTCATAAACCAGTCTGAAACACGTTAATAACTCAAACATCCGTGGAAATTCAGAAAAAACAGACAAACTTTCATTTTTATATATAGAGAGATAGAGATAGAGATTGTGGGGCAAAGAGTGAGTAAAAGCTTGGAAACTTAACTTATGCATTAAAAACTTCGTCCTGCGTGCGGTTTTATTGTTGTTGTTTTTTTGTACATTTCTTCCTTATTTCAATTATTGGGGCACATACATGAATTCCTTACCCAGTTACACACACTGATACAGCCACAAGAGAAAAACAAGTGATCAGACAAATCTGACACGCATCCATGTACACGAGACCGATGACAAAGATGAACCTAGGCCCGAAAAGAATTAGCAACAACAACTATTAATTCAGTTCTGGAATATGCATTGTCATTCTGGTTCACATATCTAATGTACTCCATATAGCAAGGTCCAGGTCAGTTACCCGGACGGTAATGCAAAACAGTATAAATTGTCATTATCTGATATAACTCCACAAGAAAAGGTGATGAGACGTACTTATTTTATGGCAACTTTCTCTGTAACCAAATATAAGCACGTTTTATCAACGTTTCTTACAAGAGAAATAATATTAACTATCGTAGCAGTCTCAGTTAATGATCCTACTCATATTCATAGATCAGATAATAAATTACACATACTGGGGAACTACAGGTTTAGAAGTGCCTTGCTCGGAGTCATGGCTATTACGAGTGTGATTTGTCTACTAACACGTGCAAGGGAAATTCTGGAATAATGCCCAATTATGTGTGGCAGGCCATGTCATTCTTAACGACCAAAACTGACAGCTGTAGGTTTGCAGATTCAAGATTTGATACTCTGCGTTGAAAGTCGACACCCCCAGTGTTGTTTCCTGCCAATTTGTCGTCATTAGCTTCATGAAATTAGCTGTATTGTTACACATGAAATTCTATGGCACCTTCTCCAATACATGATTAGGATTTCAATTCCAACATCTCAGAAATTTACCGGTAAGATTGTTGGAAAACTGAGGTATAATTACACACAATTTGGAATGGAATATTTTAAAGCCAGAACTTAAATGTTGGACAGTAGGCCTTTAAGCGAAATTCCCCGATCTACCACATTTTAATCTATTCGACACTACATGGAACTTCCATTACCAATAGACCAGCATGGAAGCATGTTCACTGTCTTCAGTACTGGCAGGTGGACTTGAAATATGGTGGAGCTACTCTTCTTCAGTCTGTGTGTGTGGATCCATCGGTTCTGGTCAGCAGTGTGTGAACTGTGAAGAAGTGTGATGGGAGGCAATGTGCGAGAGAACTTCCTGACAGTCTACCCCAAGGGTGTTGAGTACTTATTGAATAGATTTTTTGGGGAACAGCTGCAATCACGGTGGGGTTACTTTTTAGAACTAAGTTACGGTTATATTGTGCAAAAATAGTTGTTGATGTTGTTTCATTTGAGGGGCTTAAACATCTTGGTCATTTAGCCCCATGTACTTGGGTGTGTGCTGAATTTATAGGATATCCTGCATTGTTGTGGTGTCTGTAGATCAGTAAAATAATGTGTGTGTTTGTAATTCAGGGAAGGAATGGGAAAGAAGCGGCCGTAGCCTAATGTTAGGATCCATCCCAGCATTTCCCAGGAGTTAATGTGCGAAACCACTGGAAACAACTTGCAGTATGAATAGGGTGGAAATCGAACCCACCTCTTATCAGTTTTGTCTCACGTGGCTGAGCGTACCCCGTTCCAAACCTCAGACCAGATTTAAATGTGTTGGCAGAGCCAGGAATCGAATCCGGAGCTCCGGAGCGACAGCCAAGAAACTTAGCTACTATACCACGAGGTGGGTAATGCCAAAAGGAACTGTGCTACAGTTATAATGGTCGAAGAAACGCACATTTCTTACTCCTCTAGTTTTTTATACATAATTCACTCCTTACTTTTCATTTCACAATCTGACAGGAATCTTTTAGTCGCCAATGGACACAAAACAGTCCTCAAGTTAGTTATAATAATAGACCACGTCGTGTTCTAGCGGCTAGTGTTCTTGACTGTCGTCCCAGAGGCCCAGGTTTGATTCCCAGCTCAGCTAAGGAATTTCAATTCTGGTATGAGGGCTGGAAAGGGGCTCAGCCTAGTGAGGCAAAACTGAGAAAAGGAAGGTTCGATTCCCACCTCAGCCATCCTGGAAGTGGTTATCCGTGGTTTTCCCACTTCTAAACCCGGAAAATGCTGGGATGGTTCCTAACTTCAGGCCACGGCTGACTCCTACACAATCCTATCCCCATTCATAAATACAGACACTAGTAGCCTACAGCCTTCAAAATAACACAGATTATCATACACACATCAAAAAAAGTTTTGCATCACCTCGGTTCCAAGAGTTCCGGAACCGTTAAATACAAAGGGAATAGAGATCAACACAAACAACATTTCAGCTCGTTTTATTGCTCATGAGACCCACACATTGCATGTTGTACCATCATACAGCTAGACTTTCAGCATTTGTGGTCCAGATTGCAGTACACACCACTACCTCTAATACCCAGTAGCACGTCCTCTTGCATTGATGCATGCCTGTATTCGCCGTGGCATACTATCCACAAGTTCATCAAGACACTGTTGGTCCAAATTGTCCCACTCCTCAACGACAATTCGGCGTAAATCTCTCAGAGTGGTTGGTGGGTCAAGACGTCCATAAACAGCCCTTTTCAACATATCCCAGGCATGTTCGATAGGGTTCATGTCTGGCGAACATGCTGGCCACTGTAGTCGAGCGATGTCGTTATCTTGAAGGAACGCATTCACAAGATGTGCACGATGAGGTCGAGAATTGTCGTCCATGAAGACAAATGCCTCTCCAATATTCTGCCGATATGGTTGCACTATGGGTCGGAGGATGTCATTCAGGTATCGTAAAGCCGTTTCGGAGCCTTCCATGACCACCAGTGGCGTACGTCGGCCCCACATAATGCCACCCCAAAACATCAGGGAACCACCACCTTGCTGCACTCGCTGGACAGTGTGTCTAAGACGTTCAGCCTGACCAGGGTGCCTCCAAACACGTCTCCGACGATTGTCTGGTTGAAGGCATATGCGACACTCATCGGTGAAGAGAACGTGATGCCAATTCCGTGGGGTCCATTCAGCATGTTGTTGGGCCCATCTGTACCGCGCTGCATGGTGTCGGGGTTGCAAAGCTGGACCTCGCCATGGACGTCGGGAGTGAAGTTGCGCATCATGCAGCCTATTGCGCACAGTTTGAGTTGAAACACGACGTCCTGTGGCTGAACGAAACGCATTATTCAACATGGTGGCATTGCTGTCAGGGTTCCTCCGAGCGGCAATCCGTAAGTAGCGGTCATCCACTACAGTAGTAGCCCTTGGGCGGCCTGAGCGAGGCCTGTCATCGACAGTTCCTGTATCTCTGTACCTCCTCCATGTCCGAACAACATCGCTTTGGTTCACTCTGAGACGCCTGGAAACTTCCCTTGTTGAGAGCCCTTCTTGACACAAAGTAACAATGCGGACGCGATCGAACTGCGGTATTGACCTTCTAGGCATGGTAGAACTACAGACAACATGAGCAGCGTACCTTCGTCCTGGTGGAATGACTGGAACTGATCGGCTGTCGTACCCCCTCCGTCTAATAGGCCCTGCTCATGCATGGTTGTTTACATCTTTGAGCAGTTTTAGTGACATCTATGAACAGTCAAAGGGACTGTATCTTGGATACAATATACACAGTCAACGTCTATATGCCGGAGATCTGGGAACCGAGGTGATGCAAAACTTTTTTTGATGTGTGTATAAATTACACGCACACACACTCGAATTCGCGTTACTATATGACCACGATGTCGAAGCCCAAAAAATAAGCAACAACAAGCAACTATATAAATAATAGGCCTCTAAAAGGAATATTATTGTTTACTTGATTTGAATAGAATAGTGTATTCCAGTTATGTGGAGGAAGAGAAAGAATTGGCTATGGTTAACAGATTTTACACGAATATGGACTGGGTTCGATTCTCGGCTCTATTATAAATATTAATCCTATTATAAGGTTCATCAACCTTTGAGAATGGTTGCTAAGAGTGGTGAGAAATGGACTCATATCCTACTCACAACCACATCAGTGTAGTGATCTGAGTAGGCGTACGCTGGTTCAAAGTACACGACAAGCATTAGGTCCTTATTTCAGAGAGGATATAGTTGAACAATTTCTGCCAAAGCTATAACTTCAGAAATTTGAGTACAATAACACATTTTTAAGATGTAATATATTGACGGTTGATAATGACCGTTTTCACGTTCCTCCAACAAAACTCGCAATTAGACCCTAGTATTAAGGACTGTTTGATTTATATTTCTCGGACCTAAATCGCTTCTGATTATCTTACGCAACAAACAACCCTCCTATTATGCCAGCCAATTTTGAGAAATAATTGGACCTAAGAGTTGAAAAAGAGGAATATAGAGATATTACCAAAACTGACTGGGTCGATATGAGGGTTCTATCTTCTAAATTTTGAGCGTGCTCTATCACAGCATCACCTCAACCGTGCCAGTCTTGTACATTTCAAGAGCTGGAGGCTACATATGTACTGTAAGACCAAATCCATCATACCTATTGGATTCCATCTTGTGATAACACAAAATACAGTAAGTGAAATCTCAGCCTTAGGTTACTGAACAGTGCTCCGATGTCTATGCGAAAGGGCTGTCCAAACGAAACGTTGAAATTGTAAAATAAATCACTTATATGACCTTAGCTCAAAATACGCCACCAAGTAAGTAACATGTTACTATTATTATTATTATTATTATTATTATTATTATTATTATTATTATTATTTCTTGTTGATAGTATTAGCCATTCATTGCTTCTAGTCAAAATAAAAGAAACTAATAGTTACAGGTTGGTTGACCATGAATTGTTCGTTAAAGTGTCAGAGAAAAGAAGGTGATTTAATCTTTGCTTTAGTTGAGTGGTGATTGTGTTCAGTATTGCTACTGAACAATTGAGACTTCTGCTGATTTGCAAGGGATTAGGTCTGTCCTAGATCTCAGTAAATTGCACATCAGTAAACGCTGGGCATTTCTATTGAGTATTCATATTCGACCATTTTGCATGGAATGAAAACATCTCGTGTATCTTTGAATCTTATTTCACTTCAGATAATGTAATTGAGAAAACTCCGCCTCACGCAGTCCATAATTTAACCTGGAGACAATGACCGCCTCAATGACACGGAAACATCCTAGCTCTCCTGAAAACAACTGGTTGAAAAGAACTTCCTCAAATCGCTGGACACCGAATTTTAACTGGATGTTTCCCTGAGATAGATTTAATGACAGGACAAATGTATGAATGTCGGTGGCGAGGCGACTTTTTGGTCAATAGCCAAAGGTTGGTGTGTTGCTACGACAATGTGTTTGCTGACTTTGTAGCACAGCCTTATTGTGAAATAAAATGATCATCCATGTCTTCGGAACGACCCCCGTACGTCGGCTAAGAACTGTAATATCAGACAGTGAGTGTGACCCTGGCGATTCGGAGGACTTTAGCTGCCATACTGTACACCGAAGTGACCATGTGACACCACCACAGTCCAGATTGGGTCCCCAGCTCCGTCTTGAAATTGAATTGTGGTCTTTGGTTAGGAATGGTTGACACTGTCTCCTTTGTTTTCCGCTCCTACACCAGACAAATGTGAGAAGTGTTCCTAATGTAAAGCCACGACCACCTCCTGCACCTAAATCCCCGCCTAAATGAAACATACGCACCAAAGTTCCCGGTATTGAAATGACCACAATACCACAAATGAAAAATGGAAACATAACGAAATGATTATGACCTGAGTGACTGATGGATTCTGTCAATATTTGTATCTTCGTGGTGAACTATTCATTTGACGTCATCGCGGCGTCGTTGACTCTCCCAGTGAGGGCCCAATCTTGTAGAGCAGTTAGTAAATTTGTTTTATGCTTTCCTTAAGTACATGTAGTTAGAGGCAAGCATATGTAATCAAGATTAGAATGCTTCACCACTGACATTCTTATCATAATCAGCATCACATGTAGGCAGCACGTCACGTTGCCTATGTTGGGATTTCAATAACTATGCCATTTTCTCAGTGGGCACCATAAAACAACATGTGTTTCTTCCTAAAATTATTTCTTTCCTTAAACTAGGATCTGTTGGTTCTAGTACCTTATCAGAAAAAAAAACAAGTATAACTGAGCGTATGGACAAATTTCTATTTATTTTCGTAAACTTGTCACCCATTTTGATTGTAACAGTCCCAATTTGTGACCTACAAGTGGAAATCTGGTATATATTATTATTATCATTATTATTATTATTTTATATATAATTTCTTCTCTATGCTAATTAATAAATATACCTATTGTTAAGTGGTTATGTAACATATTACGGGAGTATACATTATAAGATTTGAAATAAGTTAGGGTTCACTAGGCTTGAGGAATATTTATATTGGAATATATTGTGACATGGGGAAGGGGAGCTGTTTGCAAGAAGTATGTCACTTTGGCATGACGCTGGGAAATACTCATCACACCAGTCCCAGCTTGTATCAACTCATACATGTTTCTAGAGGTAATATGACGCATGGTAAACGACATGAAGAGACCTGAATGTCTTTCAATATAGTGAACTTCAGGTTTGAACCTGTGTGCAACTGTTAGTTCTACGTCATTGTGGAAAGAGCGCTGTAGTCGCGTGCCTGGCTTGTGACGTCAGGGGAGTGGGAGGAGCAGACCATTTGAACGAGTGTATATAAAGCTACTTCACCAGCTGGAAGGAAGAGGGAGACTAGACGGACATTGACATTCATTGAAACAATCATCAGTGACGTGCTGAAGTACAGTCGTCTATTTATAATGTGAATTTGTTAAGACAATCACTGTGTCTTATCGAACTATGCCTTGGGCGTGAATAGACCATCGTCATAGCGATGATTAATGGAATTTCTTCCACCATCCACATAAATAAATAATCATAGAATTACGTTGCGGAACATCGAGGACATCAGAACTTCTCATCGCCTCAGCAAAACCACGATGAGCGGAGCAAACACCAGTACTCAAGTCTAGGTGGAAAATCATAAGGCTATTTAAATTCAAGAACGTAGTAAACTCTCCCATTTTCAATTAAGCCCCATAATAAAGTAAATTCAGTAAACTCAGTATTTAAATTTATTATTATTATTATTATTATTATTATTATTATTGATATTTCATTTTTCACTTGTGGTTTTATTATAATAAATTCATTTTAAATTCTATGATAGGCTTGGCTTCATTAGTAGTTAGTAATTACTATAAGGCATCCCCACACTGTAATCTGTTTTTCGGAGGGTATTTACGCCACTGATATAAGTCAGATGGGACCTAATTAATGTTTGTTTGAACGCGGCAAATTATTCAGACAAGTGAATTTAATTTAGAATTATTATTATTATTATTATTATTATTATTATTAATATCATATTTCATTTTGGAGCTTTTTTTAAATGTTATAACCAATACAGATAGGTTTTCTATCCAATTGAAAACACTATCAATCGGATTATCCCGAGATCCATTATACAAGTAAATTATTTTATTTCGGAGAGTACGGATTTCATATTCAGTTAGGGCTAGTAGAGAGAATTGAGTCATCGGGAAGTACAGATCCAGGTATAGCCGTTGAGAACAACAACTTGATGTCGCAACCAGAGGCAACTTCTTCAACCATGAAAAGGCAATATGTTTATTGAAACGGAAAATGAACATCGAAGCGTCAAGGCTAGAGCAATGAACTTTAAAGGCGGGAAGAAGCGCGTGGGTGTCTCAGCCAATCAGCAGGAGGGCGGCCCATATCCGGGAGTGTTGAGAAGCAAGAAGACGCACGGTGATTGGTCATCAGGCGAGGCGGGAGACCGTGGAGTAGAACGTTGGAAGGGGAAGCACGCTGTTTGTATATAGTGACCACGCGGCGTGAAGAAGACGACTTACTTATTACTTTTGTTCCGTAAGGGACGGACCGTTACTTTGATTCCGTGAACATTATAATCTTTGCATTAGCCTTCCGACTTGTTTTACTTGTGTTCCATGGTGAACGACATCTTACTGGGATATTCCACTGACCAATTCGTCATGTGTATCATACGAGCTGTTGTGTATAGGCAGACCGTATAAGTGGCTTTGGGACTTAGATCCACCACTAACAGTATTCAAACTTTCATATTAATTCGCTACTCCATCAAGAAACGAAGACGATGACGCCGACCGAGAATCTACAGCAATCTCTCTTGAAGCGAGAAGTACGAGGGAGAAAGTATCTCCAATGGTGAACGGAACTGACGCATATCGACGCAATCTTTCTCTTTTCATTATTTTATCGTCGTAAATTCAGTAAATTCATAGCTTGGTAACAATCGTAAATTCATCCGACCTCCAATTTCACGTAATTTTCAGGTGGTAATGGTAAAATCTTTTAAGCTCCTTTCATTATTATTAAATTTACCACAGTCTTGTTTTTTGGTTATTAAACTACTTTTATTAAATATGCAATCTTTAATTTCAGTAGGTAGCTTTATACATAAGACAAAACCTTCTCCCAATGCACATGTTATCAGGGTTAATGATGCAATCATACCACGGTCTGATTTCGAAGAGTATCTCAAGTGTTCTACGCAAGCTAGTGGTTGATATAAATATAAATATTAGGATTGAACTTAATGTTGGCTCCTTGGCACCCAATTATCAAATCAATCTCATACGTGGAAGTTAAAGGTAAGCACACACAAGGGAAGCAGTTACACTTGCCGCCCAACTGTGGGACTTGTTGTGGTTCTTCCTCACTCTCCCCAGAAACAGTTACACATGTGCGCCCAAGTGGGACAGAAACAGTTACAACACTCCGGAGGTAAATACCGCAAAGTTAGATAACATAGTCTCACCACGAAAGAAGAGAAAGGTATCTTGTTGCTCTACCCCTGATTAACCTAGGATTCTATATATATATATATATATATATATATATATATATTTGGTTGATAATATCGTAATGACCTGGGGCCTGACTATACATTATGTACTTTTTTAGAGTTCTGAACAACAAAACATTACATTTGTCATCCAACTGAGGAACTTATTATAATAACCATTACACGATGTCCGTATTCTTAACGGCATGCCTTGAAGTAAAAGATTTCCTCTATATGAGCTATCATTAGGCAAATTTCGCCTGATTTCACGTATTTTATATCATACTAGCATGATATTTATAAATGGTAAGGAAGAGCAACAAACTCACTATGCCTCACAAACGATAACCTACTTGGCAGAGGCAACATGACCTTTTATTTTATCTTTACCATAGACGGTCGTATCCGACTGATCAGGTTGAACAGCAGGAAATCATAATTCTAACGGCCTTTTAAACTATTTATCTTACTTCAATATACAGTATCATGAAGAAAGGTTGCGCCTCCATACTCATCCCAGTAAAGACCTAGAATATAAGTTCCCAGAAATAGTAGCATTCACGACTTGTCTGCAGGAGGCTGCTGATAAAAGGAACGAAAGAGGAGGGAATTATTCCCACGCTACCACTAAATTTTAACGGCTGTTTTCGTTCAAGTTGATAATTCTAGTGTTTAAAAACTGAAAAACGTGAATCGCTACACTTTCAGAGCCTGTCTAAATGTGGAATGAGCCATCGGAGGAGGCTGCGTGGTGCGTGTAAACTGATATGTTAATGACATGGAAGAAATTACAGTATATTAATGCCACGTGGGTTATCGTCTATTGGGTAAAGTGATTGTATTTCAATTTTCCTTTATTAATGTCAAGCAAGGCTGATGCTGAATTCAGAGCAGGCATAATTGGCCTAATGCCTCGTAGAGAGGAAATCGTTTGCGAGAAGGAATCCCGTGAATACAGATTGGCATCAAAGTTGCTTAAAAGCTCTTGGATTTTACGAACATTGAAACCTTGTTCAGACATCCGTCAATTTCTTCTTATATTGTAATATCACTAACAACCGAGACCTGAAAAGGAAGCGTAAAGAGAGTAAGACAGAAGATCAGGAAATCACTTATGTTGTTGTATTGGGATCACTGTGTAAACACCACAATGCTTGAAAGTGCAGCATAGAGAACATGACGAGCGGCTCTCATATGGCGCAGGTGAATATTTTGCATTTTATAGTATTAATGCAAAAGGTGAAGCATTCTAAATTTGATTTCACAAGCTTGTCTTTAATTATATACACTTAAGGGAAACATTACAAAAGAAATTAACTGAATACAACAACATAGGATCATGAACAAGAAATCCCTACCTGGAGTGTTCAAATAGCCACAAACACAGTATATAAGGTGAATATTGTAACCAAATTTATTCAGTTACAGTAGCTCACCCTCGGGTTTTGTGCCTTGTGCAGTTAGTTTGGGGTATTTTATTCGTATCTTATTATATTGGGTTAACGTGGGGTTGCTGAGGTGATTTTTATTGTGCCTGTGTGTGTTTTTGTGGACGGATTCATCTTTGGATGGTCCGCACCAACTAGGATCACTGTTTATTAATTATCGGTTTTTGGATATTTAATATTATAAAATACGGGGTTTTGCGATTTATTACGTTTTGGGAAATAGGATATATAAGACTGTATTAAGTAGAAGCATTATTTCATTTTGGTTTGCGGTTAATGGCTTTATTTTGACCTAGTAATGTTAAATGTTAGATTCGTGGCTGTACTATAAAGGTGCAATGAATTGGTATTTTCGAGTGCTGGATGTGTGACATACCCGGAAAAGACAGGCAGTAATTCGGCTTGTGTGGGAATACCTAGGCTATTTATGGCATGAACTTCCATGAACTTCGTGTGGAATACTACTGTGTGACGTCCGTGTGAATTTCGACTGTCTGATGTTCATGTGTTGACACGGATGTTCCGCTAGGAGCGGGCCACGCACAAATTAGTTCCGGCAGAAAACTTTGGGGTTATGTAGCCTTACGCCAGTGCATATAATGGCGTGTCTGGTGTTCCGAGGTCGTCTTATTGCTTTATCGGCAGAACACTGATCTACTAACGCCCAGGGTCGTTTTACGTGACATGGTTTCCGTAACGAAGAGTTAGAGATCGTCTTCTTGCTTTTACAGCGAAAGTCCGTTGTCTACTTACAATTTAGTGTCGTTATTACTTGATCATGGTATCGTAATACGAACGAGCAGTGACTAATTTTTAGCTATCCACTGAGCTCTTACGGGCTATTGGAGGCTACGTGCATTTCATGGGTCCATCCATACCATGGGCTGTCGGTAATAACTTACCACGCCTTAAAGGATAACCAGTCGTAAACATTTCATCGAAGTCATGCGAGAATGGAGACGTGAACGTGCAGTTCGAGAAGAAAGAAAGTAGAGTGAACCAGTCTACCGTGTGTAGATATTTTGTGTACGGTCGGTACAGTGTATACGTAGGTGGCTGTTATGCCTGGGTCTGATATGGCCGTAAGTGTTTTCCTGCTCTCAGAGCCTAAATTCAGTGGCAAGTTACTGTATAAATCACGAGTGTTTGCAGGGTATTTTGTGTTGTATAATATGTATATATGTGTGTAGTACAGCCAATAGATTATCTGTTTAAAATTCATGTGTGTTTATATTCCTGTCTTGCATGAACCTGGTACATCAGCAAACGCATGCCAAATGCCCTACACCTGGGATAAGGGGTTTCATAGGCG
Organism: Meconema thalassinum; assembly: GCA_946902985.2. Lineage (NCBI taxonomy): Eukaryota > Metazoa > Arthropoda > Insecta > Orthoptera > Tettigoniidae > Meconema > Meconema thalassinum. Next base: position 293,611,051 of record OX336389.2, on the reverse strand, counting down.
GGGCAACAGTTATGTACCGTATTTTATTCTATTTTATTCAGGAAGACCCATACGGTCAACCTTGGCGCCCATTCAAAGTCGGGAGTAATGTTAAAATCACTTGTGGCCTGTATTTAAAGGCAGTAAATTCTGTAGGTTTGTGGTAATGAGGGTAGTTAATTGTAAATCAACTCCAGCGGGGAGGTTGAGAGTGTTTCAGTAGCAGCCCAACGTGAGGCCTTAGACATGCTGATGTGTACCAGGACACAGGAATTAAACTGTAGGCATATTTTCACAATTGTACATATTTCAATTGGGGATGGCTACGTTAGAGCCAGGATGCAATTCTGCTTTGTTGGGGGACGGTGCTGGTGAGCGGCAGAATCAGACAGGGTCTGATAGGCAATTTGCTATAGGGATGGGGGAAAACAGTAGAGTCAAGGGAGATTTGCCAGGGCAGGGGGGGGAATGAATTAAGTATGATGGACATGTTGAGGAGGCTCGTGTATCTTAGCGACAAGTCTGTAGGGATGGAGGAGAGGATGACCAGTCGGATGGCCTCCCAGATGACTAGTTTTAATAAGGAAATGTCCGCAAAGATAGATGAGCTCAAAGAGCATGTGATTAGCCTAGACAGCCATGTTACTAGCCAGGTTAGTGAAGTCAGTGTAGAAGCCACTAATCTGGAAACTAAGCTAGGTAATCAGATTGCTGTTCAGGAAGAGAGCGTAGACTCTGAAGTAGATCAGTTGGATGCTCAACAAGTGATGTTGGCAGGGTAGATATCTAGCCAGGCACTTTTGACTAGCCAGAAATTTCTCAGGGTAGATAGGTTGGGAGAGCAGAAAGAGGAAATTGTAGGTATCGTGGAAGAGAACGTTGTGGTTAGTGATGCAAGTGCTGGGAGAGTGGAGAAGGATGAGTGTGCTGAAGTTAGTGGGGAGAGTGCTGGGAGAGTGGAGATGCTTGAGAGTGCTGAATTTAGTGAGGAGAGTGGTGAGGTAGTGGAGATAGATGAGCGAGTCGAGATTAGTTTGCTAGGGAATGGTATGAAGAAGGTAGATGAGAATATTAGCCAGGTTAGCGAGATAGTGACTAGTATGGAGGAAGATACTGTAGGTAGAATTCTACGTGGTCAATATTTGGGACTAGGAGGGAGTGAAAATCTTCTTACGAAGTTAGTATGTAATTTCTCTGATGACATTAAGACTGCAGTGTGCGTGCAGGAGATAGTCGCTATTACAGGCATAGAGAGGTCACTTGGAAGGTTAGGTACCTTGAGAAAGACAGGTAGGCAACGTCAGAGAAATGGGGGTAATCGAAGGGAAGGAAATTATAATCAGAGGAGAGAGAGGAATTGGGATCCAGGTAGAGGAGATAGGTACATGTGGTATGAAGATCATGGGAGAGGAAGAAATAACAATGAGTGTCAGGGGTACGGGGAAAACAATCAACCGGGGAACAGACCACGTGAGGTAGAGCAGGCAAATAGGGGGCGTGCCATGGAAAGGCAGGTTGAGAGAAGCAATAGGCCAGGAAGTTTAAAATTCGCCAGGACTCACTATATGGAGCAGGGGGAGAGTCCTTGCATAGTATTCCTGCTCACGCTCTGGAAGAAAAACATAATGTAGAGTATAATATCAATGTAGGATCTGATAGGTTAGGAGACCAGAGCTGTAAATTAGGTTACAGTAAGGCGAAACTGAAGTTTGGGTGGAGTGAGCCACAGGATTGGGTTAGGTTGGGTTATCAGGTTGATGGTAGACATTTTGTTAGTGTCGTTGGATGCATTCAGGTTACTAAAGAGGTTTCTGTGGAGAAAGAATTAGGTGTCGGCATGGTATCAAGTTGTATTTTGGTCATGAGAGATGATCGTGTGATGAGTGATGTTGATCACTGTTGTTTCTGGATCATGGGAGATGATCATGTGTTGAGTGATGTGGATCACTGTTGTTTATGGGTCATGGGAGATGATCGTGAGTTGAGTGATGATGATCACTGTGTGGAGGCAGTTGTTAAAGATACCATGTTGGACGAGGGTCAGAAGTCAGAGGTGTTTGACGTTCTGAGGGAACACAGGGTGGTGTTCTCGGAGAAACCTGGATGTACTCACGGCTACGGGCAGAGTTTTAACATCGCAGATAGGTCTAGCTTGAGCGGTCCTAGGTACCCTATAGCTCATTCTCACATGGACGTTGTTGTTGAGGTGATTGGTCAGATGCTGTATGAGGTTATATTTGAGATTAGTAACAGTCAGTCTGTTAGTCTTCTGGTGGTGGTGACCATGCGGGATGGTACCATTAGGTTATGTTTGGAGGGCGTGGCAGTTAGTAGTTGGCAGGAAGGATTTCTTTCTGTGTGTCTCGCAGGATTTTGGGATTTTCAACAGGGGAAGCTGTACCCTAAGAGATTAAATAAATTAAGGATTATTGTAGTTGTAGGTAAGGTGGTTTTGAAACAGCAGGGAAGGGAGGGGGTAAAAATTAAGATAGGTGATCTGGTGTTGTTGCGAGCTGAGCATCTGCTGTCGGTAGAGCAGAGGTGCATTCATGAGGTTTTTCATTCCGGTCCATTTGCTATAGACCGCAGGGTAGGTGCATGTGCCTACAGCTTGATTACCAACGATGACAAGGTCCTAGGTACATAGAACGTTGCTTACCTCAAGCTATATGTCACCTAGAGATCTTGCTCACGATGACAAGACAGGAGTACTAGTGCATTTGTGTGAGGGACAAGGATAAATCTATAGCCTTGTAGTTTAGAGATTGATCCTTGTGGGGGCGTTTGTAACCGAATTTATTCAGTTACAGTAGCTCACCCGCGGGTGTTGTGCCTTGTGCAGTTAGTTTGGGGTATTTTATTCGTATCTTATTATATTGGGTTAACGTGGGGTTGCTGAGGTGATTTTTATTGTGCCTGTGTGTGTTTTTGTAGACGGATTCATCTTTGGATGGTCCGCACCAACTAGGATCACTGTTTATTAATTATCGGTTTTTGGATATTTGATATTATAAAATACGGGGTTTTGCGATTTATTACGTTTTGGGAAATAGGATATATAAGACTGTATTAAGTAGAAGCATTATTTCATTTCGGTTTGCGGTTAATGGCTTTATTTTGACCTAGTAATGTTAAATGTTAGATTCGTGGCTGTACTATAAAGGTACAATGAATTGGTATTTTCGAGTGCTGGATGTGTGACATACCCGGAAAAGATAGGCAGTAATTCGGCTTGTGTGGGAATACCTAGGATATTTATGGCATGAACTCCCATGAACTTCGTGTGGAATACTACTGTGTGACGTCAGTGTGAATTTCGACTGTCTGATGTTCATGTGTTGACATGGATGTTCCGCTAGGAGCGGGCCACGCACAAATTAGTTCCGGCAGAAAACTTTGGGGTTATGTAGCCTTACGCCAGTGCATATAATGGCGTGTCTGGTGTTCCGAGGTCGTCTTATTGCTTTATCGGCAGAACACTGATCTACTAACGCCCAGGGTCGTTTTACGTGACATGGTTTCCGTAACGAACAGTTAGAGATCGTCTTCTTGCTTTTACAGCGAAAGTCCGTTGTCTACTTGCAATTTAGTGTCGTTATTACTTGATCGTGGTATCGTAATACGAACGAGCAGTGACTAATTTTTAGCTATCCACTGAGCTCTTACGGGCTATTGGAGGCTACGTGCATTTCATGGGTCCATCCATACCATGGGCTGTCGGTAATAACTTACCACGCCTAAAAGGATAACCAGTCGTAAACATTTCATCGAAGTCATGCGAGAATGGAGACGTGAACGTGCAGTTCGAGAAGAAAGAAAGTAGAGTGAACCAGTCTAACGTGTTTAGATATTTTGTGTACGGACGGTACAGTGTATACGTAGGTGGCTGTTATGCCTGGGTCTGATATGGCCGTAAGTATTTTCCTACTCTCAGAGCCTAAATTCAGTGGCAAGTTACTGTATAAATCACGAGTGTTTGCAGGGTATTTTGTGTTGTATATTATGTATATATGTGTATAGTACAGCCAATAGATTATCGTTTTTAAAATTCATGTGTGTTTATATTCCTGTCCTGCATGAACCTGGTACGTCAGCAAACGCATGCCAAATGCCCTACACCTGGGATAAGGAGTTTCATAGGCGGGGCAACAGTTATGTAACGTATTTTATTCTATTTTATTCAGGAAGACCCATATGGTCAACCTTGGCGCCCATTCAAAGTCGGGAGTAAAGTTAAAATCACTTGTGGCCTGTATTTAAAGGCAGTAAATTCTGTAGGTTTGTGGTAATGAGAGTAGTTAATTGTAAATCAACTCCAGCGGGGAGGTTGAGAGTGTTTCAATATTATATACCGGGTGGGGTAGATGCCCCTTACATTATTGTGTTCTGAAGCCCACCAAACATGTGGGATTGTTGTCAGGTCGATAATTCTCTACTAACGTCCTGTATGGTACTAATACACTGTAAGCACATCCTGCAAACGATTCTGAACACATGATCGTTCCAGCCATGTGACTATAGAACGTTTGAAAATTGCATATTTTCAATAGATTATTGTACATCTCTTTTAAGATGTGACCAGATATTGAAAAACGCGAAATTAGTCCTTAAATCTTTGCCACACTGACGTCGAGAGCGTACGAAACAGCAGACTGGAGGGGTAACGTACTGTCAGGCATGTTTAATGTGGTCAAATACTAGCCTACGAGTAAATGGAATGAAATATGATAGTTCCCATCCAACATTGGTATAAAGCTTCAACTTATAAACACAGGCTAATGTGTTCAACACGCAGGAAGTGGAACGCCACTATTACTGTTTTTGTGTGCAGCGCACACTGATCTGCCACACGCTCGGTGTGAAATTCACGGATGAAAACGCTCAAATACTTCTTATTTGCGGATGGGAGGGAATCAAGAGCGAATTCGTTACAGGCACTACACATGTGAAAGCAAATGCATCCGGAAAAGTGATATTCGATTGCTGATACTGTTCATAGTGTTGAATGGTGCTTACGAACAACAGGGGTGTTTCAGACGATACCACCAGTTTGAGGGAAGACCGTAACATCCGATGAGAATGAATAGGCTGTTCTGATCACAGCCGGTAATAGCCTGCACACGAGTGCACGGACATCTGCCCAATAGATGAACGTCAGCCAGGCTTCTTTACTACGAACACTGCATGCGCATACATTTTACTACCACCGTCTACTGTATATATACACCAGAATCTCTTTGAGATTTCGTACTTCTAAGGAATTTTTGCCAGTAACTGTTAGGGAATCTTGAGAAAGATGCGACTTACCTATTAAAAGTCCTGTTCTCGAATGAATCTTAATTTTACAAGAATGGTTCCATCAACCACCGCACATACACTATCGGAGTGCTGACAGTCCCCTTTGGGTGTGGCACTCAGCCTATCAAGTGCAATGAGGACTGAATGTAAGGTGTCAAATCTGGAGAGATCGCCTTATTGGACCGTATTTCTTTCTGGGCCATTTAAAAGGCACACATTACCTGTTCAGTTTATGTTTTTACTTCCATATCTGATGGAGAGATCGTTGATATTGTGGTTTCAATACGATCGAGCTCCACCACGTTGACCATCATCCGTCCATCACCATAAGAATAATGCATGTGCAGAAAAATGGGTAGGAGAAGGGAGGCTTGTCTCTTGGCCCACTGGATTTCCGGATTTAGCGCCCTTAAACTTCTTCCTGTGGGGGATTTGAGACAATTACTTTTAATCCAGAAGGCATAAAATCCCCAGTGCCATTGACACCTCGTCGTCGAAACCTTCACATTAATCTCACTTGTTATTCTACTCTATACTATAATATCCATTCAGCAGCAAGCCCAGATGTGCATAACTTAAACAGGTCATCGTCAAGCACTCACTAAGGTAAATAACCATCGTTGGAGCACTTGAGTTCCCCCCAAAAACTATATCGTCTTCGTTCATCAGCCCACCTTAGCGTCACATTCACATTCACATTCCCTGTAAATGTGCATAAAAGGGGATATTTAGTGTACAAGAGGAGACGTTAAAAACAAATCAATTCAAAATAAAATATTAACCCAGCCTCGGGCGCGATCCTATGATGCTAGAGACTGATGCACTAGCGTTCGGGTTTCCCTCACCATCTACGCTGTTGTGCATCGCAGTGGAATGTATGTAGATTGCAGCTCATAGGCTAGTTGCAAAATGGTTGCAATATCCATATCATGTTTCATAGACGTTTAATTTACATATCAGATCCTATAGAGCCCTTACTCACGGTTTCCACGATTTAATAATGTTATGCCGTTACAGCTTCCTATTTTTGTTTAGGTCGTAAATTCACATACACCAGATTTACTGTGTTAACTGTGCTTACCGGAAGGATAGATGTTTTGAGGACGACCTGTTTGCATTAGTACGAACAGTTGATTAACCTGGCATATGCAGCTGTGTTTTTCCCAACAAATTCACACTATACATCTTCTCTAGTTAGCCGCAGTATAGTAGAGGACAATTTTAGTGACTGAAATCATGCTACTATAAAACCGCAAGAGGCTATTTGCAGTTGCAGGTGAAAATATTGTAGGTTGCAGATGTTTATTTAGACACTTCTATTAAACTATGGGCAATATTTAACAAAATATGCCTAAATGTTTAATGAAATTGTCGCCTACAATATGTTGGGTATCTATACACTACAGCCAATATAATAGTGAGAGCTGTCTTCATTTCTAAGGTTGATTTGAAGAGTTTCGGCACTATGGGTCTTATAAAGAAACTAAGCAAATATGTGCATTAATACATCGGTAGGCTTGTTTTTTTTTTTTTTTCAAGGGAACAAAGTATCCGTAAGATGATATTCGTCCGATTGAAATATCTCTGTAAGGTAAACGTTGAGCCTGGTAAGTTCTCTCGAACGTGACAGTGAGATGTGGGACATATTAAGTGTGCCCTCTGCAGACTGCCATGTCACGAAAGCATTTTTGGTGCGCCTGTGGGTGTTCAATTATGTCATAATTATTAAAGCTTCCTCTCCAAGGACAAGACTGACGTAAAACTGAAAAAAGCCACCGAGATGAGTTTTCTACTTTGTTGTTTTCCCGTGGCCCTGGTGCAGTCATGTCATTTGAGAGTTTGAATGTAGCGCCATGCGCAGAATTTTCAAACAAGCAGCCAGCCCGCTGCTAGTGCGCTGAGTCACTACAAATAACAAGAAGCCGAACATACCAGAAGGATTAATAATTCTTACCTAGTTGCATAGCAGAGAAGAGAACCACACTATAAAATAGCCACTAATTTTATGATAATTTGGCAAAAGGGACCAAGTAAATCTCACAACGCGTTGAGAAGATATTAACTAGAAAATGTAAAGCCTATTACGTCATGAGAGCACACGTTACGACACTGGACAGTATTATTATTATTATTATTTATTTACCAAAAATTGTGCCTACAATTTATGGACGGCAGATAGAGAAAGGGCAAGCCCCACATACACATCAGTGTCTCCATCTCCGTTCATTAAATCTAAATAAATCTCAAATGTTACATTATACAATTTACACCTTTACATTTGCTATATACACATAATCTGCTGTACATGACGTCTATATCATACAATTCATAAATAAAAGGGATGACACAGGCATGCACACACACACATATACACGCTCACACACGCATACATACATACATACATACATACATACATACATACATACATACATACATACATACATACACGCACGCGCCCACTCCCAATCACTCACAAAGTTACATTATACAGTATATAATTCAATTTACATGGGGTTTTAGTCCCTTTAGAGCCTTCACTTTGCGGCAAAATTGTCGTGGAGGAAGGTCTTTTATTTCACGAGGCAGGTCATTCCAAAGTCGAGCAGAGCGATTGTAGAATCCAGATTGATAATCTGTTGTCCTAGCGAATGGAGGAACAAGTGTGACACCCTGTGCTCTACGGACTGAACGATATGACAGCTGAAGGCGGTGAAATGGGTACAGTATAATGGTGCCAGCTAGAGATTTTCGGAGAAAGGTGAGATCTATTTGGCTACATATGTCATTGATGGATGTTAATGGTTTTGTCAAAACTGTGTTACCCTGATTGTAAATGAGTCGCTCTGCTCGACGTTGGACTGCACTTAACTTCCTCATGCTTTCCTCGGTAGTGGGATGCCAGGCAGGAAGTCCGTACAGAAGAATGGGCCGTATCGTGGAGAGATACACCGCTCGGAGTGCACGGCTTCTGAATCCCAGAAGATTACGTCTTGCAAATCCTAGAATTCTAAATGCCTTACACCTAGATTCCTCAACGTGTACATTCCACTTCAAATTGCTGGAAATGTGTATTCCCAGCATTCGCAGTGAATTGCACATGGGAAGAACTTTGCCGCTCAGTGAAAGGCTATGTGCAATAGGCTGTCTGGCCCTACTTAGCCGAATATATTTACACTTGTTTACATTCAAGGTCATCTTATTTACATCACACCACAGTGCCACACTGTCCAGATCTACCTGTAGTGCTTTGACGTCATCATTATTTTTTATGGCTCTGTAAATTATTGAGTCGTCTGCATACTGCGCCATCGTGGACGTCACACAGCTTGGAAGGTCGAGGGTAAAAACCATGTACAACAAAGGCCCAATCACCGACCCCTGTGATACTCCCGAAGTTACCACTATGTTCGGTGACTTGGCCCCGCCAAATACGACACACTGAGTTCGACCTACCAGGAATGACGTCAACCATGTAATCAGTTTGCCTCCGATGCCATATTTGCCAAGCTTTAACAAGAGTCTTTGATGAGGCACCTGATCAAAAGCTTTGCTTAAGTCCAGGGCCACACAGTCCACTTGGGAGACGTTAGTCTGATCCAAAGAGTTCTGCCAGTCATCAATCACTTTTGTCAAAAGAGTTGTACAAGATCTCCCCGGAACGAAGCCATGTTGGCTTGGATTTAACAGGCCTCGCTCACTCAGGAATTCCAGTATGTTCTTAGCAACCAGGCGCTCCATACATTTACAGATACCAGACGTTAGAGAAATCGGGCGGTAGTTGTCCATGTCTTCCTTGTCACCATCTTTGAACACAGGGACCACGTTAGCATGTTTCCACTCTTGTGGTAGAGTCCCGGTGTTAATGGACTGGTTGAAAAGTGCGCACAATGAGGGTGCTAGGGCATCAGCACAGTAATGAAGGATCCGAGCAGGGATTAAGTCTGGTCCTGTCGCGGCATGGGGTCTAGTTCTCAGTAAGCTGTCTCGTACTTCCTGTTGTGTGAAATATAGACTGGCTAGGGGAAAGAGAGGGGATGATGTCCTTGGTAGGAACATTCCTTCACTGGTGTCAGGTGGAGAGAAGTTACTTTGGAATTTACAGTTGAATGAGTTGGCTATGTCTAGTGGGTTGGAAATAGAAAGTCCGTTATGTTTAAAGCTCTGTGGTGCGGTGTTGCCACTTTTGCTCCGAATGAATGTCCACATTGCCTTGGGATTAAAGCTTAATTTGTCCATATACGTACTGTAGGCTTCACGAATTGCAGATTTGGTACTATTTCTAGCCAGCCTATACTTTTCCCACCTGCTGTCACTTGGGCACTGTTTCCACTTGTTATAGAGCTGATTTCTCTTTCTTATTTTGGATATTATGTCCTTTGAGATCCAAGGTGTTTTTTTCTTATTTTTAATTGTAACCTTAGGGATCACTTCATCGACGCACTGAAAAAAGATTTCCTTCCAAGTATGCCAGGTACCATCTATATCTACACTGTTGGTGACTGAAGGTGTAATGACCGGTAATCTGTCAAGTAAGATATCAGAAAGGAGTTTCCAGTTGGTACGGGAGTAATTGTAAACTGTTCTGGTTTGTAATTTTGGACTGTTCTTTTTGTGGGTAAATATAGCTAGGAGGGCTTGGTGATCACAAAATCCAGGGATGACTTGTAGAGACTGAATTGAGGATGGAGAGTTTGTTAGGAAGAGATCGAGGGTTGAACGGGAGGTCTCTGTGATACGGGTAGCTTCAAATATGAGTTGATGGAGGAATAGATCATAGAATGATGTAAGGAAGTTGTTGGATATAGGATTATTTGGGATAGGAGCGGCATTTCTATTCCATGTGATTTGTAGGTTGAAATCACCAACAATGTAGACAGCGTCATAATTTTGTTGAAGGTTTTGCACCCGTTTGAGGGAGAGAATCAGCTCATCATTCATCAGCTGGGACGATTTCGGAGAGCGATAGACTGATCCGATCAGATATTTACCGTTACTGCATTGAACCTCAACCCACACGGCCTCAGCGTCAGTTTCCAACTGATGGACGCGAGTTGCATTGTACTCAGGTTTCACAGCAATGAGAACCCCGCCCCCTGAAGTCCGTGGTCGGTCCTTCCGGAACAGCTGGTATGTGTCTGTTAACACCTCCCGATCACCTACCACCCCAGAGAGCCACGTTTCACTGCAACACACAATACTTGGATCTAGGGCGGTCACTGTAGCATGAATGTTTTGTTTCCGCCCCGGCCGCGTGATGCTGCGGGCATTGAAGGCGAACAGTGATAAGTGTTTATTTACAAGTGAACTATTCAGGTTATTTACACTATTTACAGAGTCACTGGGAATATCACTGGTATTGTTGCACAACGAGTCGGTAAACGGCGGCATAGCACATTGCCAACATGTCCACGTTCGCGTGCCTTTTTTAATGCACCGGAACTCAGAGGTACTGATTTTAGCACACGTCCTGTGACTCGACATGTTACAATTACTGCACTGAATATATAATTGATTTTTTCGGCCGATTTTTTCACATATTGCGCATTGCAAAGGTCCAGGGTTGAGTTCTATGTCGCCGCTTAGAGCAAGCGCTAGACAGCAGAGCGAGAACCCGGTAGCAGGTAGCCTTGCGTCACCTTCCCCTCCCGCTCGGCGTGGCCGGCTAATGGTGGCCAGCCCCAGACCTTCACTGCCACACCATGTCCAGGAATGTATTGTGCATTTGTCACTCACCAGACGTTTTTCCATAAGGGGTTGATTCTTCAGATCCTGTTCACCATTAACGGTCACAGAATGAACACGTCTTGCCACAGTCACTGCACATTTTACCATTAAAAGTACTAAAATCACACGGAGCACACTTCCCTTGATGCAGGCAAGGCCGCCATCTTAACTGTATAAAACCAGCGACCGTAAACTCTGTAGCGATACCATGCTCATAGCGCGCCGAGTGTGATACGCCGAACTTCTTGACTCGAGAATTTCCTAATGCAGCGCGAAGTGCCGCAAGGCCTCGCCCGACCAATTGGTCATCGAATGAATATTGCTAAAGTTGTCTACAATATGACTATGGGAATGCACTAAACACGACAGCGATGGATTGGACGGGAGGAAGAAGGAAGAATGAAGAAGATGGCGATCTGAGACCACGTTCCAGGAGACCAGGAAGCCCGAATGAAGACTTGTGATGGAGTACCGTTGGAGGTCACTGCCATTCGAACCAGTCAGTCAGACAGTCGTGGAACCATACATCACGGGAAGGAACCTAAACGATGCAATTCATCACCATACAGCAGGCCGGATCGAGATCCTCCAGCATCATAAAGAAAGACCAGACCATGCCTTGGTAGTCTAAAAGTATAGCGTAGTCATGTGTGTTCCAAAACTTTAGTCACGCTTATTTTATTACTCTAAACCTTTAATCATGCTTACTGGCGTAGGCTATTCCCAAGCTTTAGTTAGTTGTTTATTCTGCGTATTCATAGCCAGTGATAGGAAGTTATAGATAGTTCTATTTGACTAGGTGCCTTTTGACTTTGAGTAATATTAGGATTTTCTTCCAAGTGCGACATTCAGCGGAGAACATCGCAGGGTTATATGCGCATCGTGATTCATAGCCATTTTTGTAAATAATAATAATTTTCGATATTTTTCGTTGTTTTGAACAGGAATTGAGTTAATGATGAAATAATGAAAAATTTGACTAATTTCTCTATGACAATTAATAGTGGAACGATTCGAATCAGTAATATGCCAGATAATAATTAATAATAATAATAATAATCTCAGATTGATTGTTTATGAGTTGATAAATAAATCCAGTGTCACATAAACTGAATGGCTATTGAATTCTAAAGTGATAGTAAAGTTGATTCTCAATTGCAGCGAAAGTGGTAAATCAAAAATAATAATTTGAGTAGAAAATTCCAGAGCAGTCGTGTCATCTTTTTGTGTGGTAAAATTTTGCATTCTGTGGAGGCAGGTGTTGGCTTCAGTTGAAGCGGGCACGTCTGGGACATGGCGCCGTGATATTGGATAATTATCAATCATGGGGGCTTGAGTGTGTTGTTGATGGAATAGGAGTTGTTTTGAAAGTATTGGAAAGTTGTGGTATTTTTGAATTACGCAAATATTCTTGAGAATTAATACGTATGAATGCACAGTATTTTGAAAGTGTAGCTTTCTGGATTTGTATGTCACGACCTTGCTAAACTCATGCTACTCATGTCAAATCAGTTGATGTAATTTGCAAGAAGCATATTTCTTTCTATGATGAGCTTAAGGTTTTTCTACAGTCAAATCAGTATTTAAGCAAACATGTGTTTGAGACAGTCACTAAACGTAAAATCAGTGAGATTATTTGTTGGTATATTAATTTGTTGATAAAATCTGATTCTTCATAATAAATTTGACAACGAAATTGATTAGTGATAAATTTGATCCGTATCTAATAACAGTGCTACGATATGAACCGTTTGATAAGTGTGTAAAATCAGTGTGATGCGTGATATGGACACGTTTGGACAGTATTTAGTGTATAAGACTCTCTAGTCTTTAGAGTGAAGTGTCGTTCATTGAGTATAAATAGTAGGAATCTCAGGGCAAGAGACTCCATTATTAGCTGCCCTCGAGATTTAGGCGGGAGTGCCATGGGATGTATTTCTTTTATTTTAATAAAAGTGGATGGTTTTTATGAATCTTGTGTGTCATTTTTCATCCTTCTTATATTCAAGCGGGGATCACGAATTCAGTTCGCACTATTAGCCCATGCCCAGTTTTCCCTGGGATTTTCTCGAGTTTCGTGCTCACCTGTTTTCGAGATTCTCGCATATGTGGGCGTTAGTCTCCGGACTAACGGGCAGAGTTGACACTCTTACACCTGTATAAAGGCAGTTTTCTTTAGCATGATTCTACTTCGGTTTAGCAAGGCTCTACTTGCGTTGAAGTAGACAGTTACTCCTTCCAACGGTCGAAGAATCAGAATTTAAATTCAATAGTTAGTGGATGATATATTGTAATTTGCTGTAACTTTCAAATTACCGGTACCAAAAATATAATAAAAGTGACAGTTGCCTCAAAAATGTCCCCATTAGCAGTTTGAACTCAATGTCAAGAATAATTGATAAATAAATAAAAATATCTAACAACTTAACAACGGCACCTTTTAATCTCCAGATAAGTGCAGAATTCCTAAAAGGATCTGCCTCATGCCGAGGCCTTACTCAAACCCCCTAAAACAGTAGCAAAGGTAGGAAGGCTAACTACAGGCATGTTACTAAAAAGTAATGTTCTGCTAAATTTCAATTATTTGTATTTTATGAAACATGCTACAAATGACTCAAATATACAACACAGAATATAAACAAGATGTTCAGTAAAAACATATAGCCTACTTTCTCCTAAATGTATGGGTATAGTTATAACTCTTTGTCCTTTTCAAGGAGTGTAATTGAATGTTGGTTGTAATAGCTTGTGAAATACAACGTGCTATATGGATATTATACATTGATTGATTAAATCCTCACCCGAATTATATATACACATACTAATACAGCATTCACAATAACACAGGTTATCGGACAACATTCAACACTCACCCAAGTACACGGGGCTTAATGACCATGCTGTCCATGCATCTCAAATGAAGCAACAACAATAACTGCTTCCGACCCAAATCCTTCCTCGTATAAAGATACACACACTAGTAAGCCTACAGACATCACAGTGACACAGGTTATCAGACAACAGCTAAACACACCCAAGTACTCGGGGATACAAGACCATGATGCCGCAAACCCCCAAAGAATCACCAACAAAAACAACAACAACAACAATAGACTCTACCGTGGATCAAGAACAAATAATTTTAATCGCTGTAGTCGAGTGTTGAAATATGTGGTGTTATAAGTATATATATAATATTTTCGATTGCAAATGCTTAACATTATAACGTGTGAGTAGTTATAAATCAATAAATACAACAAAACGCAGTAAAAATAATAAATCTGTTGAGTTTAGAACCACGAACCTCCAGGTTACGAGTCAGAGACGCTACAATTACGCTAACGCACTCAATGCTGACTTTGCGTTAACAACAGCTTTATTATAACTGCCTAGAATAGTTTGTCTTGTAATGGACGATTTCATTAGCGTTTTCTGCCGATTTTATAAACCATTTGTTACTAAATATGTATTATTTTGTTCAGTACATTCCTTAAAGGATATAAACTTACGAAGTGACGGAAATACATGGATTTACGAGCAAACAAGAGGAAATTTTCCAATTTACACCCTAGGCATGGGTTCACTAATTGGCAGGTATATAGCACAGCTCGCATCTAGTAGGCCGTGGTTAACTCCGGCATAGTTGAACTGGTTGCTAGTAGATGTCACTCGTGCGTGGAGAATGTTGATTTAATGAAATATATATTTTCTATTGCAGAATGCACAATATAACGCTCATTTTTATAACGTCTCAGTACTCAGGAAACAATAAATATAAAAATAATTCAAGCAAAAGAATAAAACTCTGACAGGTTCTGAATTACCGCCGGTCGGGTGAGCGACCAATGTTCTAACCACAGAGCCAAACATGTCCTCCCAAGTTGAACGTCTTCGCAAATAATGACCTTGACTTAACGATTTCTTCACTAGAGTTTATATCCATTATAACCCATTTCATACAAAACTCATATTATTTCTATCAGTAGGCTATATTGCATGCAACATACTAAAATTAGTGAAATATAGGTCAGAACGAGAGATCATCTGCCATCTTGTCTTGTAACTGAGACAACTCAGCTTTCTAAAGTCACTTCTGCACTATATTATAAACTTTCAATTTCGAACGGGCCACGTTCTTTAGAACAAATTAAGCGATTCTCGGTTCGATAATCGAAGTTGGTGAGTCCTAGGTTATGGATTATAAAGTTTGCATAATTCACACGGCTGCCATCCTGAAATGGTATGGCTGATGACTTTGTAGTTTGGGCGCAAGACGCTTCCCATACGAAGGTATGTTTTTTTTTTCAAAGTGGGTAAGGATCCTATGATTAGTTTAGACGTAATCTATTTCAATGTTTTAACCATTTGAGTGGCCGCCATCAAGTTCTGGTAAAGATGGCGGCAATATAAAACATGACACTGACGTGCCCTTTTCCAGTGCTACTACCTCTGTACCAAATTTCGTTCGATTTGGTTTTGTCGTGTTTGAATTGATAGGGTGGGGGGGGGACGACAACAGACATGCCGAGTACACACACATACATACATACACACATAGGCTACACACTAACAGACAGACACACAAAGTTTTGGCCCTGTGTAGATCCCATAAGTCTATTTTCATTTTTTGCAAAAATCGCAAGTTGCCTAAAAATTACCCTACAAATTAAGCACGGCATTGATTAAACAATCCTCCAACATGCATATAGTTTCACATTACCCAAAGATTAAGTCCTTTCTCGCCGCACTCCTACTGTTGGTAGAGAGTCACAAAGCCCTTCCAACCTTTGCGATACAGCGAAACTTGGTAGCAGATTCGAAATGATGCTCGTGGACTCATCAGCATCGCAGTACCGCCACAGTCTTTCTCACAAAGGTGCACTCACTCAAAGCACAGTAATGAATGTTCCGTCCCAACAGTCGTACTCACAGTCCAAATTAGTAGCCTTTCACTAAACGTGAATGTTTCGGCTCAACAACCGAACTATACTTTCTATACGTGGCACTTCAAACTACAAAAGTCAGTACTGAACTAAGTTTTGAAATTAGATCCAGCTAGACAGCCATACTCACACGCTGTAATCGAAAAACTGACAATCTTTCAGAAAATAAGTCCTGGCTCACTAGCCACTTACACAATTTACAGCAGAGTAAAAGTCTCGACTCGACAGCCATACACACAAACTGAAGTACTGAGAAATAATCTTTAAATAAGTCCCAGAGTTACGTACGATATGACTTGAAATGCCCGAGGAACTACTTTCCTCTGCCGATTGTACAAAACTTAGTTCCTAGCCACAGTCAACCAATCGTGGCACTATATTTAGTCATTGAAATCCCCACTCTTATGTCAACCAATACAGTTCGTTTCTCTTCAGATTCAAAATCGGATCCACCAATCACAAAGACACACGTCCACTGACCGACACCCCGTGACACCAGCGTTGCAGCTTGTAGTCCGATGAGTCATTAAAATGCTCAATGCGTCATGCGGAATAACCATAGCTTTCAAATTTCAATCCAGGAATAACTATCTCAACAAACTACAGCCCACCAAGCTTAAATCCTCTGCTTGTAATATGTACAGACCTAATATAAAAATACTATACAAAACAGAATTAAACTAACCTCCAGAATATCAAACAAAACTATACATTACGCCGGATAAAATCATGACCATTAAAAATCACAATAATAATTTGATATAATAGTAACATTGCGTTTACTGCGAACAGACCAGTACAATTGGACCCTTTGCCAACACGATAAAAGACTGATATAAGAATTATATGAAGAAATCAATAATAGTAGTAGCCTAAGACAAACTGTCATTGGAGAATCAAATTAACATTGGTTACAGTGCATTGTTGAATCGGGAGAGAGCTAGTGTAAACTAAGTTAAGCCATGATCGTTTAGAATTAAGGGCACGGTCTGACAGCAAATGTAGTATCTTATCAACTGATAGCTCTCGAGCCAAGGAAGAGAAGTTAAGCGGATGAAAATAGCTTTAATAATTTAAGTGGCTTCAATTAGCACACGAAACTCTCATTGTAGAGGAGTCTTGAATAATTAATATGGTCTCCAGTGAGTTGAAAAGTTGCCTGCGCTCTGATAGCATTTGTTATGAACTGTAGTCATTGGCAAGGAAGGGGTGTGATTCCGCAAACAATTCGCGTCTTGAACACTTCACTATTACCAGGTCTTACTATTCAACCTCCCTATTGCCAAACCCTTCACAATCTTCTCATACTTTTTCTGTGGCGTTTCCAAGTGGACTGCTTGACTTATTGTTGTTAACTAATTCTAGTGGTTCGGGACATTGTGGTCATAAGCCGTGAGTGCGTTTTGAAAGCTTCCTCTAAGGAAGATACATATATAAATCCTTAATGCTCAAATCTTTGAATTTAAAAATCGTCATAAATTCCAAACAAAATGTACAACCTTCATTTCCGACGTTGTATACAGTATGATGGATGTGTCCTTACTTGTCGCAATATTTAGAACGTAGATTCACACATAAATATTGCAATTCATCACCCTCTGAAGCTGTGTGAATAGTATCCAGGAATATGCAGGTTCATCTTCAAATGTATAGAGCGAGTATTTGTTACGGCAGTAAAAGTGTGTTGCTTTTAGAATCTAAATCCTGTATCAGATATTGTCGACAATTCTACAACTTCCTGCAAAATTCCTGCAGATTGAGACACGCCACGCCAGCACAGTGGCATTATTTTCTGAATGGCAGGAAGTCTGAGAAAGGAGTCCTATATTATAAACAATTTTGTTTGTGAGTAATATGAAATAATTTTTTAAATGTAAATTAATTAAAACGTATTTTTAGCCTACTTTCGTTTCTTTTTTTTTTTCAAAAATTGAAAGCAGACTTATGAGATCAACACAGGGCCAAAAATTGTGTATCTGTTTGTGTGACTGTGAGTGTGTATGTGTGCATATTTGCATGTGTGTGTACTCTGCATGTCTGTCCCCCCCTACCAATTCAGACACGGTGAAACCGAATTGAACGAAGTTTGGTACAGAGGTAGCACTAGCAAAGGGCACCTCAGTGTCATGTTTTATATCACCGCCATCTTGACGGAAACGTAATGGCGGCCACCCAGACATTCAAAGCTTCAATCAAATAACGACTAATCTAATCATCTGATCTCTACAAAATTTTGTGGCAACACAACTATAGGCTATGTCGGAGGCGTCGTTTGACCAAACTACAAAGTCATCAGCCCAATAGTTTGCAGATGGCAGCCATGTGTGTGTGCAAATCGATTCCCTCTATCAATTTAAACACAATGAAACCCAAATCGAACCACCTTTGGTACAAAGATAGCACTAGCAAGGGACAACTCAGTGTCATGTCGGAAATCGCCGCCGTCATAACAAAAAAGAAATGGCGCCCACCCAAAGTTTGCAACAATATACGTTAATGTGGGAAACGTCTTTGCTCAAACTACAAGGTCATCAGCCAAATAGTTTCAAGATGGCGGATGTATGAATCATGCAAGTATTATAGTCTAGCCGTAACTTACGATCCACCATGGCCTGGCCTCAACAATTCAGCTTATCGTACAT
This sequence comes from Meconema thalassinum, assembly GCA_946902985.2. NCBI lineage: Eukaryota > Metazoa > Arthropoda > Insecta > Orthoptera > Tettigoniidae > Meconema > Meconema thalassinum. The sequence goes on along the minus strand of OX336389.2, from coordinate 293,592,465 downwards.
AGGGAGGTTTTAAACCGTCCTCACGGAGGTGACTGGTAGGATATTAGCATATTAGAATAGAATATGCAATTGTAGAAGTGACTAACAGGTCAGGTTCACCATGCCATATCGATGTGGATCCGTGCCGTCCCGTTGACAAAATGGCCGCTATTTTTGCTCAAAAACCCATATATTTCCGTAGCTACGTACGTTTATATGAATGAACTCAACAAAATAATACATATTTAGTTTCAAATGGTTTATAGAAACGCCAGAAAACGCTAATGAATGCGTTCATTTCTACACAAAATATGATACAGTTATACTAAACCAGTTGTTTACCAAGCATTGTCGTAGCACATCCGTAGCGCAATGGTAGCAACCTGGGCTAATAGTCTGGGGCTTCGTGGTTGAAATCACTGCAGGTTCATTGTTTTACATTTTGTTTGGTATTTATTGATTTATAACTACTCACACGTTATAATGTTAAGCATAAATAGTGTGTATTTGCAATCGAAAATATTATATATTTTGATATTAATATTAATATTACATTATATCGACTTTCCGTATGTTCTTAAATTATTTTTTTCAATTGTTCGGCTTTGTGGCTAAGTAATATGGTCGGTTTTCTTTCATCAAATGGACCTCGGGTCGTGCAGTTTTAAGTTAGCCCTGTCATTCATGTCTTGAGAACTGAGAGTTTCTGTCTTCATCATTCACTTCGTCCTTATCACAACCATGATGATATGATGATAATTGTTGTTTTAAGGGGCCTAACATCGAGGTTATCGGCCCCTTATCACAACCACATGGCAGGCTGTTATTACCTGTATGTTTTTCCAAATCATTACAAAAATGCTATGAATATCAGTGGATATATTCATAAACAGAATTTCAGACTGGTGAGTCTTTTCAGAGATAAGCAAGATGTTATACGTTCGACGTTCCATATAACGTCACCCAACATGATGAAGCGAGAAAAGTTTAGGATCTCTTAACTTGAAATTATTGGTACCCGAACAACGTCGATTAAAAGTGCTTCTTCTTCTTCTTTATGTGCCATCTCCTCTCAGGAGGTTGGCAACCATCATAGAGACTCTTGCTTTAGATGATGCAGCACGAAACAGCTTAATAGTGAAACAATTGAACCAAGTTTTCAGATTATTGATCCAAAAAATGCGTCCTTTTCCTGGTCTTCTTTTGCCTTGTAACTTCTCTTGAATGACCAGTTGCAGCAGATGACATTTGTCTCCTCTCATCACATGACCCAGATACTGCAGTTTTGTAATTTTGACAGTATTTAATATTTCCTTTCTCTTTCCCATCCGCCTCATCACCTCACCTTATCTATCCAACTCAGCCTCAGTATCCTTCTGTACGTCCACAGCTCAAATGCCTCCAATCTGTCCATTTCTCTTTTCTTCATGGTCCATGTCTCAACTCTATAGAACAAGGTGGAGAAGACATAACATCTCAGAAGTCTTCTTTTTTAGATGTAAATTAAGGTCTCTGCTACAGAACACTCTCCTCATTTTATTGAATGCATTTCTTGCTTGACCGATCCTGGACTTTATCTCCTCAGTACTGTCAATGTAGCAGTTCACATTTGTTCCTCAATACTTGTACTTTGTCACTTGCTGTACTGTCTCCCCATTGATTATCAAGCTCTCTTGATGTTGTGTTCGTGATACTATCATAAAACGTGTATTACTGACATTAAGTGTTAATCCCCATTGTTCACTTGCCTCCATGACTTTGTTAGTCAGCCGCTGTAAATCTTGTAGACGTTCTGCGAATAACAACGTGTCATCTGCAAATCTTAAGTTGTTTATTATTTTTCCATTTTTCCTGTTGTTTCTTCCTCTAAAGCTGCTTGAAATATTTCTTCTGAGTATTGATTAAACAGCATAGGAGACAAGACACAACCTTATCTAACACCAGTTTTTTTTTCACCTCTTCAGATAGCGCCCTACCTTACTTTATGACCGCAGTCTGTTTGTAATAAATATTGCTGATGATTCTAGTCCTTCACATCCAAGTACTTCTTCTGGAGCATTTGGATGAGACAATCATGACGACCTTTGTCGAAAGCTTTATTATAATCCAGAAAGCAGACATACATCGATTGATTGACGTGTAAACATCTCTGTGCCAGCTCATTGAAGGTAAACAGGGCTTGTATTGTTCCTAGTGCATTTCTGAAACCAATTTGTGTTTCACTGATATCCTGTTTCAATTTTTTGAAGATCCTTCGGTGGATAATTTTTATGAATAATTTTAGAGTATGACTCTTGAGACTGATCGTTCTATGATTGCTGCATTGACGGGCATTTGCCTTTTTCGGCAATGTAACAAATATAGACTGTAGCCATTCATGAGGAATGACTCCTGTGTTGTAGATTGAATTATACAAGTCTTCCCAGACATCTCAATGTTCTTCATTAATGAGTTCCAGTATGTCAGCTGGTATGGGATCAGGACCAGGGGCTTTATTATTTTTAGACAACTTTATATCATGTATTACTTCTTCTTTTGATATATCTGGTCCATTTTCGACATCTATATCTTCACTAGCATAAGGTTCTTTCATATCATCTTCAAACAGTTCTTCTATGTATTCCTTCCATCTCTCAAGTTTTTCTTTATTACCAATAATGATGTCACCATTTTTGTCAAGCAATATACTCCCTTTCCGTATCTTATTGATACCAGTTAGTTCTTTGACTTTCTTATGGATATTGAAATTGTGTTTTTTTGAAATTAAGTATTCAATCTCTGTACATCTTTCTGTGTACCATATCTCCTTTGCTAACTGTATCCTCCTTCTTATTTCTGCATGTGTACTCCTGTAGAGATCTCCATCTCGGTTTTTACAGAGCCTCCTCTTTTCCATCATTTGTATTATTTCATCAGTCATCCAAGTCTTTTTATGCACTGTTTTACAATCTTTCAGCATCACTTGACTTGTATGCAGGAGTAGTCCCTTGAAGGATTTCCATTTGTCATTAACATCACTGAATAATGTTTTCTCTTCTTTACAGAGCTCTTCATTGATTCGTTCTGTAATTTATCTCACTATAGGATCTTGAAGTTGTGAGATATATAGCAAATCCTTATTTTGTTTTGGTAATATTTTCTTAAGCTTTATTTCGAATCTAGCCACAAGTGGATTGTTGTCTGATGCCACATCTGCTCCCGGATAAGTTTTCACTGCCTTGATGGCATTCCTATAACGTTTATTGCTTAGGATGAAATCAATTTGATTCCGGATAATGGTGTTAACGTTATCTCAAGGTGCTTTCCAAGTGTACAAACTTCCTTCTGGTAGCTTAAAGAAAGTATTTGTAACAACTAACTCATTGTCCTCACAATACTGTGTCAGGGTTTCTCCCCTGATCATTTCGTGATCCCAGACCAAAATATCCTATTAAGTCACCTTCACGTCCTTTGCCAATTTTTACGTTGAAATTGCCCATGATTATTGTGATGTCTCTAGATTTTGTGGTACACAATACTTGCTCAATTTCTTTATAGAACTGTCGCAACTCTACTTCACTCTTGTCATCAGTTGGAGCATAGACTTGTATAATGTTAATCCTTTGCTCTTTTTGTTTGTAGTTGTAAAGCGATTACCCTGTCTGAGATTGGCAGAAAACTTGTCACACACTGACTCGTGATTTTGTCAAAAATGCTACTTGTGTCTAAATCAAAGTACGGTTAAGTTGAGTGATGACTACTTTCAGTAGCATATAATCTATGGTGTCAAAATCGCAGTTATTTCTTGGAAATAAAGAAAGGAACGGATTATATTGGATTTGTATCGCAACAAGGCCGATGTGGCCGTTTATTTATGTCTGTCAGTTTTTTGAATAATTTTGTTAACATTAGTTTTTGATGTTTGTGTAACAAAAAATGTAGTAAGAAAAGGTATGCCTTAACATTACGTCATGGACTTTTTACGTGCAAGTAATTCAAAAGGATATATTGGCCATGTTTGATTCTAACTCCCATTGTTTAGGGTACTTGTGAAAATATTCTGGAATATTTACAGTTACCCAGATACACGTACATTACCCTGTAAAATAACAAAATAAATATTATCCTCATTACCTTATTTTATTATCAAAACAGACCATTCCAGGCATGCCCAATTCAAACTTGTTTGACGCGATTGGCGATATAAAATAGTTGCAGCTTGCTTGCTACTTTACAAATTTGGAAGGAGAGAAAGGCTTCCCTGCCATTGCCAATAACCACTGGTGTAAGATGACTGAGGACTGTTACAATCATGAAAATAGAGAGGGCTCATAAATCTACCTTATATACAGTACAATTCAAGGTTTATAATCCTTTTGTGAATTTACCCGGTGTTTCCCGTTGTTTTCGCGATTCAGATTGCTTGATGACCATGCACGGATTGCTTTCTGACTGTTTGCACATTTTTAATTTGAGAACGGCTGGGAGGTTTGGAGGGAAATTCTGGTATGTATCAGTCAGAGATATGGTTCAAATTACCGATATTTTTTAAAAGTATCAATCATACAGAATTAACTGTATATTTTCATAGAAGAACCGGGGAAAGTTCACTTTAATCACCTCGATGCAAGAAACAGTATTTGGTGGTACAGATAATCCTGAAAACTAGGTTTGGAAGGGGTCGGGGGCATGTTTACAGCATAATAACACAACTCTGTCAACGCCCGGTGAAGAAGTTTAACAACTGACTTGCCTCAACCAAGGCAACATATACTTACATTTATTTCTGTCTATTACGAATTGTGTTTGATCTCATATTCCCCAATGTATTTTGCAACACAGGTATTTCCAGAGACAGGAACTTGAGGCTGCTCATTCTGTTGAAGCGGGGTAAGATGCTGGTGACCTATATGGCCTGGATTTTCCGCGCTTCCTAGGCAGTGTCTCCTTGAAATGAGTAAGTTAATACGCATTTCCACAGAATCTCTATGACGAAGACTGATTGTTAGGCCTTGAATGTGGCATCATAGGGAGAAAGGGCTGATCAGGTTCGGTTGTTTTAGAATGGTATATCTTCCACGTCATATGTTATGATCGCCTATTGAAAGGTGACTTAACACTAGTATGCGAACTTCCTTGCACTCAGGAATTCATGAGTTGATAGAGTTGGGTCGATTTATCCTTGGAGGAATCCAAGTCTTGACTAATTTATTCTATCCGTTCAAACTGGGTTTTGATCTTGTGCTGGCAAATTGGTGAGTGTGTTATGATTGTATGGAAGATGTGTTCCCTCATGTAGAGGTTGCTTGTTCTTTCTTCTGTAACGCAAGGTCCTAATGCAAGTGAAATGTATCTTATCAATGCATGCAAGACGAGTTTCCAATGTGTTAAACAGTTGGGCCTAACTTATATATGAATAGCCTATTGTAATATACGTTATCATTCACTTTTCTTTGTTTCAGGTAAGCCAGTTTAACTGTACGGAGCCGGAGTCTAGTATGAGTAAGTATCTCATCGTGTGAACACTTTCCTACCTGAACATTTGTGTCTATTTTCACGCATAAAAGACCCAATAACTTATACCAACAGTACATTAAAGACGTCAGAAATTCATAATGTATCCATGTAAAAGAAATTGGAGATAATTCGGTCCTATCCTTACAAACCCGTCGGGAAGTGTTAAACTGATTGGACGACTGATACTGATATAACCAATATATTTTATTTTAGACTAGCTTTCAATACCCACCGTTGACGGGTTCAAGCAGTAGGGTACCTTAATTGGCTACAATAATTCCGTAATTGGCGTTTATAGGTGACCCATGGCCAGGCTGTTGGATTCAGTGGACCCTTTTTCTGTTACCACCCATGTGAATTCTTAGTCCCTGCCCTGCATCTAGTAGCTTCGTTGGAGAAATGGCACCGACTAAAATTAATTTGAGTTCGGAGATAGTCTAGCATGGCACGTTACTCCACGCAATAACCTTGGCCGGTTGAAACTTTCTTAAGGGTATTCCAATTGTTTGAGTTCATCGTTGCCACCCTGGATCTAATTCGTTTTGATCAGATGCCTTTCCTGACATCGTGTGATTTTTCAGGTGGAAATTGCTCTTTCAATTCTCTGGGTTTTCAACCTCGGGCGTCCGCGTGAAAGGCAAGCAACTACCTCACTGCGCCATCGTGGCCTATCCACACACATAAATTCTGGAGTATAGAACGGATCGGATAAACAACTTGTCTGTCCTTCGCTTGCGTGAGGATGCACTGTGAGAAGTGATTGATGTCTCACTTACATCAACACAAGAGTAGTATGGTTGAGGAGCAATTATAATGGTTAGTTGCTTCTTCGTCAAGCTTGCTAAGTCATCCAAACCTGGGCATATCTTATCGCATTATCTGGGCGAGGGAAGGGCTTCCTATTGCCCCCCCTCCCTCACCCCCTTAGAACTATGTATTAATAACTTGTAGTCTAATTTCATCTTTGTGATTCCTTCCACTTAAATACAAATGTGTATGTTATTCACTTCAGTAGTATTGACTTTACCACGTAACAAACAGGCAAAAGGACACAAATTAAACTCAGGATATATTTGGCCATCATACACTTTATCCGTGATAAATACGGAATTTCAGACAAAAATTCAAAATGTTTGGACGGGAAGCCCACTTTAATTATATAGGTATTACTAAATTAAATCCCCTAAAGATATCAGCAGACTTGTCAATACTGCTTCATATATGTCCATGTGACTGGAGTTTGTCAACCACCCAACTACCAAACGAAGTGAATATAGTGCATTGAATATTTTACGGGATAACAAATAGATCCGTGGTGAACTAAAGAGTCTACTTTTCTTAAAATGTGTAATTCATACCAATGATTCACATATATAGACAATCTACCTAGAGTAGTGACAAAAATATGTTGGTAATATGGGCATGTATCATTTGTTCGAATTATCCCTGAAATATTGCAGCCTAATACAGCACTACAGTTTGTTTGAAGTAGTTTCCTACAACGAATTTTTAGGTACTAAGAGTCTACGGTTCAACTGCTCAGAGAGGGTTATCTTATTAGGTAGTTGGTAGGTCTCCTACCTCTGAAAATATTCCCACAAATACAGTATATCCTTTACGGCACACACACAATATGTAAAATTTGTTAGTTGTCCGTTGAATGTTATGGAAGTTAGATGCTGTTAAACATTGAACCTATTAGCAGGCGTAGAATTATGCTGGTAATGTCACTAAGGATTGCTTGAAATGAATCCGCAAAATTTCGTTTCTAAACATGTGCCAAATTTTGAACTGTATACCTGCATACATTGAGACTAAGGTTCAAAATTATGGAGACCATTTATCAACATTTGGTAGTCTTGACGACTCCTAAATATGCCGAGTTTTATTTCCTGAGACATACATCACACATACGAAATTTGGTTGAAATTCATTTGTCAGTATGGAAGTTGCATGCAGTTGAACGCTGATCCTAAAAGCTTACATAGAATTATGTTGGTAGGACTAACTTCGACTATTTACTCTAAATATTCTTAAACATCTTAAGTTCACAAATTGATAAATTTGAAGTGTGTTCAGTACACATATTCCGAGATATTGAATCTAGAGTTCAAAAGGCAAGAGATTTTCCTACACAGTTGACAACCCTGCTGACACTTATATTATGCACAATTATGTATCATATAGCATACATTGCACATACACAATTAGAATGAAATCTATTAGTTACTTAGGAAGTTTTGTGCAGTCAAGCAATGAGCCTATCAGCACGCGTAGAATAATGCAGACAACATTGCCATGTCTGGGTTTTTCAACATGATTCTGTATTTATATGTTCTATGTGTTTCCAAAATTTAGATCTGTTGACCTGCATACTTCTAATCTACTGAGACTAGGGTTCGAAATTATAGGGGAGTATTTGTCGACAGTGGGCAGCCCTGTTAATCTTTGAATAAGATGTGTTAAAAATCCTATTCATTTGATCTATACAGCCAACTCCAATGTTTATGTATGTTTCACCACGCCATTATCCGGCTCCGTGGCTAAATGGTTAGCGCACTGGGCTTTGGCCCAAAGTGCCGTGGGTTCAATTCCCGGTCGGGCCATCAGGGATTTTAATCTCCTGGGGTTAATTCCAATGGCTCGGGGACTGGGTGTGTGAGTGACGTCTTCATAATCACTTCATCCTCATTACGACGTGCAGGTCGCCCACGGGCGTTAAATCGAAAGAGCTGCACTCGGGCTCTCCGGAGGCCACACGATCATTATTATTACCACGCTATCAGCATATTTTCTAGCAATTACTGTTCAGGGTGCATGAGTGTGTGAAAGTAGAACTCTGAGAGGACTACATTTGATCTCTTAGTTCCCATCAGTCACTGAATTCAGCTTGCAGCAAGATTTCGATTTACTGTACTGTACTTCACTGTCAAAGTGATTTATAAATCAAACTTCAAATGTTTCAGGAATCATTTTATCGTAGTTTCAACGGAACAAAGCAGTTCTGTGCCGAAATAAAATGCCTACATAAAAAAAGACTGAATCCTTATTCCTAAAATCATACCTGGTAAGAATGCTGGTAGCATTGAGATTATAAGATTTGATCAAGATTTCCATTATAAGATTTTCCTAATAGAGCCGTACGGCATGTTCAAAATCGTTTCCTTACATGGGCTCTGAGATATTGATAGGCTAAACCTCTAATGCCCATGGGGTGTGATTAGGCAGTTGGTAGGCAAAAACTGCATGTACAACATTTGGTAGAAATCCACTGAATGTTATGGAAGTTGCATGTAGTTGAACATGGAACACATAAACGTACGTAGAATTATTTTGGTAACAGTGATATAAAAGAGTATATACGTACAGTATATACTGTACGTGATGCTCAAACTTTATTTGCAATACTAAGACATTATAGTGGATAGAGTATCAAACTGCTTTTATGAACAGGTTTTACGACATTGAGTTTAAGGCTCAAATGTTCTCAGAATGTGACCAAGCAGTTGGTAGTCCTGTGAACTCTTCAAATAGGCCTACTTATGTCTGCTAAGACATACATTGAACGCGCAAAGTAAGGTATAAATCCATAAATTATTATAGCAGTAGCATGCAGTTGAACATTATGCACATGCATAGTATTATGTTGGAGCAATTAATTTGATTATTTACTCTAAATTTGTCTAAACTATCATGGGCTTACACTCAGCTGAGATTGAAGTTGTTTCCGTACACCTAATCCAAGATATTGTTTTTTGGATTCAAAAGTCTTGAGATCATTAATACAGAGTTGGTAGTCCTGGTGGCTCGTAAAATAATTAAAGTTATATGCTCTAAATCATACATTGCACATAAAAACATTTGGATGAAATCCATTCGTTAGTATGGAAGGTACATGCAGTTAAACATTGAAATTTTCAACGTGCATAGAATCGTGTTGGCAATACTGTCATGTAAGATTTACTCAGAATATATCTGCGATTTTATAGACTATACGTTTGCTATGTTTACAACAGTTGGTATTTATATTATCTGATGTATTGAAGCTAGGGTTTAGAATTATACAGATCATTTATCAATAGTTGGCAGCTCTGGAGGCACTGAATGTTTGTCCATTTTTTATCTCTGAAAATACACTATGCACATACAAATTTTGCATGAAGTCCAATAGATAATATAGAAGTTGCATCCAGTTAAACATTAAACCTATCAACACGCGTAGAATCATGTTGGCAACAGTGTTATGTATGGGTTGATTAAAATTAAACTGAAATATGTGATCCATATGTGTGCCAATTTAGGGAGAAATCCATATGATAGTATCGAAGTAACATGCAGTTAAACATTGTACCTATCGGGACACGTTGAATCAAGTTAGTAGCACTGTCGTATACAGGCTTCTGAAAATTGATTTGAAATATTATATTATATATGTATACCTATTTCGGAACGGTTACCATGCATACCTTCTGAGATATCCAACTTCCAATTCAAATTTCAATTATTACTTTTGAGTAAATGGTAGAAGCCTCCGTGGCTTAGGCGGCAGCACGCCGGCCTCTCACCGCTGGGTCCGTGGTTCAAATCCCGGTCTCTCCATGTGAGATCTGTGCTGGACAAAACGGAGGCAGACAGGTTTTTCCCCGGGTACTTCGGTTTTCCCTGTCAGAATTTCATTCCAGCAACACTCTCCACTATCATTTCATTTCATCTGTCATTCATTTAATCATTGCCCCAGAGGAGTGCGTCAGGCCTCGGCAGCCGGCACAGTTCATATCCTCGCCGCTAGATGGGGGCTTCATTCATTCCATTCCTGACCCGGTCGGAGACTGGAAGCAGGCTGTGGATTTTCATTTTCATTCACTTTTGAGTAAATGGTAGTACTGATATTATTTCAAATATTGCCTTGAGATGTGCTGGTATAGATATTCACTCATGACAAGTTTGATGGCGACAGCTACAGCCGTTTAGGAATTTATATGAACACACGTACACATACAGAGACAACAGACAGAGAGGTGGACGAACACACACACACACACACACACACACACATCAGCCCGGGTGATCTCAAAAGTCCACTTTTTCATCATCCTTGCAGAATGTGAAAAGTAGACTTAACATTCAAATCACGCCTTTATTTCTTTCTACAGGGTCCTTCATATAAAGTAAGAACGGCGAGCGGCAGCTTTGTTATCCGCTGCTGCAGTGACCTTGGCTGAGCTTGTGGCGTGCCACGGCCTCCTGCTGTAGTATTGAAAGCGCGCGCATAGCATATACTGTACTCGACCTTGCAATAAACGAGCAGGTGTTCAGTCACCATTCTGAATCTCAGATGTTAACATGAGACAGTTATCATTACAACATCGTATGTTTGTATGTAAAACTTATTTTAAGTACGAGTCAGCTCGGCGCGTACGTGATGCATTTGTTCAGCAATTTTCTGATGAAGTGCCACCTTCACTAGCACATATTCACGTAATTGTAAATAAGTTTGACAGTACTGACTCGGTACTCAATAAAAAGCATAAAATTAAAAATCAGAAACATTACAGTGGCGGAACTCACTCGCGTCAGCCAGAAATTGGTTACCAGATACAATGCCTGTATAATCCAGGAGGGAAGACACTTCCAGCATCTTTTGTAAGGTAATATTTCATACAGAATTGTACTCACGCTTAAAGCAGGGGGCCGTGGCGCGCCAAAAGCTCGGCCAAGGCCACCGCAGCAGCGAATAACAAAACTGCCGCTTGCCGTTCTTATTTTATATGTAAGACCCTGTATGTGTCTGTGATACAGTTCTCTTAGATCCAGACTGCCACGTAACCAAGGCCGTTTCCTTCGTAATTAGTGCTGTACTCCTCTCACCCAGAATATTTTTTTATCTAACGGAAAAACTAACGCGATCTGTTAGCAGCTGATGTAGACGTCTCTCGCAATTAGAATAAAGTATGGGTAATCTGTGAGAGAACTTTGCAGTTTGATTAACAATCTCTTCTGGGAAAACACACTCGTATAGAGTACGAATTGCGCTTTGATAAATCAGAGAATGAAAAGCTTTGTGATTGAGATTCCTCCCACACTCGTAACATTCCTCCACTGTATATTTAACTTTCATGAAATAGTCGCTCATTTGTAATAAATAAATTGTATCTAATTATTTTGACTCGGCCAATTACATTACTTTGGCAGATACTACTAATATCCTACTTACAAGGGGAGGATACGATGCATGGGTCACCGATTCGAACCATCTTTAGTACTCTTGTAGGGCATGACAGGCGTATACCAGGTGCAAGTAGTAAGGTGCGCTTCTCAGCCGATTCCGAGAAATTAATTATAAATTATTCGTAATTGCTGTACGGCGTTCATGTGCGCTGTACGTTAACATAAAGCCAAAGAGCGCGTAGTGCAGTGGTAAGAGGCCTGTTTCGTAAGCGTGGGATCACTGGATCGAATCTCAACGGTGAGCCATTTTTTTTAAACATACCGTAGGCAATTCGTACAACTGTAGGTGTCGTGAATAATGTTCATTTTGCAGTCAATTCTAATAAAGTGTTTTGTGAGCAGGAAAAGGGATTCTGAAATCACCGTATGTGGGTCAACGTTTGTGACATTACATACTGTACAGTATCGGTATTGCAAATACATTGGTATTATACACGGTCAGGTGTATTCTATCATGTGTATACATTTATACGTTGAAGGCCCAGTTTGTTCCGTTCATTGCACGTCTATAAACCATCAGACCAGCCCGTAAGCAGTGACTTCTTTCTATGGGTATTGGTTGGAAATTGGCAATGATTACAAAAAAACGACACACTGCAAAAGCTCACCAGTGGGATTCGAACCAGCGATCCCGTGCTTACGAAGCAGGGCTCTTAACGCTGCACCACGCACTCGTTAGATTATAACTAGCGTACAACGCACATAGACGTCGCACTGTAATTTCAATTAATTAATTACTCGGAAACGGCTGAGAAGCGCATCTTACTACTTGCACCTGGTATACGCCTGGTCATGCCCTACACGTGTACTAGAGATGGTTCGAATCGGTGACCCATGCATCGTATCCTCCCCTTGTTAGTACTTGCAATGGGTTCTTCTTTGTCATTTTGGCTTAATTGTCTACTCGTGAGTATGGTATTATTTCCGAGTGTATTGTGAATCCACTATAAAGAAGACCTAAGGCTCCTAATTTGCAAAAATTATTTCTGAATTTAGCGAGAGTATTTCTTTCAGTAGTTGGTAATACCGATGGTCATTTAGTTCTACGTGTAACACCACCTAAGCATTCTTTGGAGGATATTGGGGAACAATCTTAATGAATACAGATACAGTGACATTCCTGTCCACTTAACCATCGATGGTCACACTTGGGCCCCTCAGAACCTGGCGATTTGTGTTTTCAAATCAAATTGGATAGCGCGGAAATCATGGCTTTACCCTTGTATGTAAATTATGATGGTAGCATTGTGGACCAAGGGTCCATCCTGCATCTCCATTGCTGTCAGAGGGAAATTATATTGTTATTTAGATAATGTTTTTCTTATTTCTTCTTTTTCTCAAGTCCCCCTTACAGTATGTCTAGCACAGCATTTATACGCGTATTAATGGAGCAATTTCTCACTGTGGCCACTGTGAAAATCAATGTAATAGAATGCCCCCTGAAATTTCAACTGTTGGAGTGATTCCTTCGAGATGCAGACATTGACATGCCTTTCATTCATTAAGTCGCTCTACGCTGTCTTCCCATATGCACCTTTTACAATCAATATATCAATACGGTAAAAATAAGAGGAACCGGATTCCTCATAAGACATGATATCCCACTAGAAGGTGTGCTATGTCATCCATCAGGACGAATAATATCTGGATACAAAGAAAAATACCACCCTGATAGATATATATGCCCCATCAAGGTCCAACAAACGTGTAGAATGGAAAATGTTTTTTCAACAGAGCATACTGCCTCATCTGCACGACGTAAAAGAAAAACGTATTCTTTCAGGAGATTTCAATTGTATTCAACGCCTAGAAGATTCCACTAGTCCATACCAAGGTGTCAACTCGGCTCTCAAGACCCTCCTTACTTATTTACACCTCATTTATGCTGTAGATAGTTTAAGGGTACCCCTCCCCAATTACACCTGTATAAGTCACAACTCCTCCTCATCACGAATTGACCGTATCTACTTTTCACTTGCACTTATCCAGTCCAGACGATATAAAGTGATACCTGCCAGTTTCACTAACCTTCATGGAGTCATATGTACAATTTCTTACCCCCATCCCATTTTTCATATAGGAAGAGGTTATTGGAAATTGAATTGCTCGTTTTTACTTGAGGACGAGCGTCAAGACATTTTCAGACAACACTGGAATCGATGGGTCCAACAAAAGTGTAACCAGCTTTCTCCGGAAACCAAATTCTTCTCAGCGCGGACATTCCGGATGAAGAGATTCACTCTGTGGTTAAACACCTCCCAAATAACCGCTCACCTGGCATTGATGGACTGCCATAATACTGTAACTTTATAAACACTTCTGGCCTATCATTGTCAAAGTATTTTGTCAGGTCTTGCGTAACGTTCTCCAACGTTGTGGTCTTCGGCAATCACATCATAAGGGTACGATAGTCCTAATACCAAAACCATCCTCTACAATGGAAGTTGGTGACTTCCGACCAGTTACTATGGTCTGCAGCGATTATAAAGTCCTCATCAAAGTACTTTCATGCCGATTGACGACTGTTGTACATAACATCATCGGTGATGAACAATGTTGTAGTACTCCTGGCAGAACTCTGTTAACGAACTTAGCAATACTACGGGACCTACACTTAACAGCCGAAGTGCTCCCCACTGAGCCAATGAGTTTTCTCACCTTAGATCTTGATAAAGCTTTCGACCGCATCAGTCATGAATACTTGTATGTGGTCTTGCAGCACTTTGAATTTCCAGCAATTCTTATTGACTACATTCGTACGATAAATTTTAAATGCTACGTCTCGAGTGCTCGTCAACGGTTTTATTTCCCCTCTGATTCCAATACAGCGATCAGTTAGGCAAGTATGTCCCCTTTCCAAGCTAATTTTTCTCATTGGCTTTGAACCGTTCATTCGGACTACCCAGGCGGGGTTACAAACTGCCATGCTTCAGCTCAATACTAATTCAGTGATTACACAGCAGCCATGGTTCCGAACAGTGCATGAGGGGAAAATTATTGGCATTACCTGGAAGCAATCGCTTCTGGACACAGTGCAATCAAACTGGAATAAGGTCATTGCCAAAGTTAGGGGAGTCCTGATCCAATTTGGTCAAAGAAATCTCAATATAGTGCACTGGGTCATGGTCCTAAACGTGTATGCTTTCTCAAAAATATGGTATATCGCACAACTGTTCCCACTTGCCAAAATGTTTGAGAGCCAAATGTCAAAATATACAGGTTTGTTTATATGACAAGGTTTTTTATTTCGAGTACAAAGGGAACAGTTGTATCTACCATCTTGGCAAGTCGGGCTAGGGCTAACAGCTCATGGCATGAAATGCCGTACACTCCTCTGCAAGAACGACATCTCCATTCTTTCCTAACATAACACTTTTACGAATGCGCTATACAAACATGTTCGAAACACAGTCCGAGGTTCTGACAGAGCTTTGCCGAAGATATTTAGAGACCATCAACAGCACCTTCTGGAAACTGTTCGCCAACTGCCTTCAGGGACTGTTCCAACGACAAAAGTATTTATAACATGTTGCGGCAAGTGGTACACTCCATACCGCGCATCGAAGCCAACGCCCTCTGCGTCCATTGGCCCTCTGTCTGGAAACATTTTGCTGCTATGGCAATTTCTTCTGCTATACACTCCCAAGTGTTTATCTTCCTCAACAGTCTCACTCCAAACTAATACGGCAATACATCGTTTCACAACATGCACGCGAGTTGCCTCCACATGGCTATGGTGTAAGAGACAGGTTTGTCAACAACTGAATTTGCCCATGGGTGACCTTCATTACAGGAAGTTGATTCGTTTGTCGGTGACTGCCTTCCCACAAATTCAACAGACTGCCATTGTGTGGATAATGTAAACATGTGCAAACATTGTGATGGACAATGATAAACATTTCTCGTTACTGGATCGCATGTATCACCTGGAGAAAGAGCGCTGGAAACTTAGTGTAAGCGGACAATTGTACTACAAATAATGCCCAATATTTGGATTTTCTTGTGAACTAATTATCTGGTATTTCTCTTTTCTGAAAATTCTGTAATTCTATTGAGAGCAAAAACAAACAGTAGCCGTGGAGCAATGACCTAAGTGCGTATAAGGTAGCTGTCCTGTTTTTGATAGGTGAGTTAGGATTCCACCATCGCTGAATATGTTTATGCACATTTTAAGCTTTGGAGATCAAATACAAGACGATGATGTTGGTGATAATTGTTGTTTTAATGAGCCTAACATCTATGTTATCGGCACCTAATGGTTTGGGTGTTCATGTAAAATAAAGATGGATCTTTAATTGAATCTAACTACAAACGTACACAATTAGAAAAGAAAAGGAAAACAAAAGAAGAGTAAAGGAAATAAAAGAAAGGGGGGAGAAATGCCCTCAACCCTCGAAGAATGAGAATTGAGGGACTTTGAAATAAGGAGAGCCATGAATGGTTGAGAGGAAATGGAAAGAGGAGAGGGCCCGCCCCAAAGGCAATGGAAAAAGGCGGAAATCTGGACCCAGCTCAGGAATCCCTCGGGATCGATAACTCTCGAACTCAACAGCTGTGATCCTTTGAGGGTGTAGCATTATCCAAAGTGCACAAGAACTGGTGGGGATAAACACACCCTGCCTTCTTTAGGGCCTTGGGCAGAAGGCAGGAGTCACCTGAAATAAAAACAAGAGGGCTGACCCCTCGAAGAATGAGGTATCAGGATAAATGAGAGAAGAGCCAATTAAGGCGGGAACGGAGAGGCTCCCTAGGCCTTGGATACCCTAATACCGTCGACGTCAGAAGAGAACAAGAATTGACCAAGAGAGGTCGACAGGAAAGAAGACGTATAGGAGCCCGGCACAAGCAAGTCGAAGCAATGCCGGACTCAGCTGGGGTTCCGTGGTCGCCAACCCACGTCTCACCAGATGTGAGCCCCTGGGGGATCAAATACAAGAACATAGCGATGAAATATCCAGCGCGTCTAGGCTGCACACTGTGTCAAGCAGGAAACATTGAACCCTAAATACACACCGCATGATATTAGTCAAATGTGGCACGAATGTCCTTGTATATGATTCCCAAACCTTAAAATGTGCATAAAAATATTTAGTTGAGGTGGGATTCAAACCCAGCTCCCAAAAACAGGACGATTACTTTCTACGCACTTAGAGCTTTGCTGCCACTCGTCCCTTCCGCTTACCGGAAAGCTTATGAGATGTGATACTGCTTTCCGCTTCGAAGGTTCATTCCCGTTTTTTTTATCAGTAAGCCACCGTACCCAGCGTTAATTTCGTATACAACTGAAACCGTATAATCGGCATGTTCGTTGTACATGCCCGTATGACAGTTTGATGCATTGAATAATCACTTGTCTTCCACATGTTTCTGTAAAGGTCTTGCTTCCATGTCGTCCAAAATCTTTTAAAGTCTTTTAGGGTCATTGTGTCTTGGCATTAGACGGGGAACTGTTGGCCATTGTCGGACGGTGGAAGTGTGGCCGAAAACTATAAAAAATAAGGGGCAAAAGACTCACCCGTTATAGAATTCATTAGCAGGCTATTGTGTGAAGAGCTGACGGATGAAGAGGACGATTGTTTCTTCATGCAAGATATTGCAAGGGCACACACGGCCTGTCGGTCTATCAAGGTAAAACGAGTCATCGAAGATCGTGTGATTATTTATCCCGTTAGATCTCTCTATTTAAGTATGTAAAGTATTAATTAGATAATTCTTCATTCAATTAACTAGCTTGAAAATAGCACCATGCAAGCAAGGACTATACTTGGATGAAGGCACAAATCCATAGTTTCCTTATATTCAAGATGCCGGTCATGTGAATTATCTCAAAAAATAAAGTAAGCTTTCTGTCTGAACATTTGAAACTATGTGTTATACCTTTGTGCGAGTATTTATCCCGGGTGAGGTGTATAATGAGTAACTAATGACTAGGGCTCGGATCGATATGCTCGATAAAATCTCCAGATATGCTCGAAAACATGTGTATGCTCGATAGATATGCTCGAAAAAACATTTTATGATCGATAGATATGCTCGAAAAAAACATTATATGCGGTTAACTATGCAGAATATGCTCGAAAAACACCGTTAAAAACTATAGAAAGGAAAGTGAAACGAAAAAACCAATAACATATATTTATATACGGGCTTTATTTTCTAATTGTATGTATGATACACTGCAATATACTCGCATTCAAGTTTCAAGTATATATAAGAGAAGTTTTCTTATAAAAGTTACAGTTTCAAAGTTCATTTACAAAATGTTCAAAATTAGGCCAGTCAATGAAATAGATGTGCATTGGTCTGTACAACAAGAATTTTGTCTATGTTTTCAGTTTTGAATGATTTTCTGAACTCAGTCAATAAAAGTTTCAATGACGAGAACGACCTCACTAAAGGTTAAAAACCTGTGGTTTTATTATTCGCACCAGATAGGCTTTTCAATAATTATTTCTGTTTTCTAACCTTAAGGATGGTCAGGGCCCGAATTCGGGGGGGGGGGGGGCGATGGAGGAATTTGAAGGAAAACAAACTATTTAGACGACAACCACAAGAATATGCATTTATATGCTTCTATTCTGAAAACCGCGGTTTTATGCATTTATATGCTCGATCAATTTCAATTCTGTTGGTCCCAGAGAGGTGAAAATACCACCAAAAGGCTTCTTTCAATGTGTACTATTCAGGAAAAAAATACGCAGATATGCTCGAATCCGAGCCCTACTAATGACCAATTATACGCTCCGTTTAATGTTTCTCTGTTTGCTTTGGGCTTGGCGTCAAAACTACTGGAGCGATTCACATGAAATTTTGTATGTAAGAAATGTAAGTAGAAGGCAACCCAAAAATAACAAGAAGTTCCGTGACGAACTAAAGAGCCTACTTTTCTTAAAATTTAAGATTCATGCCAATGATTAATCGATATGGATCTATCTAGAATAATGACGAAATTAAGTTGGTAATATCGAAATTTCTAATTAGTTCGAAATACTGTATACCTGGCATAATGTAGCCTAATAGAGCACTACAGTTGGCAGCCATGGTGACTGAATATATTCTTAGTTCCATCTCTTAAGGTACAGAATACAAAATTTGGTTGGAGTCCAATGAAAAGCATGGACGTTACATGCAGTTAAACATTGGATCTAACAGCGCGCGTTAAATCATGTTGGCAACAGTGTCATGCATGTATTGGTCAGAAATAATCTGAAATAATATGATCTATTGTTGTGCCAATTTTGAATGAAATCCATTAGTTAGTATAGAAGTTACATGCATTTTAAAATTGCACCTATCAGCAGGCTTAGAATCATGTTGGCAGCACTGACGTATATTTGTTACTCCAAAGTAATCTAGAATGCTAGGTACTATACGTGTGCAAAGTTTAGAGCTATTGGCTTGCATTCTTTCTGATATATTGATATTAGGGTAACAAAAATAGGGACAGCATTTATTATCAGTTGGCAGCCCTGGTTGCTCTTAAGAATGCGCATAGTCATAGCTGTTGTGGTACACATAGCACATACGAAATTTGGTTGATATCCAAATGATAGTATGGAAGTTACATGTATTTAAAGTTGGACATCTCAGCAGGCTTAGAATCATGTTGGTAGCACTGACGTATATAAGTTACTCCAAATTAATATAGAATGTTATGTACTATACGTGTGCATAGTTTAAAGCTGTCGGCTTGTATACTTTCTCACATATATTGGTATTTGGATAAAAGAAATTAAGAGCATTTTTTAACAGTTGGCAGCACTGGTGTTTCATAAGAATACGTTCAGTCATATCTGGTTATGTACACATACAACATACGAAATTTGGTTGAATTCCAATTGATAGTGTAGAAGTTATATGCATTTAAATATTGGACCTATCAGTAGGCTTACAATCATTTTGGCAACACTGCCATGTATGGCCTTTTGGAAATTAAACTGAAATATTATTATCTATATGTGTGCCGATTTTGTAATAGCTCCCATTCATACCTTCCAAGATATCCAACATGGAGCTCAAATTTCAATTGCGATTTTTCAGCAGTTAGTAGCACTGACATCATTTTCAAATATGGCCGTGAGGTATTCAGGTATAGATCTTTACTCCTACCAAATTTTATTTCGATTGCTCCAGCCGTTTAGGAGTTGATAGGGGGGGGACACACACACAGCCAGACAGACAGAAGGACAGACAGACAGACAGACAGACAGACAGACACACATTTTCCCGGATCGATCTCATAAGACTACTTTTTCCTCATTTTTGCAAAATGTGAAAAGTAGGCTAAAAATAGGCTGCAAATTATTTTTATAACACAAAAGAGTTAACAGGAAGCCTTACATCCTGCAAATTGCGCAATCTGTATCCTACTATTGATATCGCAATGCCATGTGTGAGAACGGCATGCTGATTCACCGCGAAGTGATATGTGCTGACATGGATGTCACGTCACAATTCTAATACATGTCTGAATGAAGCATATAATACTGCAAGTCGCAAGTTGTCTATCAATCACTTCATATAGATCGTGGGGTGAGGAAATTTCACTGTGAACAATTATACATTTATGATGGAATAAACTCCTATAAAGATAAATGTGGAAATATGTCCGTGGAAGTAAGACACAATCTGTATCTTCTTCTTTCTTCCGTGCTGTCGTGGATAAGCGCTAATGTAATGGTCTTGAAATTGAACTCGACCTCGGCTACCGTTTCGATTCCGGTCACGGGTATGAATGTATGTGTGTGTTGTCTTTAATTGTAAGCCCATTCAATTTCTTTATATACATTACAATAATCTTTCCCCATATCAAGAAATAATGTAAGAGTAAAAATAAATTAAATCGTAGCTGGTCGCATGGTTAATAAAGGCCAAAAGTGAACAAATATTTCTAAAAATCTTCGTTTATTAGAATTTGCTAATTGGTTGATAGTTTATTTATCAGCTGTTCATGTAATTTCTTCCCCAGTGGTCTTCCTTTCATTACCTAATTCTAAGCAGAGCAATGTAGCCAACTGGGAGCGAATTGCACATGTTGGCTAAATAAGGTCCGTCAGTCTAGCTATAACTATTACCCTTTCACGAATTGATAGCCAGTGGTCGAGATGGGAACTATTCTCTGTTTACTTGTGTCACACGTTACTCCGCTTCGTTAACAGGTAGAGTTGCGCGTGTAGGATATGACTCAGCTACAGTAGCTGTCCGTGGTGACATGAGCTCCTGTGACGCTTATCTGTGCTTCTAAGACAGGTAGCGCACGCAATGCTGCTTGACTTATGCGCAACATGCACTGTGTGATCACTGTGTCCTTCTCATTACCCCGCGGGGCTCCTGCTACATTAATCAACAAACGGTGGCGCAGCCAGGCTCAGCGGCAATTAAATGTTAAACGGGTAATACTACTCGAGTCTAAGCTATGTGAACTTGCGGGATGAAGAGCAGAGGCAGGGAAGGAGCAGGCGAGAATTGAGAAGCATGTTGACAGACCGCCATGTTACCAGACATTCTGGTCTATTCCAATACTGATAACATTTTTTTTTTTGTGAAACCAGTGTGGCGCTGCGAATGAGTGAGTGAGTCACCGTCTAATGTATTTGCTTCTGTTATTACTGCGCAAGGACCGAGAAACCTCATCACTCGTCACCACCACTTCACATAGTCGCGATGCACATTCCTCTCAGATTCACCCGAGCAGTACGCTAACCCATGTTAGAAATTAGTGTTAGAAGTGGTTTGCAATTTTGTGAACCCCGCTGAATTAAAAATGCCTAATATTCAATATCTCCCTACTACTGATTATCGCCATCCTCTCTATATTATTCTGCTAAGGTCCCATTCCGGTTTTGTACCGAAACTAAGGTCCTGTTAACACCAACCTACACATATGGGGTACCTACAGGTTCCGCACAACCCCACGTGTGCCCGAAACGCACTCACATCCTCTTTAAATGCCTCACAATTAAATAAATACTTTAAAAATGTACATTTACAATGTGAGCACCGTAACCTGGCGAGCTTGCCGCTAGAGCGCAGGGCAGCTTGGCGGCGGCAGCCATCTGACGGGAGCGCGGCGTACTGCTAGCTGAGGAGTCTCTCAGCAGATGTCTCCGGTGTGGTCTCGCCAAGACTTTCTCTAGGGTTTAATCCTTTGCAAATGTAAAACTTGTTGTAGAAGAAACTCCCGAGCAAACAATAACCGATGAATTCGTTGTAACATCGAATATTGTCTACAAAGAGGTGCTGGGACAAGTACAAACCACTGTTCTACATAAATCTTTGTGTTCTTCTCATGTACGTATGCCGTTTAATAACAATAAATACATTTCTTCAATATTTAAAACTTCGTTCTCCCACCTTCTTCCCTACTACCCCTTAAACCAACATTCACGTTGCGAATGCTCGCACGGGCCCACTAATGCTTATTAAAAAGACAGATACAGAATTGGCGAATGGTTGAACACCCTGAATAATGGTCAGACACACTGGGAATCTCAAATTCTGGGAGATGGGCATTGATACAGAACATCTTAATCGTGCAATTTAACCGTGTCACAATCGTACTTCATGTCGTGCTGATCCCTGGCAGCATGCGATCTAACCGGTCCAGGGACTTCTTCTGGACTCCTAGACTGACTCTAATGCGCGAGGATACTCTCCAGGTCAGTGGCATAAACTGGGTATCACTTTATATGTGAGGCTTATGTGACACAGTAGGACTTCCCACGATACTTCTCCGCCAATATAGGCTAGATTTCAGGTATGCCTTACGCTTCTCATGGAGTTGCCTGTATACCTAGGTATAATTCAAGAAGATCACCACGCATAGGCCTATTCTACTCATTGCTACCACATAGTAATGCCAAATGTTGCTAGAGTGGCATTGAATTCAAATTAAAAGTTGGCAATTTGTTTTTATTTTATAAGATCTTGTTTTCCTTTGACTCTCGCTATGAAAGGCAAAGAAATAAATCCTAGAAATATCCAAGTTCAACCATTTTTATCACACACTGACAACAGTGCCCATAACCAAGCCAACAATAAACAATACTGCCACAATGTGGACTGAAAGTTAAACTCCCCAATTGCATAAAGATTCCTCTATTTAGAAAGGAAGGAATCGAAGAACAGAATAACCATTAATTAGGAATAAAATCCAAAATTCAACCCAAAGGAGTACAGTAGTGGATGAAACGATCGGCTTGTACTGCCATAAAATGGATTATAACATCCCGAAATATAAGAAACAAGTGTTACACTGTAGCTTCATCAGAAATAAAGTTCATTTCTATGGTTCATTCCATAATTGCCGTAAAGATTTCATGTCCATTAAGTCTGAGAATTCAATCACAGACTAGCTGTCTGACAATCATTCCTAACACGCAGTGTGGTGGGTAACCTGGCTTAATGTATCATAAATTATGAAGAATTTCCAGCATGGCCTGTACTGTACGGAGCTCCACGTCCTTTCAGTAGGTCCTCACTCACAAGGAAGGCGATATGCTAACTGGAGCGGCGTCAAAGCTGACGAAAGTATTCCAGATAGCACTAGCCAATGTTGAGAAATTCCCGTCTTACAGTTATTTAAACAAGGCTACGTACTGTGACCATGTGCCCAAGGATCGTGGTGTGGTAATCCAATCCCATATGTGCCTGAGCCCATTTACACACGAGGCCATACACCATCGTGCTTCTGAACTGGATATTCAGTAGGAAACTACTGTCTCGAGGTGTAACGGTTGGGATGAGCTATAGTTCAGAATACATGTAAAAATGTAAACAACAAAAAAAATAACAAGCCCCATTTAAGACGCAAAGAAACCATCAGGATTTATTCCAGTAAAATACCCAATATAAACGATAGGCCTACAACAAAAATAATCCAGGTTCCTGATCAACTAACTCCTGCACAAAACTTTGCCTAAACAACTATCAAGAAACACATATGCCTATCCTACTCTCTCATAGGGTGTCGAAATTTAAGAATGCTCTTGCTAAATTATTAAAAAATGAAAGAAAACTACCCTACATTTCTGACCTAGTAAACCCTCAGAGACGTCCTATCAACAGAAACAAGAAATGCTATGCTAGAGGCGAAATGACAAAAATCCCTATCTCAATCCTCAGCTACAGTATATACCACAATAAAATGATGCTAAATAATGACATTTGATCCTAAATCAGCCTTACATGTCCTACATGTTGGCATCTAGGCACAACAGAACCCAATAATTGTAATAACAAAAACAAGATGTTCAGTAAAGAACATGTCATTCTTCAAATTCGATGCGTATTGGATGCCAACGGTAGCCAAACCAATGGAGTTCCACTTAGACCAGTCATGACATCTGGCAGAAATGCTTCGCATAAGATAATCCTAATAGGGCGAATGCATTCTAGCGGCCATAAAGAGGAAACTGTTCAATTAAAGCTGTTCCAACGTGCAGGTCGGTGCGCAGCGCGCAACCAGTTGGCCATGATTGTCACCCTCATAGTTCATCTGGTTGCTGTTAGGTGTCTCATGCAGATCCGATAGCAAATGTTGTTAAATTATATATATATATATATATATATATATATATATATTCCATTATAATACGCACCATATAACGCTTAATTTTATAACGTCTGAGTAATTACAAAAGAATAAATATAAATTCAACCAAAGCAACAAAAAAAAACTCTGATAGGTTTTGAACCCCAGTCAAATGGGTAAAAGACTAACGCTTTACCACACATCCAAACATATCCACCGAAATTCATCGTTATCAATTGACTTAACAACGTCTTAGCAAATAATGATTAGGACTAAACGATTTCTTCAGTGGAGTATATCTTTATACACGCATTTCATACAAAGTTTTTATTATTTCTAACAGTTGGCTATATTGCATGCAATGCTCAAATTAGTGAAATATAGGTCAGGCACAGGATATCAGCTGCCATCTTGTCTGGTAACTGAGACGGCTTGGCTTTTTATAGTCACTGCTACCATGTAATATTATAATATGAACTGAAAATATCAAACGGGCCACGTCCTTTAGGACAGTTTAAACCATTGTCGGTTCGATAATCAGAAATAATGGGTTCAAAGTTATCAATTATAATGCTTCCATAATTCACACGGTTGCCATACTTAAATGGTATAGCTGATGACCTTGTAGTTTGGGCGCAAGATTCGTCCCATACGGAGCTATGTTGTTACCAAATTTGGTAGAGATCGAATGATCAGTTTAGTCGTAATTTGATTTTACGTCTTGAACGTTTGAGTGGCCGCCATTCAGTTTTGGTAAAGATGGCGATAATATAAAACATGGTACTGCGCTTCCATTAGTTAGTGCTACCTCAGTACCAAATTTCGTTCAATTCGGTTTCACCGTGTTTGAATTGAGAAGGGTAGGGGGGGGGGGGGGGGGGGGGGGGGGGGAGGCAGACATACCAAATCACTCACAGAAACACAATATTTTGGCCCTGTGTTTATCTCATAAGTCTACTTTCAGTTTTTGCAAAAATCGAAAGTAGGCTAATAACGCAATCTAAACTGTGATAATAACCCAATAATTATATAATGACTTAGTAATCCCCGTCAGCCTAGGCTTCATCCATCACGACGACTGAAATAACACCGGATCCAATAATAATATTATTTATAATACTGGTCATCCAAGTGTATTTATTAATCTCATTTAATTCTCTTTCAGGATTAGGGAATAACCCATCCCATATGTGTTCAATCGTGTTGACTGACTGAAAAGCATCAAACTTTCGTATAATAATATTAATAATCCTAATTATGGTGTCCGCCACTGCTAACATTTAACGCTAAATAAACCTACGTTTACAACGAATTTGACAGAATGTAGCCACTGACATCAAACCCATAATGCCATAACATAACATTATTTACTCTTTATTTAGATGTGGATCGTCATCGCAGTTCGTCAGCTGTTACATCTAAATAGCACTGTCTGTTTTTAATTATCAACTTGATATCATATCTGCTCCATTAATTGATATATATAATTACTTTTTTCCAAATTCCAATTAAATAGTTCATCATATGGTCTTCAAATATTCGTAACAATAATATACTGCCTTCTTAAAATTTCAGCATAATCATTTCACAGCTTAAACATGATTCCTAAATTTTTAATTATCGATATCGTCGTATGGTGTCACCACTATTTATATGGCCTGGCATCTTAGCTACATCATCAACACACAAAATTATTGACTTCAAAATCCAGCTGCATTAGCCTACTTAGCACATTTCTGACTATCTGTTGTTTTTCAATCTTAGTTTTCTATGCTCTCGTGGCCTCTAAATATAATCGTGAGCCTTCCTAGGGTTACCTAAACACACTAGAAACATAAAGTTGCTATCCATTATACCTCACGTTTCTGTACAAAATATTACTGCATATAGTGTGCTGCTGCAAGAATTGTGATACGACTATCATCTTGCTAGTGACTTGACTTAACAATATTCAAGCTGCCAATATGCAATCTATCAAAAATTGCCTTACTGAATTAACCCAGAAAAATGAACCTAACGGAGAATTATCAATGCACTACAGTACGGTAAATACAAGAAATGTTTCGCGTTACTTGCCGTGTGCAGCGCCTTCATCCTGGATTCAAGACATCAAATTCCATCATGATTAGCAATTGGACTCCTTGTCAGATCTTTATCCTGGAATTTGGACCTCCATCTTCCCTCTTTCGGATTTCCTTTTAGCCTCCATCCCTGAATATCCCTTTTCAATGCACGTCATTGCCATTATCAATGAATTTAATACTGCTTGGACGATGAATTTATTAACCAAATTATACACAGCTTCTAACTAATAGCACACATAGGTTATCAGACAAATCCTACACATACACACACATATGCATGAGTGCTCGTGACTTAATGACCACGATACGGCAAGCGCATAATAAAATCAAGAACATTAATATTACTTCCGCAAAGAAATAATAATGACGCGTTATTAGTTGAACTGAAGGAGCACGTTTCTAAGATGTATAGCTTATTTAGTCGATTACAAATTATATTCTAGCTTTTAATGCCCAGGTTTCTGTGCTATTTTATCGATGTGTGCATTAATCAATATAATATGTGTAAATTTGAAGAATATTATATATTGTATGGTGTGAGTACGATCATTTGCTTTCTGTTCATTGAGTATGCCTACATTCAATTGGAACTATTTTCTTTTGGATCAGTTCATCAATTTGAATCTCTGTGGTGTTATCGCTGTAATTTACTCCTTGACATAACTGATCCCTTTAACGTTCACTCATTCAATCGCATTGTGGATAATTGTACCTTCAATTTCCCGTAATTGAACGACTGGATTCTGTTAATTACAACTTCCACCTGACCATGATTGACACATATAACACGACAATCAGGGAATGTTTGTGATCTCTAGCTCTCAACAATCAATTGATGTTACCGCTCTTACGAAGTACGGTACTTCAATAGATGAAACATGATGGAATATAATGCATGCATTCCATACAAGGGAATCGAAATCACTAACTGCCTTGTAATATGATGTGGTTATTATGCACTGGAGGCTCAGAGATAATACAAGTATCCTGGAGCGTCATAATTTAGGAAGATATTGTTGCTGTTTCATTTGAAGACCTTTGACATCGTGGTCATTTAGACCCGTGTACTTGTGTATATGTAGAATTGGAAGCTATGTAGAGATGAAGCGATTAGCTCAGGACAGGGAGGCGTGGAGAGCTGCATCAAACCAGTCAAAAGACTGAAGACTCAATCATCATCAGAATTGGTTAGATAAACAGTGGTGTCTGTAGTGGCGTATGTATTTGTAATTCAGGAACCATCCCAGCATTTTCCTGGAGTTGAAGTCGGAAACTTCAGATCACCACTTCCAGGATGACTAACGTGTGAATCTATCCCACCTATTGTAAGTTTTGCCTCACGAGACTAAGTGTACCCTGTTCCAGCCTTCTGACCCTAAGAAAATTTCTTGGTAGAGCCAGGAATCGAACCTAGAACCCAGGGGAGTCAGCCAAGAAAGCTGGCTACTGTGCCATGAGGCGGACCGATTTATTTATTAACAGCGCTGGATGAGTGTTTCACACCTCTACTATCGTACAATATTTCGTCCTAAGTGCATGAAGTGCTGGAATTGAACGTTGCTTGCAGATGAAAATACTACAGAGGTGAGCAATATTTTTGTTATATTTTCCCCAAACGAAGATTCAGTTCATAACATAAAGGAAAATGTCTTTTGGTAGAGCAAATATACGGTAGTCGCTATTCGTATCAGCGACCTTTCTCCAAATGTATATGCAACATAGGTCAGGGTTTCTCAGATAGAGGAGCGTAGCCACGCGTGGATTACTTTTTTCCGTTACCAGAAAGACACATTTGGAATTCACAAAAAATTGACACAAATTCACAAATATTGAACACATTCCAGATGTTGCGAATAGGCCGTTAGTTTGATTGTCCGGCCAACTGGTAGCAGTTGACAACCCATGACATACCAAGCTATCCACCAAATACAGAGCCTGAATTCTCGTTCATGCAGTAACCCTTACAAGGGATTTATGTTGTGATAACCAATGTTCATTATGCAATAAAGCAATAAAGCAAAAAAAATACAGTCAGTCTGAAAGACTAGACGTTATATAATTTCAAATGACGCATGCTACAAATGCTACATATGTTAGAAAGGCTCAGGAGGGCTTCTCGCTTCGCTCGAAACCCCAGGACTCTTTCAACAGACTCCATTACCAATTAACTTGGGCTTCCTGCGCGGGCACCTCTTTAAGGGTCACTCTGTATTTGAGTCTGACATCTTTTACAACTCTTTAAGAGTCACCCATTATTTGAATCTGATATCTTGCAAACCTGTCACCCTGTATTTGAATTGAATCTAACATACTGTACACCTCGTTAAGTTTCACCCTGTAATTTGCTCTGACATCCTGCACACCTCTTTAGGAGGCACCCTGTATTCTTATCTGGCATCTTGTATATCTCTTTAGAAGCCACCCTGTATTCTTGTGTGACATCTTGTTCACGTCTTTAGGAGTCACCATGTATTCTTGTCTGACATCTTGTGAACCCCTTTAGGAGTCACCCTGTATTCTTGTCTGACATCTTGTTCACGTCTTTAGGAGTCACCCTGTATTCTTGTCTGACATCTTGTGAACCCCTTTAGGAGTCACCCTGTATTCTTGTCTGACATCTTGTGAACCCCTTTAGGAGTCACCCTGTATTCTCCTCTACCATCTTGTACACCACTTTAAGAGTCACCTTGTATTCTTATCTGGCATCTTGTATATCTCTTTAGGAGTCACCCTTGTATTCTTATCTGGCATCTTGTACTGTATTTTGCTCTGACATCCTGCACATCCTGTATTCTTGTGTGACATCTTGTACACCTCTTTAGGAGTCACCCTGTATTCTTCTCTGGCATCTTGTACTGTATTTTGCTCTGACATCCTGCACATCCTGTATTCTTATGTGACATCTTGTACACCTCTTTAGGAGTCACCCTGTATTCTTGTCTGACATCTTGTGAACCCCATTAGGAGTCACCCTGTATTCTTCTCTGACATCTTGTGAACCCCTTTAGGAGTCACCCTGTATTCTCCTCTACCATCTTGTACACCACTTTAAGAGTCACCTTGTATTCTTATCTGGCATCTTGTATATCTCTTTAGGAGTCACCCTGTATTCTCCTCTACCATCTTGTACACCACTTTAAGAGTCACCTTGTATTCTTGTGTGACATCTTGTACACCTCTTTAGGAGTCACCCTGTATTCTTGTCTGGCATCTTGTACTGTATTTTGCTCTGACATCCTGCACATCCTGTATTCTTGTGTGACATCTTGTACACCTCTTTAGGAGTCACCCTGTATTCTTGTCTGGCATCTTGTACTGTATTTTGCTCTGACATCCTGCACATCCTGTATTCTTGTGTGACATCTTGTACACCCCTTTAGGAGTCACCCTGTATTCTTGTCTGACATCTTGTTCACGTCTTTAGGAGTCACCCTGTATTCTTGTCTGACATCTTGTGAACCCCTTTAGGAGTCACCCTGTATTCTTGTCTGACATCTTGTGAACCCCTTTAGGAGTCACCCTGTATTCTCCTCTACCATCTTGTACACCACTTTAAGAGTCACCTTGTATTCTTATCTGGCATCTTGTATATCTCTTTAGGAGTCACCCTTGTATTCTTATCTGGCATCTTGTACTGTATTTTGCTCTGACATCCTGCACATCCTGTATTCTTGTGTGACATCTTGTACACCTCTTTAGGAGTCACCCTGTAATCTTGTCTGACATCTTGTGCACCTCTATAGGAGTCACCCTGTATTCTTATCTGGCATCTTGTACACCTCTTTAGGAGTCACCCTGTATTCTTATCTGGCATCTTGTACACCTCTTTAGGAGTCACCCTGCATTCTTTTCGCTTCGCTCAAAGCCCCAGGTCGCTCGACGCCCCAGGACTCTTTCAACAGACTCCATTAACCATTAGCTTCTGCTTCCCGCATGGCTGTATGACGTCACGCACTCGCTTCCTGCGCGGCTGCATGACGTCTCGTCCGTCTCCGTTACGCATAACTTTAGACTCAAGCATAACGACGAAGTCGACAAGATCATTTGAAATGATAAAACTACTCGCCGTTTGTGCTTGCTCGCTGTAAGCAACTTCCCCTCTTCCACCTGCAGTCGAGGCTCGGAGGGAGGGCTAGAGGAGGAAAATAAACCTGCATATGTGGCCGACCAAAAGCACAGAATATAGGAAACGTAGCTCTGCAGACTGTTGAGCATTGTTTTTCCGAGGCTATATTTCAGGCATGAACACCATGGGGAAGCGTAATTTGAATATCTGAGGCAGTGACGTAGCCAGTATTATGTTCGCGGGTCTAAATTAAACTTTAGTTCCTGCTTTCTGCATCTACCAGCCAATTCGTCTTCTCACACAACGTATAAATAAAATCCCCTCCACCACCACAAAATCAACTCAAATACACATGATAATTGATAGCCTTAGGGTTATGGAGTTTGAGTCTGAATGCCACGAGAGAGTTCGATCCCAAAGGGTTCCGATCATGAAATGGTATTCCGTGGTTTCCCATTTCAGTTCCAGGAGAATAACATGGCCGTACCTTCTCATAGGCCACAAGGCCGGTTCCTTCCAAATCCTTGCCCACTTCCATTCAAATAGGCTACATTCATTTCATTTCTCATTAACTCTTCTGATGAGGTTAGCATAAATAAGAGTACAAGACCGTAAAATCCATACGACACATAGACTCATTCAATTTTGGAATTCGTCCTCACACCCTCAGCAGTTTATTAATTTTCTTGATGAGAATTACACATCTTGGATTTATTTAATTTTTCATAATTATCTTCTGGAACTGATGAACAAAATTTGTTGTTTTTGTTATCATGTATTGTTATTTGTGCTCTTCAGGTGCTTGACAGTCACTTCATAAATGCAGATGCCTCAAGGTTTGACTCCTTTGCTGTAACAATTCGATAAGACGCCCGTTGCGCTGGTGCCAAGATTTCTATACTTGATTGTGGTACCGGTAGTGATTGTTGTTTGAGGTAGGGCATTGCCATCCCACCCCCACCCCTAATGTTTGACATCCTTGCAATACTTATTTCATCGATTTCAAAAATTTGATGCACTGAGTTTCTCACCACGCTCTATTTAGTATGGACTGATGATAGGTAACGCTATAATTTACGAATTGGCTCCTTCCTTGTTTATATCGCACATGCTGTACAATGTATTACATAAACTACCAACACTATGATATCTGCGTTCGATTGTCGGCTCTATCAAGAAATTTAATTCTAGTATGAAATTTGGAGTTCATTCTAATCACAGTCATCTTACAGATAATTTTGGCTTCCAACTTCTGTTCCATGCAATTTCCGGGACAGTACTAGTAACCAGTGGTTATTGATCTTTGCAGTGATAAATAGGAAAATGAATCTATTGAAATTTGGCTTATACTGCAGTGCAAATCCATATCCGGCTGGGAGTTTTAACATACAGTACTCAATTTTACCCTTTCAGTAATGATACACTGAAATACGTCGGACTGAGCTGAGGGAAATATACTTAATGTATCTGTTCAAGAGACTTGGGAGTGAAAATTAATAGATTTAAACTACAATCCCTCATTTTCAGAGGCCCACGATTAACTCTTCGTGTTCCTCATAGTGAATATGTGATACATATTTCCATAATTATTAATACGAACACAAATGAAACAGATTCCCTGTCAATACACATGAGATTTTCGAAGTGAAATGCCATGTCCTGTGGTTCGGATTGCACGTCAAAAGGAGGTCCCTTGGATTATGATCGCGAGATAAACGGCCACAAAAAACAAGCTTTTTACTAATGAAGCATGTTAAAATGAACTTCCATTACCCGTTTAGCTATATTTTCTTGCCAAATATTCGAGGTTACTGTGCAATTATTTTGCATTGCTGCATGGAATTAAGGCCTGGAATCGTTCATTCACCACTCTCTCTCTCTCTCTCCCTCTCTCCACGTCGCGTTACTGCATGGAGTAATGCGGAGTTCACCGCATTAGATCTTGGCGCTATGCTTGGCTTAAACGGGTGACAAAATTTCCCTTGTGGTTGTCATTGTCATAATGTGTCGCCTAACATGCGCATGCACTGTTACTGGAATATTACCGTACGGACGTGCCTGTAGTAACACACAGTGTATGACAGCCAGTGTCTAGTACAATGCGAAATGTTAATTACAGTAAATATGATTGTACATGAATGTGTAGTATTCAGCGTAGTAGCGCTGTCGCAAAGCCCCCAAATAAATCAACAAAACCATAGCTAGGAATTTTTAACCATGATATATAACTATAAATAAAGATTTTGAAACACTTTCAAGTGCCTAAGAGGCATGAAACCAAGATGCTGGCCGTGATAATTTCCGAAATCCAATTGCCTTTTCTCGGAACCTATGACAGTTATTAGAGTGAAATGTTATTCAAAGGTAGAAGACTATACGGGGAAATTATAGACGGAATGTTGGAGACCAGGACAAAAATGAAACTAACATTGTGGTCGTGTGAATTTTCAAGATACAACTGACTTTTCTCGGAACATTTAGAAACAATCCAGGCGTTGGCAGTGGTTATCCTGAGTGTGGTTTTCCCCGGGTTTCTCTCCACTCCCTCCAGACAAATGTCGAAAAACTACCTTTTTTCACGTCCTGGAGAACTTACCCCATCCGACCTTAATATATTGCAGCTACACACACAACTAAAGTTGCAACAGAAGCACAGATTATCATACAAATTCCAGACTCACACGAGTACACGGGACTGATGACCAAGCCCTAGTATGAATTAGCAATACATTTGTTTCTTGCGACCTATACATTAGCTTCAACGAAGATTGATAGAAGAGTAATTTTATGGATTCAAGAATTTTTGACGGGTCGTTAGCAGAAAGTGAAAGTCGAAGGCCTATTCTTGATGAAATTACCGTAACGTGGGGTATTCCTCAGAGCAGCGTAATCGTAACTTTGCTATTTTAGGCGTTTATAAATGACTTACGAACTGGGATTCGCAGTGACTGTCGATTGTTTCCGGACGATTGTGTAATATATCGAAAGATACATGACTCACAAGACAACGCAGTACTTCTAGATGACCTGAACCTGGACTATAAGTGGGCGATTGAAAATAAAATGAATCTAAACTCAAGAAAATGTAGTCTCATAAAAATAGAGAAAGGGCGAAGGCAAGATTTTCAATATAACATTGGCTCGGATATATTTGTAGAAGAAGATTCTTGCAAATATTTGAGCGTTCATGTAAGGAATGATATGAAATGGAGTAGTCATGAAGGATGTGTAGTTTCTAAACCTTACAAACCCCTGCACTTTGTAATGAGGGTATCAAAAGGAAGTAGTACCTCTGCTAAAGAATTAGGATATTTGTCACTAATAAGACCTATTCTGGAATACACCTCGGTGGTTTGGGATCATATCAGGTAGGGCTCATCAATGAGTTGGAAATGGTACAAAGAGAGGGTGCTAGATTTGTGCTCTGTGACATTAAACCCATAAACAGTGTGAGCCGTATGTGAAAGAAACATGGGTGGGGATCACTTGAGGCTAGGAGGATAATATCTAGAGTATGCGCTACGTAGGC
The DNA here is from genome assembly GCA_946902985.2 of Meconema thalassinum. NCBI lineage: Eukaryota > Metazoa > Arthropoda > Insecta > Orthoptera > Tettigoniidae > Meconema > Meconema thalassinum. The sequence goes on along the minus strand of OX336389.2, from coordinate 293,558,551 downwards.
CTACAACGCGTATACAAATCAACGAGCAATGGGTGAGCTTAGCAAACGTATGGGAAAGCCCACTTACATGAGTAGGAGTGATCATCCTTTCAAAGTTAGGGCTGACCACAGCGTACCAATTATGGTAAATATTCTTTCGTTAACCTTGCCATTGATAACTGGAACTCTCTACCTGCCGCAGTCTTAGAGCCTTGTCACAAACATAGAGGCGTGTAAAGAAAAGACTGACGATTTGTGTAAATACTCCAGTTTAATTGTTATTGAATTGTTATGTATAATTATTTATTTGTTATGTATACCAATTTTGTCATCGAGGGACACACCCCCAATTGCAAATAAATGAATGAATTAATGAATGAATGAATCTATAAGCCTGAAATGTAGTACACGGATAGAAAGCTGTATGGGAAATCCATTGATGTAATTTTCAAAACGGTGAATTTTAGGATACCGTCGTGTGGTAGTACAAACTTTTAAAATTCAACGACTATTTCCCAGAATCTATAACAAATTACTTGAAATTTTTTGCTCGATCAAGAATTGTACAACAAGTAAACTGACATGTAGGCCTATTATGAAATCGCAATTAGTAACAAACCAACATGGTGGACGCGTGCAGTTTTACTATATAAAGGCCCTTTCTGGCGACTAAATAAACATAGTACATAAGACTTAGCTTAACAAACATGTACTATGAGATGACAAATATGGCGTAATTCAATAGTGTTCAAAAATTGAAACGGTATGTCTAGTTTTATTGATATGCGATAGGCCATCACATGGACGCTTGATTTAATTGGGAGGGAAAGGATCGTTAAATTATACGGTAACTAGCAAGCCAACCCGGCTTCGCCCAGGAACAGTTATGAATGCATTAGGCTACGTGATAAGCGCTTTTTCCCCCCAATGTCAATGAACAACGACCAATATCCGTTTTACGTCTCGGCATGATGGGTTAAACTCACTGACTGGACTATTAATTATATTATCAAGGAGATGCATGTTCAATGAATTCTTGTCAGACGAAATTTAAGAATGGCGAGGTGCATGAAACATAAATCCCCCTTCCGGCCAATCTTAACTTGACTGTGAATTTTGCGGAACGAAACGTTCACAGGCGAAATGAAGAAAAGCTGAGTTGCACTTCCAGGGAAACTCCAAACACAACCACTCTTCTCTAAAGTTTTTAACTCAACATGACTCGACAGTTTGCTGCTGGCTGTATCTGGGGCAATAAGCTCGTCCACTAGCTAAGCTGTAACTGGAGTGATAGACTCGCCCCTAGCTATCTCTTAAACTGTCGCCTCAGTAACTGAATGGAGATTGTTGGAAGAAATGAAAACGTAAAAACACTTCTTGTAGGCGATGTATTGAAGATAGAGATATGCTCTCCCGGGCTTTTTTGTAGAACTTTTCATGCTGTACAATTCTTACACTCATAGTATATAGATATTTTAACCGTTTGCCCAGCGTAAGCTTAAAAAGCGCACGGACGCCAGTTTTTTTCGACCTTTTCACTGAAATGGTTAGTGCTTGACTTCCTTTGGTCATAAATAAATACCTCTGGGGCGGACCGTCTCCTCTTTCACTTTCCTATCTGCCTTTCATGGCTCTCCTTCCTTCCGAGTCCCTCAATCCGCATTCTTCGAGGGATGAGGGCATTTCTTTTCCCCCTGTCCTTTATTTGCCTTATTCTCCATTTGTTTCCCATCTCTTCTTCTAGTATATAAGTTAGTAGTTAGTTTTAGTTATAGTTTACATTTCATTATCATCTTCACGATCACCAAAACCATTATGGGCCGATAAGCTAGATGTTAGACCCCTTAAAACAACAATTATCATCATCATCATCATCATAAATAAATTATTTTCTACAGAATCCTTCCTCGAGATATCCTTTACAGAATGGCGAAAACCGCATCAAAATCCATTCAGTGGTTCTCGAGATTACCCGTGACATCCAAGAATCGGGGACTTGGTTTTATACTAAGTAGAGATTATACGCCAATCAGTATAATTTAATATAATAAAATCCCCCTTCCGTCCAATCTTAAATTGACTGTGAATTTTGGGGAATGAAAAGTTCACAGGCGAAATTAGAGTTGCGAAATATAGAAAACCCGAGTTGCACTTCCAGGGAAATTCCAAACACAACCACCCTTCTCAGAAGTCTTAACTCAACACGACTCAACGGTTTGCTGCTGGCTGTATCTGGGGCAATAGGTTCACCCGCTAGCTGGGCTGTAACAGAGATGATAGACTGGCCCTAGCTGGCTCGTATACTGTCGCCTCAGTAGTAGCATGGACATGGTTGGGAGAAATTAAAACGTAAAACCACTTATAGCGGGCGATGTATTGAAGATAGACATATGCTCTCACGGACTTTTTTGTAGAACTTTTCATGCTGAACAATTCTTACACTCATAGTATTTAGATATTTTTAACGGTTTGCCTAGCGTAAGCTTACAAAGCGTTCGGACGCCAGGTTTCTTTTCGACTTTTCCACTGAAATCGTTACTGCTCGGCTTCCGATCATAAATGAATTATTTTCTACAGAAATTATCCTCGAGATATCCTTTACAGAATGGTGAAATCCGCATCAAAATCCATCCAGTGGTTCTCGAGTTTACCCGCAATATCCAAGAATCGGGGACTTTGTTTTATACTAAGTAGAGATAATTATAACATTGGTATAATGTGAAGTGACTTGATGTGACGCAAATTACGTGGTTCAGATCTTCACGGAACTTCTTCTTTAAAATAATTTTTGAGTTTCTTAATAATACCGCATCTATTACGGACCAAAGTCCATATCGAGTAATTCAGTAGCTATAATTTATGTTTCAAAGATAAAGGAACAATTTTATTGCCGCATATAGGCTATTATATTTCAGAAGTGAAATATATATTTTATTAATTGTTTATTTTCGTTGCTGTTGTTGTTGTTGTTGTAATTGTTGTTGAAGATTATTATTCATTTAGGGCGTTTGCATTATCGTGGTCATCAGCCCTGTGTGCTTGTGTGTGTGGAATTTAACTGAACACCTGTATCATTGTAATGGCTGTACTGGTATATTTATTCATTATTGAGGTTTGGATTATGCAGGAGGCAGCCGTGCAAATAAATTAGGTACCATTCCGGAACATTCTTGGAGTAGAAAACCACTTCTTGGATGGCTGAGATTGGATTTAAAGATGTCTTTACTCGGTTTTGCCTCACAAAGCTGAGTCCCCTCCCTTCCATATTTCAGACCAGAATTTAAATTCTTGGCAGAGCTGGGAATTAAACCCAAGCCTCATTGTTGGCAGCCAAGAATGCTAGCCACTACATTTTTTAGCTCTATTTTTGTTTGCTTGTCCCGTGCCGATTCCTAGTCGTCAATGTTTGAGCAGTCTCCATGCCAATCCCTGCGGACATTATTGGCCAGATGGCGTTTTGAAACCACATCTGCTTCGTACCCGTAACCTGAGTGAAACGTCGGAACCTCGGAAGGCCTGTCGGAGTTGCTTAAGAAGCAACGGGACTCGGTGAGACAACGTCTACATCAATTGGTCCTCAATCGGTTTCAGGAAGTCCCCAGATGGCAATGTAGTCTCTACCGACTGTAGTGGCTACGCGCGCTAAAGCGCTGCGTTAGGTCAAGGGGCCAAGCTCTCTGCTGACTCGGTAGACGCGTGGGTTCGAGCCTCACCGTCGGCTGTCCTTGAAATGGTTTTCCGTGGTTTCCCATTTTCAACACCAGGCAAATGCTGGGACAGTACCTTCTGACAGGCCACGGCCGCTTCCTTCCCCATCCTTGCCCAGTTTCATTCATCTTCATCCATTCCATCTCTCATCCCGACGCGCAGGTCGCCCACGGGCGTCGACTAGAAAGACCTGCACTCGGCCTCTCAGGAGGCTACGCGACAAAAAATAAAAAATAAATGTAGTCTCTAAGTTGATTAACCAACTGTCAGACTGAATAATTATCGCACTTTCAGTATTTGTCGGCAAATTTCAAATAAAGTCGGCTAAAATAACCTAAGCTAAATTTGGAATATTGGACCAGGACGAGCTATTTGAAATATAAATATTTTTTTAACTACTGATATGACCTGAAACACACATGTTAATATTATTGGTTTCACGTACTTTTTAACTACTGCGGCTTTTAGAGACACCGGGGTGCTGGAATTTTGCTCCGAAGGGGATCTTAAACTTGCCAGTAAATCTGCTGGCATGGCTCCCTCACATTTGCGCACCCTCAGATGCCAACTGTCTTCGTCAGGATTCGATCATGCAACCTTGGGAACAGGAGGCGACAACATCACCGCTGAGCCACGCAGCCAGTTAAGAAAAAGAAATCAGATAGCACATAACATTATGTTAACAAGAAACGAGAAATTCTCAGTTTTACCTGCTTGGTGAATTCTGACACCCTGGACGTTCTCGTAGTTATTCAACATAACTTAATTAGAAAGCAAACTGGCGATATTTTTTACCTGTCCAACGGAGCTTTGGGACAAGGTTTGATCCGTGTTCACAATCTGTGCAGATCACGGGACTGTCGGTCAACATTCAACGGTGAATTGGCATGAAAGACCCCATCAATCGATTTTCTGCAACAATAATGTGCCCCTCTAAAGTAAAGTTGCAGCACTCCAAGGATTTTAAAAGTCTTAACAGGTAAGGGGCCGTAATAAATATGAAAACCTGTTAAAAATACCAAAGAATGCTTAATTTTACGTATGCCTAATTGGAAGTGGGTGTTCAATAAAATCTCTAAATACCGGGCATTGCACTCTTAAAATTATTATTAAACTATAGTAGTTATACCTGGTCTGAACGGGTTAGTTCACTGCGTTTCTATGATCATGGAGCGTAGCCAAGCGTGTTAAGTCCCGCTTCTCGGGAACGAGTAAATTACAGCCATTCCGAAGATGATAAATTTGAAAACTGGTGCTGATAGCGGACGTCTTGAATGTGATTTAATCCAAGGATTTTCCTCCCTCCCTGTAAGTTTATGCTGGGATGGTATCTTGTTTTAAGTCCCAGAGCACCTTCCTCAAACCCAAACCTTAATAAATGCAGTTACACACAGTATCACAGTCACCACAGAAACACAGGTGACCAACCAAATCCAACATAAGCACACGGGACTGATGACCAAGATTTCCCAAGACCATAAACTGAATCAAAATCAAGAATGAAGCTTGTATAGTTATATAGTTTTGATAGTTTGACAGTTTTGACAGTTGCCGCTGCCCCCCCCCCCCCCCCCCCCTGTCGTAAAATGAAAGTTGGCCTCGTGATGCACTATTTGGTCAACTATGTTAGAAGTGGTTCTTTTTACAAAGGTAAGTCTAGGTATTTTTTAAAATCTGTAACTTTAACGTTAACATGAAGACTGGAGTGTCATAAAACAAGTGTTTAAATGCATGGGAGTTTTAAATTTTAAATAATAAATATCATGATCGTCGTTCGTAAGAGTTAAGTGTAGGACATACGACGTGACTAATAGTTTTCCGTACATTACTTTTATATAAGTACTAGCAGTAGTGCCCGGCTTCGCCCGTAGTTTTTTTTATGGATGATAATTAATACTACTACAGAACTGGCACATGATACTTAAACTAACAGAAAATACATATTTTTAAATATAACTTTTTGTGGTGGTGGTGGTGGTGGTGGTGGTGGTGGTGGTGGTGGTTGTAGTGGTGGTGACAAGTGGTACAGTATAATGGACGTAACATTCAGGTCATTTTCCCTTTATGATAATAATGAATAGGGAAACGGCTGATTACTAACCATAGCACTGACACATGTAATTTACAAACAAATTTTAAAATACATTTAGAAAGAGGTATAAGTGGAATAAGACACTGCCTAGGGCCTATATCTCATTGGCTGTTAGAAATGTAGAGACCAATTGTGTCGTGTTTTGTCGCATAGCGCCGTAGGATAATAATAAGAACACTTTGGAAAACTTCGACTGTCCCGAGCTCCTGAGGTAGAATAGTATCATTTATCGCCACATAGCGCTCAACGATAATCTTCGGAATAAATGAAGGTAAATTTGAAAGCACCAACGCTTATTGCAGCTGATAACCTCAACGTACTGCACCAACACCATTGCACGTATACAGAGGCATAATATGTTCACGATGATAACTGTTTTAAGGGGCCTAAGAAATCTTTTTTTTTTTACTAATTACTCCCCGTGACTGCAATTTATAAGCAGCGCAAGATTTAACTATTTTCGCAATTCTGCACCAGAACACTGGTAGGGGCGACGTGATGCAGCCCGAATTGTCAGTCAACAATGGACTTATTAAAATCTCTTACAGTTACACTACTACGGACATGAATGGTTCTAGGGCCTTAATACGTGGTTTTCAAGTTCAGTTTCTTTGTTATTCTAAATGTAGGGAATGGAGAGCGTTGTCCGAAATTTAAAGTGGACAGTGTCACCCGCAGGGTTCCAAAGGGTAAGTATACAAAATGTGGTTCAGTTCGGTGAAACGGTGTAAATTTGAGCCAAATGACCTAAATGCAGGGAATGGAGTGGTTTGTCCAAAATTTCAAGCCGACAGTGTCATTCGTCGGGTTCCAAAGGGTAAGTAGGCTATGTGAAATTTGGTTCAGATCTGTGAAACGGTGTGGATTTGTGACAAAGGGCCTAAATGCAGGGAATGGAGTTGTCTGTCCGAAATTTCATGCAGACAGTGTTACTCGCAGGGTTCCAAAGTGTAAGTATACAAATTTTGGTTCAGATAGGTGAAACGGTGTAGATTTGTGCCAAAGGGCATAAATGCAGGGAATGGAGTGGTTTGTCCGAAATTGCATGTAAACAGTGTTTGTTACTCGCAGGGTTCCAAGGGGTAAGTATATAAATTTTGGTTAAGTTCAGTGAAAAGGTGTAGATTGTGCCAAAGGGCCTAAATGCAGGGAATGGCCTGGTCTGTCATAAATTTCATGTGGACAGTTTTACTTGCAGGGTTCCAGAGGGTAAGTATAAAACTTTCGGTTCAGATTAGTGAAACGGTGTAGATTTGTGCTAAAGGGCATAAATGCAGGGAATGGATTGGTTTGCCCGAAATTGCATGTAAACAGTGTTACTCGCAGGGTTCCAAAGGGTATGTATACAAATTTTTGTTCAGATCGGTTAAGCGGTGTAGATTTTTGCAAAAGGGCCTAAATGCAAGGAATGGATTGGTCTGTCCAAAATTTAACATAACTTAGCCCAAACTATTCCTCTTGAATTTGGCTATCATATACAATAATAATTTTTCGAATCTGACTGGTAGTTTCAGAGATTAGTGCGTTTAAACACACAAACACACAAACACACAAACTCTTCAGCTTTATTATATTTATAGCAGTAGTGCCCGGCTTCGCCCCGTGGATTAATTTGTTATATGGATGATAATGAATACTACTACAGCACTGGCACATGATACTTAAACTTACAGAAACCAATATTTTAAAAATATATCTTTTTGTGGTGGTGGTGGTGGTGGTGGTGGTGGTGGTGGTGGTGGTGTTGGTTCTAGTGGGGGTGATAAGTAGCACAGTATAATGGACGTAACATTCAGGTCAATATCCCGTAATGATAACTATGAATAGGGAAACAGCAATTTAATAACTACAGCACTGACACATGTAATTCACAAACAAATTTACAAAAAAAAAAAAAGTAGAAAGAGCAGTAAGTGAAACAAAAGACATTGCCTAGGGCCTATATCTCATTGGCTGTTAAAAGTGTAGAGACAAATAGAGTCGTCTTTTGTCCATAGCGCCGTAGGGAAATAATAAGATCTTTTTGGCAAATTTCGACTGTCCCGAGCTACTGAGGTAGCAATAGTATCATTTATCGCCACAAAGAGCTTAACGATAAGTTTCGGAATAAATGAAGGTAAAATAGGAAGCACCAACGCTTATTGCAGCAGATAACCTCAATGTACTGCACCAACACCATTGCACTTATACAGAGGCATACTATTTTCATGATGATATCTGTTTAAAGGGGCCTAAGAAATCTTTTTGCACTAATTACTCCCCGTGACTGCAATTTATAAGCAGCGCAAGATTTAACTATTTTCGCAATTCTGCACCAGAACACTGGTAGGGGTGACGTGATGCAGCCCGAATTGCCAGTCAACAATGTACTTATTATAATCTCTTACAGTTACACTACTACGGACATGAATGGTTCTGGGGCCCAAATACGTGGTTTTCAAGTTCATTTTGTCTGTTATTCTAAATGTAGGGAATGGGTAGCGTTGTCCAAAATATCAAGTGAACAGTGTTATCAGCAGGGTTTCAACGTGTATGCAAAATTTGGTACAATTAAGAGAAACGGTGTAGATTTGTGATGAAGGGCCTAAATGCAGGGAATTGACGGGTCTGTCCAAAATTTCATGCAGACAGTGTTACTCGCTGGGTTCCAAAGGGTAAGTACACAAATTGCTGTTCAGATCGGTGAAACGGTGTAGATGTGTGCCAAAGGGCCTAAATGCAGGGAATGGAGTGGTCTCTCCGAAATTTCATGTAAACAGTGTTACTCGCTGGGTTCCAAAGGGTAAGTATACGACTTTTGATTGAGATTGGTGAAAGGGTGTATATTTGTGCCAAAGGGCCTAAATGCAGGGAATGGACAGGTCTGTCTTAAATTTCCCGTATGCAGTGTTACTCGTAGGGTTCCAATGGGTAAGTATACAAATTTTGGTTCAGATCGGTGAAACGGTATAGATTAGTGCCGAAGGGCCTAAATGCAGGGAATGGAGTCATCTGTCCGAAATTTCATGTAAACAGTGTTACTCGCAGGGTTCCAAAGGGTAAGTATACAACTATTGGTTCAGATTGGTGAAAGGGTGTAGATTTGTGCCAAAGGGCCTAAATGCAGGGAATGAGGTGGTCTCTCCAAAATTTCATGTAAACAGAGTTATGCGCAGTGTTCCAAAGGGTAAGTATACACATTTTGGTTCAGATCGGGGAAAAGGTGTAGATTTGAACCAAAGGGCCTAAATGCAGGGAATGGACTATTCTGTCATAAATTTCACGTAGGCAGTGTTACCATCAGTGTTCCAAAGGGTAAGTATACAAATTTTGGTTCAGATAGGTGAAACGGTGTACGTATCACTATCCATAACGCCAGCGCATGCGGATAGAGTTGTTCGGGAGTATTTGTTCTACCGACGTACTGAACAAAAATCAATCTTGAAGGTTACCTGAGAGGTGTAGCCTAATGCTGCATAGCCTAAACTATTCCTCTTGAATCAGGCTATCATATAAAAAAGAATTTTTAGAATCGGATTGGTAGTTCCAGAGATTAGCGCGTTTAAACACATAAACACACAAACTCTTCAGCTTTATTATATTAGTATAGATAAGTACAGGGTTATCGAAAAATAATGCCAACATTTCAAAAAATTATAGCACCGAAACCCTTTATGTTAAACGTATAATTCTTTCACTGAACGCCAGCTGGTTAAAGTAAGTTTTGTTTTTGACGGGACGTGACCTTGCTATGCGCACACTAGATGCGCGGTAGCCAAGGTCGGCCGGGGGCGCGCGCGCTAATGAAGTCCTGACCTAACCCCTTTGGATTTTTTTTCTTTGGGTACATTAAAAACATTGTGTATGCAGAAGAAATTCGGGATTTGGATCACCTGCGGGAGCGAATTTCTGCCGCCATCTTGACAGTTACTCTTGAAATGATTGCACGTACCAATCCAGCCATTGGGAAAGCGTGCATTCAATGCTGATGATGGTGGTCGGACTGGCCTATTTTTTTTCTCTACAGTCCCTGTTTCCTTAAACTGGTTAAACCATCGAATGACAGCTTTGTAATCAGGTGCAGTTTGTCGGGCGGTGCAGTCATTGGTGCGCGCGCGCCCCCGGCCGACCTTGGCTACTGCGCATCTAGTGTGCGCATAGCAAGGTCAAGTCCCCTCCAAAACAAAACATACTTTAACCAGCTGGCGTTCAGTGAAAGAATTACACGTTTAACATAAAGGATTTCGGTGCTATAATTTTTTGAAATGTTGACTTTATTTTCGATGACCCTGTGTAAGTATAGATAGATATGATAATTGGTGAGACTCGTGCGAGGGCTCATTTTTCTCGGAATTACGCACTCATTCTCGTGGATTTTTTTTCCAAATGTTAACAAACTACAAGGTCATTGACTTGAGAGTTTGAGAACCCATAATTTTAGAGACTTGTATAAGAGCTCATTTTACTCGTGATTATGCCCTCTTTACTGTGGATTATTTATTTTTCCAAATTTTAGTAAACTTCAAGGCCATTGTAGTTTTGTGCCAAAGGACCTAAATCCAGGGAATGGAGTGGTCTGTCCGAAATTTCAAGCAGACAGTGTCGTTCGACGGGTTCCAAAGGGTAAGTACGTGAAATTTGGTTCAGATCTTTGAAACGGTGTAGATTTGTGCCAAAGGGCCTAAATGCAGGGAATGGAGTCTGTCCGAAATTCCATGCAGACAGTGTTACACGCAGGGTTCCAAGGGGTAAGTATACACATTTTTGGGTTCATATCGGCGAAAAGGTGTAGATTTGTGCCAAAGGGCATAAATGCAGGGAATGGAGTGGTCAGTCCGAAATTGCATGTAAACAGTGTTACTCGCAGGGTTCCAAGGGGTAAGTAGACAAATTTTGGTTAATTTCGAGGAAAAGGTGTAAATTTGTGCCAAAGGGCCTAAATGCAGGGAATGGACTGATCTGATATAAATTTCATGTAGACAGTGTTACTCGCAGGGTTCCAAAGGGTAAGTATACAAATTTTTGTTCAGACCGGTTGAACGGTGTAGATTTTTTCCAAAGGGCCTAAATGCAGGAATGGAGTGGTCTGTCCGAAATTTAACATAACCTAAACTATTCCTCTTGAATCTGGCTATCATATACAAAAATAATTTTTCGAATCTGACTGGTAGTTCCAGAGATTAGCGAGTTAAAACTCACAAACACACAAACTCTTCAGCTTTAATATACACACATCAAAAAATGTTTTGCATCACCTCGGTTCCCAGATCTCCGGCATATAGACGTTGACTGTGTATATTGTATCCAAGATACAGTCCCTTTGACTGTTCATAGATGTCACTAAAACTGCTCAAAGATGTAAACAACCATGCATGAGCAGGGCCTATTAGACGGAGGGGGTACGACAGCCGATCAGTTCCAGTCATTCCACCAGGACGAAGGTACGCTGCTCATGTTGTCTGTAGTTCTACCATGCCTAGAAGGTCAATACCGCAGTTCGATCGCGTCCGCATTGTTACTTTGTGTCAAGAAGGGCTCTCAACAAGGGAAGTTTCCAGGCGTCTCAGAGTGAACCAAAGCGATGTTGTTCGGACATGGAGGAGGTACAGAGATACAGGAACTGTCGATGACAGGCCTCGCTCAGACCGCCCAAGGGCTACTACTGTAGTGGATGACCGCTACTTACGGATTGCCGCTCGGAGGAACCCTGACAGCAATGCCACCATGTTGAATAATGCGTTTCGTTCAGCCACAGGACTTCGTGTTTCAACTCAAACTGTGCGCAATAGGCTGCATGATGCGCAACTTCACTCCCGACGTCCATGGCGAGGTCCAGCTTTGCAACCCCGACACCATGCAGCGCGGTACAGATGGGCCCAACAACATGCTGAATGGACCCCACGGAATTGGCATCACGTTCTCTTCACCGATGAGTGTCGCATATGCCTTCAACCAGACAATCGTCGGAGACGTGTTTGGAGGCACCCTGGTCAGGCTGAACGTCTTAGACACACTGTCCAGCGAGTGCAGCAAGGTGGTGGTTCCCTGATGTTTTGGGGTGGCATTATGTGGGGCCGACGTACGCCACTGGTGGTCATGGAAGGCTCCGAAACGGCTTTACGATACCTGAATGACATCCTCCGACCCATAGTGCAACCATATCGGCAGAATATTGGAGAGGCATTTGTCTTCATGGACGACAATTCTCGACCTCATCGTGCACATCTTGTGAATGCGTTCCTTCAAGATAACGACATCGCTCGACTACAGTGGCCAGCATGTTCGCCAGACATGAACCCTATCGAACATGCCTGGGATATGTTGAAAAGGGCTGTTTATGGACGTCTTGACCCACCAACCACTCTGAGAGATTTACGCCGAATTGTCGTTGAGGAGTGGGACAATTTGGACCAACAGTGTCTTGATGAACTTGTGGATAGTATGCCACGGCGAATACAGGCATGCATCAATGCAAGAGGACGTGCTACTGGGTATTAGAGGTAGTGGTGTGTACTGCAATCTGGACCACAAATGCTGAAAGTCTAGCTGTATGATGGTACAACATGCAATGTGTGGGTCTCATGAGCAATAAAACGAGCTGAAATGTTGTTTGTGTTGATCTCTATTCCCTTTGTATTTAACGGTTCCGGAACTCTTGGAACCGAGGTGATGCAAAACTTTTTTTGATGTGTGTATTACTATGGATTTGGTATACATTGTTAGCTTGTGTAATTTATTCTTGCGCTTAACTCAAACACCAATTTGCTTGAAATTACCCCGTATATTCAGCTATTTTCCAACGATGTGCGAATCGTGTCCGGTACCGTGGTATATTGGGTGGCGTGCCAGGCTTTGGCCCGTAGGGTCCCGGCCGGGCCACAGGGAATTTAATCTCCTGTGGTTAATTCTTCTGGCTCGGGAACTAGGTGTTTGTGTCGTCTTCATGTACAAAGAAAACAAAAACTGAAAGCAAATAGGACAAGTAGTTCCGTGTAGAAATAAATAGCCTATTTTCATATATCCTACTTATGTAATTTGCCTGTAGCAAGATACAATATTACAGTTTGAATGCTGTAATAGATTCGTAGAAGTTGAAAAGCATCCAAATATTTCGGATGGTCGCCATGTTGGATTTTTTTTTGTAAGTGGGCCATAAGGTTATGTAGTATTACATGAAGATTATTGCGTAGGTTTATTCAATCGTATGGTTAGGACACAACTAATAAAAACGAGATTTTAAAATTTCGCACAGCTGCCATCTTGAGGTTATGAAAACAATTGAAATAAAATTGGATGTCAGTGAGTAGGTAATGTAGGCCAAAGCTGGTGCAGGGCTAATGGGCAAGATGGCTGCCGCGCACAACTACCCTATGTTTTTCTTATGGAGGGGAGAGTCACAGCTGGCGCAGGACTAGTGGCCAAGATGGCCGCCACGCGCAACCGCACTCTTAAATGGTGGGCTTTCCAAATAATTATTTATTTGTTATTAACTATAAATTATTTATTTTTATTTTGTATTTTAATTATTATTTATATAATTTTTAATAATTTGTTTAATTTCTATATTTTAATACCCAATTTTTATTTATTATTTTTATTGTGTTAAGGCACTAAACTGCAGGGTCTTTAACCTAACAATTCTCTAACCCACAGAAACTTCATTTAAAGATTTAAATTAATGCATGAAACATTTTTAATTTTCACATTTTAGATTTTAAATTTAAGATTTAATTATTATATTTTTTATTTTTCAATTTAGATTTTAAATTTTACATTTTTTAAGATCATACATTTTAGATTTTACATTTTATATTTTATATTTTAAATTTTTGATCTTATATTTTACATTTTAGATTTTTGATTTAATATTTTACATTTTAGATTTTGCGAAAAAGGGTAAACTACAAGGTCACTGACCTAAGATTTTATCGTTATTTTTTTATTTTTTTATTTATACATTTTTATAATTTAATAAGTTATTTAATTTATTATTTTAGCGCAGGGTTAATGCAAAAAATGGTCACTGCACGCAACCACTTACTCATATGGCATGCTAACCTAACCTAACCTATCTTCACCTAACATGACTATACCTAACCTAAGTTCACCTAACCTCAGTTCACCTAACCAAACATGTCCTCACCTAACCTGACTTAACCTAACCTAACTTCACATAACCTAACTTCACCTAACCAAACATGTCCTCACCTAACCTATCTTAAGCTAATCTAAGCTAACTTCACCTAAGCTAACTTAACAAACCTCACCTAACCTAACCTAACCTAACCTAACATAACCTCAGTTCACCTAACCAAACATGTCCTCACATAACCTAACCTAAGCTAACTTAACAAACCTCACCTAACCTAACCTAACCTAACCTAACTTCACCTAACCTAACCTGTAAATCTGACCCAGAGGCTAATGCACATACACAAAGTATATAAGGGCACACAGAACTATCTGTATGCTAGTCTTATAGAGAGTAAGGTAAAGCTAATATCTGCACTGTGGCTACTGTGCATGATGTTCACTACGCACAACCAGCTTAGGATCACAAAGTCATGTAAGTTTTTAAAAGTAAAACCTTTTCTTCATTATTTTTTTCTTTCCCTAAGCTTAACACCAGCACAAGGGCATAACCCTATAGGTAGAGTTAACACACATACAGGCTTACACAAAAATTATTATCACACCAACTGTTTCTCAATTATAAGTACAAGGCCAGAGTTTAAATACAGTAGGTTGGCAACTTTCTTTACGCTGTTTATCCTTCCACAGCATCCTGCAGGTTTCCATTACGTACTATATAAAAAGGCTGAATACCTTATCCCAAATCATATACGTAATAAATGGGCTACCTAGTTTTAGCTAACTAAGGACAATTTCTTAATATTACTAGAGGTTAACGGTTGGATTAGGAGTGGGAGATGGGTACTAATTAAAAAAGTACAAGCAGTGTCCATACAATATTTTTTTTATTAATTTAAATACATTTACAATAATTACACATAATACTTTTTATATATTTTTATATAAATTGTACAGTTGGTTATTTATTGTTTTCTATTTTTTTCATTCTTCAGTATGAATACTATTTTTTTTCTCTTCTTGTTGCTTGATTGGTGCTCTTTTTGTTTTTGTAGTGTTATTGTTTTATTTCTTGAATTGTTTAGGTTTATGTATTTGCTAGATGCAAGTATAATAATATATTTCCTTTAAGCATGGTCAATGATTGAGTAATGACCATGGGAATGTCTAGCTATACCATTAAAATCAATTACTCCTTTATCATCACCAGGGCACAGAGCAATTTTGTTCAGTTTTATAGATGATATGTTTGTTTAGAAGCGATAATGTTCATTGGTGTTCTTTTGACCTCGTTTTTCAGAATACAATCCTTATAATCTTGAAAACTTATACAATTTTTGACAACGCCTCTGCTAATACCCTTAATACTTTTTATTTCTATACCATTTATGTCTAAAGCATACCTTTTAGCTATAAGTCCTACAAATGCTTTAATAATACGTCCACAAGCCTCGTCTTTATATTATCCCAAAGTTTTCTTGTTTGATGTAGAGTAACAAATGTGATTTCTAGGATAATCAGATGTGTCCAGGTGTTCTAGAAAATCCAACTTGTCTTGATAAACATTTTGGGTGCTAACCAAATAGATAAACGAGTCGGTATCCATATACATTAGTTTAAGATTGTCAATGCCATAGGGTAGCAGGACATCATAGTGGTGGGAATACATGAGAGTTTTTGAAATATCCAGTGTACACATCCAATATATATAGGCTTATTGAATACAATGCTACGTTTAGCCATGTGGAAAGCAGCTAGGTTAGGACCATAAATTGTTCTGTCGATAAATGTTCGTTTAGCTATTAGCTTTTCAGCCTTTTTACTGTCAGTTGCAAGACGTATGTCTATTCTTTTACGGATAATTTAATTGTTTTGCCAAAATTGCATTGTTAAATAATTTGTACAGATTTTTCTCAAAATCATTTTTGCCTTGTTTTCGAAGGTTGTTATTAAAATCAACGTATGCCTTTTGCCAAGGGCTCTGTTGAAACTTTAACACACGATTTTTTAATCAATTTTAGTCCATATTCTAGAGCCTGTTTAAGTGACATGTAAAGAACAACGTATTGCCTTCGATTTCCAAGATGAGGAATTAGTTTTTTAAGAGACGAATCCTTAGGTTGTATGGACTCCGGTAGGAAAGGTAAATCGTTGTGTATATCATGAAGGTCAGATGGATAATCCATATCAACGTCTGGAATGTATCCGACAGGGTCGTCTTCCTCAAGCGCTTTATCAACAGTATCTGGAAAAACCCACTGAAATTCACCGTAAGGAAGGGAGTGGTACATAGCCCAACCGTATTGGTTGTTGGCATCATCATAGATAATAAACTGCGATGGTTTCTCAGAATCATATGTTTCCATGTATTTATTGTTAGCTTCAGCATTGGAATTGAATTGAACTGGAATGGCTACAGGATTTCCATCAGATTCTTTTAATAGAGTCTTGAATACCTGGAGGAATATGTCAGGTGTCTCATCGGTACGGTGAAGCTAACAATAAATACATGGAAACATATGATTCTGAGAAACCATCGCAGTTCATTACCTATGATGATGCCAACAACCAATACGGGTGGGCTATGTGCCACTCCCTTCCTTACGGTGGATTTCAGTGGGTTTCTCCAGATACCGTTGATATAGAAACTCTGAAGGGAGACGACCCTATCAGATACAATCTAGACGTTGATGTGGATTATCCATCTGACATTCATGATCAACACAATGATTTATCTTTCCTACCAGAGTCTATACAACCTAAGGATTCGTCTCTCAAAAAACTAATTCCTCATCTTGGAAATCGAAGGCAATACGTTGTTCATTTCATGGCACTTAAACAGGCTCTAGAACATGGACTAAAATTGATAAAAATTCATCGTGTGTTAAAGTTTCTTTGAGACCTTGGCTAAAATCATACGTTCATATTAATAACATCATTCGAAAACAAGCCAAAAATTATTTTGAGAAAAATCTGAACAAACTATTTAACAATGCAATTTCTGGAAAAATTATGGAAAATATCCGTAAAAGAATAGACATACTGTACGTCTTGCAACTGACAGTTAAAAGGCTGAAAAGCTAATAGCTAAACGAACATTTATCGACCGAACAATTTATGGACCTAACCTATCTGCTATCCACATGATTAAACGCAGCATTATATTCAATAAATCTATATATATTGGAATGTGTATACTGGATATTTCAAAAACTCTCATGTATTCCCACCACTATGATGTCCTGCTACCCTATGGCATTGACAATCGTAAACTAATGTATATGGATACCGACTCGTTTATCTATTTGGTTAACACCCAAAATGTTTATCAAGACAAGTTGGATTTTCTAGAACACCTGGACACATCTGATTATCCTAGTAATCGCATATGTTACTCTACATCAAACAAGAAAACTTTGGGAAAATTTAAAGACGAGGCTTGTGGACGTATTATTAAAGCATTTGTTGGACTTAGAGCTAAAATGTATGCTTTAGACATAAATGGTATTGAAATACAAAAGATTAAAGGTATTAGCAGAAGAAGGATTGTATTATGAAAAACGAGGTAAAAAGAACACAAATGAACATTATCGCTTCTAAACAACATAAAATATCATCTATAAAACTAAACAAAATTGGTTTGTGTTCTGGTGATGATAAAAGATTAATTGATTGTAATGTGATAGCTACACATATCTTTGGTCATTACTCAATCAATGACCATGCTTAAAATAAATATATTACTCTACCTTCATCTAGCGAATATATAAACCTAAAAAATTCAAGGAATAAAACAATACCACTACAAAAATAAAAACAGCACCAATAAAGCAACAAGAAAAGAAAAAATGGTATTCATACTGAAAAATGAATACAAAAATATAAAAAACTGTACAATTTATATATAAAGAATCAAATGTATTATTTGTAAATAATGTAAATGTATTTAAATTAATAAAAAAAATATTGTATGGACACTGCTTGTACCTTTTAATTAGTACCCACCTCCCACTCCTAATCCAACCGTTAACCTCTAGTAATATTAAGAAATTGCCCTTAGTTAGCTAAAACTAGGTAGCTAAAAGTATAGTATAACCCTTTTATTACCTATATGCTTTCGATAAGGTATTCAGCCTAGTCATATGTAATGGAAACCTGCAGGATGCTGTGGAAGGAAAAAACCTAAAAGATAGTTGCCACCCTATTGCATGTAAACTCTGGCCTTGTACTTATAATTGAGAAACCATTGGTGTGAGAATAATTTTTGTGTAAGCCTGTGTGTGTGTTAACTCTGCATATAGGGTTATGCCCTAGTGCTGGTGTTAAGCCTAGGGAATGAAAAAAAATGAAGAAAAGGTTTTACTTTTTAAAACTTAAATGACTTTATAATACTAAGCTGGTTGTGCGTATTGAACATCTTGCACAATAGCCACAGCCCAGGTGTTAGCTTTACCTTACTCTCTATAAGACTAGCATAAATATAGTTGTGTGTGCCCTTATATACTTTGTGTATGTGCATTAGACTCTGGGTCAGATTTTCAGGTTAGGTTAGGTGAAGTTAGGTTAGGTTAGGTGAGGTTTGGTAAGTTAGCTTAGGTTAGGTTATGTGAGGACATGTTTGGTTAGGTGAACTGAGGTTATGTTAGGTTAGATTAGGTGAGGTTTTTTAAGTTAGCTTAGGTGAAGTTAGCTTAGGTGAGGTTAGCTTAGGTTAGGTTAAGTAACTGTAGGTTAGGTGAGGACATGTTTGGTTAGGTGAAGTTAGGTTAGGTGAAGTTAGGTTAGGTTAGGTGAGGGCATGTTTGGTTAGGTGAACTGAGGTTAGGTGAAGTTAGGTTAGGTAAAGTTATGTTAGGTGAGGTTAGGTTAGGTTAGGTTAGCATGCCATAGGTGTAAGTGGTTGCATGCAGTGACCATTTTGTGCATTAGCCCTGTGCTAAAAATTATAAATTAAAAATTAAATAATTAAAAATGTATAAGTAAAAAAAATCAGATAAAATCTTAGGTCAGTGACCTTGTAGTTTACCCTTTTTTCGCAGAATCTAAAATGTAAAATATTAAATCAAAAATCTAAAATGTAAAATATAAAATCAAAAATTTAAATATAAAATCTAAAATTTAAAATTTTAAAAAACGTAAAATTTGAAATCTATAATCTAAAACCCAGAAAATCTAATAACTAAAATCTAACATTTAAAATCTAAAATGTAAAAATTAAGGTAACCGTGTAGTGTAATTTCATGAAAAACTGCATTTCTGGTTTTCAACGTAATAAAATTCTTCGTTCTTTTACGAATAATTTGATGTATAATTTATTGTATATTGTTTACATTTAAGCCTTGAAAATTAATTTTCGACTAAGTACTGCACAGCTATTGCTCTGAAAGTGCCACATCCACTTTCACTTCAATACCTTCTTACTCATTGTATTCTTATTTTTTCACTTAGGTGAATTTAATTTATGCTTGGTAAAGTTTAGCTTCATACAGTACGTTGTATGTATAGTTTTTTGATATTTTATTTGTTTTTTTACTTTCCCGGGAGTGTTTTTTTTACATGGGTAGAAGTCAGATAGTGTATATGAAACGTAAATTATTTGGCAATATACATGCTGTAAATATAATATAGACAGTGAACAGTGATTCATTGTTGTAGTCACTTGTTAGAGTTGATTCTAACCCAACTTCTCCATGTGGTATTCCTGAAAATAGTTCATGCCATCAAGTTCATGCAAAAGAAAACTTTCTAAAGATCAATTTCATGATATGATAGTATTGAGTTTATATCACATTCTAAAGCTGGCAATGTAATTAAGGGTTTAAAAGTTCTGTCAGATTTTATACCAACAAATTGTGTAAAGATGGTATATTGGTGGTATATTGGCTTTCACGGCCGGTGAATTAAAACCTAGAAGAATTGCTGAGTTTTGCATTGTGTAAAGTTTGTAAAATGAGTGATAGTTTATCAGTTGTGAAGGATGTTTGTGTAAGGAAAGGTGTGTCCTCCAAGTTAATTTTGAGACCTTCAAAATAGGGGTAATAGAGGCAGTACTTACATTTAATAATGGTGTGATTTCAAGGAATCATATATTAAAGGAAATGTGTGTGAGAGTTGGGAAAAAAAGGTCTAGCGTCATTGAATTCCATCGACCAGAAGCGTTTATATTAAGCTAATAGAGCTACTTAGGCCATGCAAAAGGAATTAAGAACCAAGCTGAGGGACAAAAGGAAGTATACAAAGGGAGGGGATGAATCCCAGGATGATTATTTTCCTGGGATGTACTGAGATTAGACTCCAGACTCTGTCATATTGTTTTTTGAGATTTTCCCAAAAACTATATTTTTTGAAACATATGTACCTTTTTCTCAGAACTGGGTAGGACTATCAAGCTAATATTTTGTATACACAACATAACCATGCCTTTCAGTATTGATGACTAGGATTATTCAAAGTTTCTGATAAACAGTAATTAATACCACCAAATTTTCATGAAAAATGTTATTTTTTTTACAAATTTCAAAAATTAATAATTAAGAACTCGTTTAACATAGAATTAAGATTCTAGTCATCATATTGGAACAGCGTAATACGTTTATCTGTGTAAAATTATATCCCCACATAACTATTAGTTTCTGAGAAAAAGGTACATCAATGTAGGTAATTTTTTGCAATTTTATTTACATATTTCAGTGCATTATTAGTGCCCTTATGACAAAACCGTACAACTGTGCTCAATGTAAATTACTGTGTATGCTCATATGTCTATCTTATACAAATGACACAAATTTCAAAATTCTAACTTGAAATTGTTGTGAAATATTGAGATATTTGTTACATAGTGCGTTATTTGCCAGTTTCACACTACACGGTTACCTTAAAAATGTTACATGCATTAATTTAAATCTCTAAATGAGGTTTCTGTGGGTTAGAGAATTGTTGGGGTAATGACCTTGCAGTTTATTGCTTTAACACAATAAATATAATAAATAAAAATCAAGTATTAAAATAAAGAAATCTAAAAAAATGATTAAAATTATATAAATAATAATTAAATGAAAAAAAAAAAATAAATAATATATAGTTAATAACAAATAAATAATGATATGAATAGCCCACCATTTAAGAGTGCGGTTGCGCGTGGCGGCCATCTTGCCCACTAGACCCTGCGCGAGCTATAACTCTCCCCTCTATAATAATAACTTGGGAAGTTGCGCGCGGTGGCCATCTTGCCAGCTTCGGCCCACATTACCTGTTTCAGTGGATTAAAATGTGTATACGTATTTACCGTACCATGTTTCACTGCGCTCGGATGGTTAAATCGCGAGAGACGTCCATTAAAATATTTAAATTTTCCGTCACCGCCATATTGGGTTTGTGCTCACCAGGTTTTTGAAAATTCCATAGGTGAACATATGTTAATAGCCTTTATCAACATACAGAATTTCAGTCTAATTGGTGTTATACAATAGTAGATATTGAAATCCATCTAAATAATTCGGATGGTCACCATGTTGGGCTTTAATATATGTAGGCCATACTGTTATTTACAATTAGATGATGGTTATTGCGTAGGTTCATTATTAAAACGTTGACTTCGATCGCACGATTAGGACTCAAGAAATAAAAACTTCATTTTAAAATTTCGTTCATGAGGTTATGTAAACAATTGAAATAAATTAGATGTCAGTGCATTTCAAAGTGTATAAACATTTGCTCTATCATGTGTCACTGCGCTGAGATGGTTAAATCGCCAGAAAAGTCAATTTAAATGTTTCAAATACTCTTGGAAGCCATGTTCCTTTTGAACTTAAAAGGCTTCTGATAATCACACATGTGAACTTCTGGTAGTGCCTTCTATCACCGTACAACAACATTTGAGGGTGATATCAGTAATAGTTTCAGAAATACAGAATGCCAGTGAAATACTTCGCACAGCCGCCTTATTGGATTGGTGAGATGTAATAAAGGGCACTGTACGTCCTTACAGAGTTTCATAGAAATCGCTTCAGCCGTTTAGATTTGATTAGGGGGGCACACATACACATACGCACACACACACACACACACACACACACATAAGGACTAAAAGTGATCTCACGATCCTTTTTTTTTTCATAAATAAAAATAGGCAAATAAAAAAGTAGATTTGTAAATAAAATAAAACACGTTTGGTGTCAGTCGGAAATCGAACACAAAGCCATTTGAGCACTGTCGTGTCTGTAAGTTGTTACTCGTTAATTCCTCGAAATGTAAATATAATAATCTAACTCTATTTGCAGTTCATATATTTGAATTTGCCTACCCGGGGTAGATATATTAACTGAAGAACAGTTATGACCTTTATGAACATCTTCGAAATCTCTTGCAACCCCATCGATTGTCAGCAGCAACATTAGAAACTCTTCTCCAGTGGAATTGTCTCAAAATGGAAAACGCTACTGGTCGGCAATTAATTGCTCGATAAATACTGCAAGTTTAATCATACTTGCTCCCGTTGAGGGCATACGTTGCACAGCACTGCATGACATAGACCAATCACAAGTGAGCTTAAATAGTGCTTTCAGATTATGAGACATTTCCAACGCACAGCAAGTCAGCCTACCACTCCTGATCACGGCACTCGATTGTGTTACCAACATGTAGTTCCATGAAGAAATATACATGTATCCTACTTCTGATAATTGCCTCTATCAACATACAAAATTACAATTTGATTGCTGTAAAAGATTCGAAGATATTGAGAACCGTCCAAATATTTCAGATGGTCGCCATGTTGGATTTATATATATGTAGGTCTTAGATTTATGTAGGCTACTATTACATGAAGATTATTTTTTAGGTGTAGTATTCAAACTTCAATCGCATGATTAGGACACAAGAAATTATAACGAGATTTTAAAAATTCGCACAGCTGCCATCCTGTGGTTTTGAAAACAATTGAAATAAATCAGATGTCAGTGGATTAAAATTTGTATAAGCATTTACCGTACCAACGTTTACTGCTCTCGGATGGTTGAATCGTGAGAAACGACCATTTATAAGGAGCGTTCAAAAAGTAACGAGCTGGAGGCATAATTACTGAAACCAGTACCTGTATGTTAGAAGTATTGGCCCTGGCTGTTGAGGCACTTGTCCCACTGTGACACGAGGTGGTGAATGGCTGTCTCATAAAATTCCCTGGGCTGCGATGTGAACCAGTTTCGCACGTACAGCTGGACGTCGGCGTCTGAGGTGAATCGTTGGCCCCGCAGAGCCCTTTTCAGGGGACCAAACATGGCGTAATCACAAGGAGAGAGGTCTGGACTGTATGGAGGGTGGCCGAGAACCTCCCATTTGAATTTCTGCAGGAGTGCCGCGACTGTGTTGGCCGTATGAGATCGTGCATTGTCGTGGAGCGACCACGACGGCTATGGCGTTCACTGTCACTCGGCGGCACTGGGTAATGTGTGCATCAACCAGCTGGACGTTGTCATCGGTAATGCAGAGGGGTGCCCCAGACCGGGCATCATCGGCTAATGACACCCGTCCTTCCCTGAAGCGCTTGTGCAACGCCTTGACCCTTGCAAGGGACATGCAGTGTTCGCCGTACACTTGTGACATTCGGCGATGAATGTCCGTTCCTCCTACTCCTTCCGCTGTCAGAAACCGAACAACACCTGTGTGCTCTTTGGTTGACGCCTCCATGTCACTGTTTGCAATGCGAGTGGCAGCGTTGGACGATTGATGCATGCTGCTGCTCGCTTTTTATCGTCACGTGACGTGCACGCGTGCCCTCTAGCGACGGGCTGTGGCCTTCCACGCTCTGGTCGGAACCACACCTCGTTACACACGCCACGATTAGCCGATGTTGTCACCGGCTCGTTACTTTTTGAACGCACCTTATAAATATTTATATTTCGCGTCGCCACCATGTTGGATATGTGGTCACCAGGTTATTGAAACTCCCATAGGTGAACTTATGTTTATATCCTCTATCAACAGGGGGCGTGGTGGCTCAGCGGTCTAGCTGTATGCCTCTCACCAAGGCGGTCCGGGTTCGATTCCCGGTCAATGCATGTGAGATTTTCGATGTGAAATGCCATGTCCTGTGGTTCGGATTCCACGTAAAAAGGAGGTCCCGTGGCTCATGATCTCAAGATTAACGGTCACGTTAAACTACAATCTTCCTTCCTTCCTTCCTTCCTCTATCAACATACAAAATATCAGTTTGATTGCAGTCATAGATTAATTGATATTGAGAACCGTCTAAATATTTCGGAGGGTCACCATGTTGTATTTTAATATTTGTAGGCCATAGAGTTATGTATTATTAGATGACGATCATTGCGTACGTTCATCATTCAAATGTTCACTTAAATCGCATGATTAAATACACAAGAGATAAGAACTTAATTTCAAATTTTCGCGCAGCCGCTATCTTGAGGTTATGTAAACAATTGAACTAAATTAGATGGCAGTGCATTATAATACGTATAAATACGTATTCCCCAGCAGCTTATTCAAGAGCTGTATGATCCCATGCCACGACGTCTAGTGGCTCTGAGTGCAGCACGTGGTGGCGCGACGCCGTACTGAAGATCGACCGTCAACGTGCATGTACCGGACTATTCTTCTAATCATTAATGTATTGTAATGTCTCTAATCTGTGGTATAAAGTGCAATGTGGTCAAATCTCTTGTTCTTAGTGTTTCACTTTCAACAAACAGTACTGTATTACTGACATCACCCTGAAATAATGTACGGTGATAAACGGCACTACAAACTGAATTTTTATGTTCATAGAAGCTATAGGACCTGTAGGACATTCAATAACCTGGTGAGCACAAATCCAACATGGCGGCGACTCAAAATATAAATACTTAAATGGACGTTTCTCACGATTTAACCATCTGAGGCCAACAAAACTTGGCATGTTAAATACTTATACAAATTTTAATCCACTGGCATCTAATTTATTTCAATTGTTTTCATAACCACAAGATGGCGACTCTGCAAACTTTTAAAATCTGATTTTCATTTCTTATGTCCGAATCATGCGATTTATGTTTGAACCCTACACCTAAACTAATCTTCATGTAATAGTACATAACTCTAGGACCTACATATACCGTATAATAATCCAACATGGCGACCATCAAAAATATTTAGACGGTTCTCAATGCCTACAAGTATTACAGCAATCAAACTGATATTTTTTTAATGTTGATAGAGGCAATTAACATAATTAGCATATAAGAACATAGGCTGTATTGTTCTTCAGGGAACTAGATGTTTCATAAATGAAAATAGGCTAACAAATGAGTCATATTGTTCTATACCCCGACATCTGCATATTTAAAATTTGTTCACTTTGATTCATATTTTCCTTAAAGCACTCAATAGATTTAACCCTTTGGTTGGTTCAAAAATACTTCTGTAGACACAGGAGAAGGACTTTGTAAACCACAGGTCGATTAAGCGTTTATGAATTGGGTAAATAAATCTCAAACTGTATGTTATTGACATATGCGGATAAAGTGCTTTGAAACTAAAACCACTCAAATATGTGCTATCCAAATGAGTCTGTGCTCAACCATTGCTTGTTGTGCCTTTAGCTTAAGTTTTCTACAATGTCTTCATAGCATATTCATTCAAGTCTTCCAATGTGTCGAGTCACTGGTTTAATATATCGCCGGTATGGAATGAGTAACTTGTATCTCACATGGAAGTGCTTCGTAACTGGTTCCTTTTCATAGAAAATTTCCGCGTAATTAACGAATGTTAGGTCCTTAGTGTACATTTCAAGCCATCAATATGGTTCTTTTCCATTATTCTATGTCAGTCGTTCCAATTCTAATACTGAAACAAAATAGCTTCGTGAAGTGAGTAATTAGCGGGTAATTACTTTGCTTCAGTCTAGTCTTCTCCTCGCAGGCTTTGACAATCCGGTGGCATTGTTCTGAAATCATATTAGTTAGCTATCCCTTGTAGTTACAAGTTCTAATTGCTCCTGGGTGAAGCCGTGTTTGGCAGCGTGGCCAGCACGTTGCAGTAATGTGATTACTAAGTGTAACAGTATTACTATGATTGACATTTCTAGCTGTACTGGAGTTAATTTAGGCACAGCAGTCGAAGCAATTTTTCCATTGAAAGTGTTAAAAAATCATTTATCTTCTCCTTCGGTTTCACAGTAAATTCCTCCTGTCTTGTAAAGATGTTATCAGACCGGTCACATGCTTGCAAGGATATTATCATAGGCTATAGTAATTGGAGTGGAAATTAAATAAATATATCAAAGTGCATTAACCAGAGCTTACAGTAAGCAAGGAACAGTCGTTCCTATTACTTTCTACCGTCCGCTTTCATTTATAAGGATTTGGTTTACCATGGTATCCCACTTTTTCAGGCGAATGCTGGAATGGTTCCTTAGGTAAGGCCACGGCTGCCTCCTTCCCACTTCCCATATGAATTACATTTACACGCACTAATATAGCCATCGCAATAACACATATTATCAGATTATTTCCTCACACACACTCACACCGCAATGCTGCAAAGCTCCTTAATTAATCAACAACAACAAGCTTTCATATAACTGATATAAATAGCTGCGCCTAAATGCCTTCAGAAAACCAGTCATCAGAATCGAAACATCTTAGAATATTTCAGATAAGAACTGTAGCTATGCTTTGACGGAAACATTTGAAATTTCGGTATAATAAGTGCAAAGTTCCCACTCCAAGAAGTAATTGTGTAGCCAAGAGTAGAACTGATGATAGTCTAGGTCAGGAAGAAATTATTTAAGGCTCCTTTTCTTTTACAAAACGATTTAGGAAAATTGAGCTCTTCCAACACTTGACATCCATTAGTTTGAGTCTCAGGTTTAGATTGAAAATAATAGTCAATAACGAGCAGTCCAATAAAGCAGTATTTGCAGCATACAAAACGTTGGTGCTTCAATGGAAGTGAAACATTTTAACATTATGCATATTCTCTATAGTGCATTGGGAGGTGGATCCCAAGATGTTTGTTTGAGTTTTGTGCCGACCATACCAAGAAGTATTTTTACTATTTTAACTAGCTATTAATTAATGATATCTTATTGTATGATTTCTTGACCAAAGAAGAATGTTTTTTGCAGAGAAATATAATTTAATAGTTTAACTCATCCTGGGGATAAGATGGATACAAGAGTCAACTTTTAATTTAGTATTTGCATAATTTCTTGAATTAAATTTGGATGGATAATTAAAGAGCACACTTAACACAAAGAAGTTTGGGATTGCTTTCAATAGACCACTGATCAATAGCACAATCCAATTGTCTGCAATACACTGAAGGAACATATATTTTTCCAAAGTCTAGCTAATACTGCGCCGGTGTGTCACCTTGCATCTCCTGTGGCTGTAACACCACGACACAATCGGTTCATCTCTAAATGTAATAGAGTTTAGGGAATCTATCAAAGATGAAATGCATTTGTTTGGCCGACTGGAGTGTGATTGAAAAATAAAATATTACAGCTTGCTGATTAGGGCTATATACAAGAATTGACTTCACCTCCACAATAATATCCCCGTAGCTAAGTGGGTCTGAAGGATACCGGGTTCGATATCCGCAGGGTTGTGTAATTCATCCCCGTATCGTTTTTTCCCCATGGATATGGGTCTACGTGCATATCTCTTCATCACCAACGTTATCCTCATCACGATTAGGAGGTCACCTAGAGGCGTGAAATTGAAAGACCTGAAACAGACCTCTCTAGAGGCTACACTTCATTATTACGATACATATGACACTCAGAATATTAATAATAATAATTATCATTATTATTGCGTTGTGGCTGAATGATGTTTCCAGTAGAATAAAATATGTATTACTTCTTATACATAAGATGTATAGTTTTCTGTAGTGTTATCCCTGACATGTACTATTAAATATCAAGATAATCGGTGTACCATAGTGAAGCTATTAATTTAGAAGCTTATTATGAAGAAGCCAGTGCACAAGGCAAAGCAATTACAATGCGCATCGTATGACGACAAAGAAAATTTCGTTCTAGCTGTGTGAATGTGGTGTTATGAGTAAGGGCTTTGTTAGCTCTCGCGAGCCTACAGGTCATTTGTGTGCTTATGAGTTGGGCTCCCTCTAATTTAAAGTCTGGTCGCATCCCCCATGAAACGCGTCAACTTAGCATTGAATGGGTATCTGAGTGCAAAGTTTTAATGAACTGTTTCTCAAGTTCCCTTTTAATGAGGAATTTTGTTAATAAGATCCGCTCGAGATGAGAATATGGAATATTACTTTTCAAAGTACGGTACTTACTTAATATAAAATAGCGATTTGGGTGCCATTAACCTCACGTGCAAGGCCAGATAAGTGTCGTATTGTCTACAATGAAAGCCTACATCAGCAGCTGATGGAAATTAGTTCTTTAAAAGCCATTAATTAGATAAATGCCTAAATCAGTATACGAATAAAACTTGTCCTTGGAATGCCATTTACCCCAAGAGTGAGACCAGATATTGTCTAATAATAAGCTTAAATCAGAATATGATGCCAACTAGTCTTTTGAGTGCCATTTGCCTCAAGCGCAAATATTGCATTGTCTAAAATCAGTATCTGATGGAAACAAGTCATTCAAGTGCCATATAAAGCGAGCCCAAGGCCACCTGATTAAATAATTATCATATTATCCAAAATGAATCCAAAATCGGCATTTATTGTAACAACATATCAAA
Source organism: Meconema thalassinum (assembly GCA_946902985.2). Classification (NCBI taxonomy): domain Eukaryota; kingdom Metazoa; phylum Arthropoda; class Insecta; order Orthoptera; family Tettigoniidae; genus Meconema; species Meconema thalassinum. Next base: position 293,529,982 of record OX336389.2, on the reverse strand, counting down.
GGTAGAGTTTAAATTCTTGAGATATTTACAAACCGGTAATTGATAACTTTGAAAATGTTTGTTAACTAATACTGTAGAGCCTCCGTGGCTTAGGCGGCAGCACGCTGGCCTCTCACCGCTGGGTCCGTGGTTCAAATCCCGGTCACTCCATGTGAGATCTGTGCTGGACAAAACGGAGGCAGGCAGGTTTTTCTCCGGGTACTCCGGTTTTCCCTGTCAAAATTTCATTCCAGCAACACTCTCCACTATCATTTCATTTCATCTGTCATTTATTTAATCCGCCAGCCGGCACAGTTCATATCCTCAACGCTAGATGGGGGCTTCATTCATTCCATTCCTGACCCGGTCGGAGACTGGAATCAGGATGTGGATTTTCATTTTTCAACTAATACTGTAATACGATGGCTGATCAACAGAGAATGAGAATTTGAATGATATAAGAGTTAGTTACTCTGTTGGAGGTTCCCTACCTACTGTAATGCATTATAACAACTTTTCTGTTGGACCAAAAACCATTACAGTATTTGAAAAACTAGCCTCATATTATCAACTGTCCTTGAGAATCCTTAAATATTTGCCCCATAGCTTTTATTTTATTAATGGGAATAGAACACGTCACTGTTGTCTTGATTTCCACTATAAGGAAGCTGTAATGCACAGGTTACTTCCATACATCAAAGAGAGTATGGATACTGAGTATTGTAGGGGGAGTTTAGAGTTCAAATAGCTTCCTACGTGAAGAATGCAGTAGATCATAATTGATAATACATTTCATTGGCTGCTGTATAACTTAACTCTATGACTGTTTCAATACTGCCATCCTCGATAATACGCAGCTCGAGTACTTGAAATAGCCCACGTTAGTGCCTACCCACCGTTTTCTGTCTCCTTGCGCTTATTAGCCGCTGGCATATCCATTATTCTTAAAATTCTGATTTTGATAACCCATATCTTTTTATAGCCTATTTTAATGTTATGAAACATAGGCTTATGGAATCACCTTTAGTCCGTGTGTTTGGGTGGGTACGTGTGTGGGTATGTGTATGTCCGTAATACGTTTTGATTGGCTGCATTGATTTCAATGAAGAATGGTAAGGACGTACTACTACCCTGTTTGACCCAGACCGTGCCCATCGAATTTAAATATACACACATCAAAAAAAGTTTTGCATCACCTCGGTTCCAAGAGTTCCGGAACCGTTAAATACAAAGGGAATAGAGATCAACACAAACAACATTTCAGCTCGTTTTATTGCTCATGAGACCCACACATTGCATGTTGTACCATCATACAGCTAGACTTTCAGCATTTGTGGTCCAGATTGCAGTACACACCACTACCTCTAATACCCAGTAGCACGTCCTCTTGCATTGATGCATGCCTGTATTCGCCGTGGCATACTATCCACAAGTTCATCAAGACACTGTTGGTCCAAATTGTCCCACTCCTCAACGACAATTCGGCGTAAATCTCTCAGAGTGGTTGGTGGGTCAAGACGTCCATAAACAGCCCTTTTCAACATATCCCAGGCATGTTCGATAGGGTTCATGTCTGGCGAACATGCTGGCCACTGTAGTCGAGCGATGTCGTTATCTTGAAGGAACGCATTCACAAGATGTGCACGATGAGGTCGAGAATTGTCGTCCATGAAGACAAATGCCTCTCCAATATTCTGCCGATATGGTTGCACTATGGGTCGGAGGATGTCATTCAGGTATCGTAAAGCCGTTTCGGAGCCTTCCATGACCACCAGTGGCGTACGTCGGCCCCACATAATGCCACCCCAAAACATCAGGGAACCACCACCTTGCTGCACTCGCTGGACAGTGTGTCTAAGACGTTCAGCCTGACCAGGGTGCCTCCAAACACGTCTCCGACGATTGTCTGGTTGAAGGCATATGCGACACTCATCGGTGAAGAGAACGTGATGCCAATTCCGTGGGGTCCATTCAGCATGTTGTTGGGCCCATCTGTACCGCGCTGTATGGTGTCGGGGTTGCAAAGCTGGACCTCGCCATGGACGTCGGGAGTGAAGTTGCGCATCATGCAGCCTATTGCGCACAGTTTGAGTTGAAACACGACGTCCTGTGGCTGAACGAAACGCATTATTCAACATGGTGGCATTGCTGTCAGGGTTCCTCCGAGCGGCAATCCGTAAGTAGCGGTCATCCACTACAGTAGTAGCCCTTGGGCGGCCTGAGCGAGGCCTGTCATCGACAGTTCCTGTATCTCTGTACCTCCTCCATGTCCGAACAACATCGCTTTGGTTCACTCTGAGACGCCTGGAAACTTCCCTTGTTGAGAGCCCTTCTTGACACAAAGTAACAATGCGGACGCGATCGAACTGCGGTATTGACCTTCTAGGCATGGTAGAACTACAGACAACATGAGCAGCGTACCTTCGTCCTGGTGGAATGACTGGAACTGATCGGCTGTCGTACCCCCTCCGTCTAATAGGCCCTGCTCATGCATGGTTGTTTACATCTTTGAGCAGTTTTAGTGACATCTATGAACAGTCAAAGGGACTGTATTTTGGATGCAATATACACAGTCAACGTCTATATGCCGGAGATCTGGGAACCGAGGTGATGCAAAACTTTTTTTGATGTGTGTATATCACCAATCCAACATGGCGAACGTGCGAAATTTCATCGCGATACTTCTTCCCCAAAACTATTGCTGCAATCAACCTGAAATTCTGTCTAGGGACCTTGGTCACTACAGTAGGCACACATATGAGACTTCTAAGACTTGATAAGTCCAAACTAAGTATTGTGGCCAGGCAAAATTCAAATATTTAATTGTGCCTTTCTGGCGAGTAAATCATCCGAGCGCCGTGAAAAAAGGCACGAAAAATATTTATATATTGTGCAATGTATTGGCATCTAAAATAAAGTTATTGCTATGAATATTTGAATATGACGGTAGTGCGAATTTTAAATAAAGTTTTTATTCCCTGTGTCCTGATCAAACGATGCAAGTAGAACCTTCTGTAATGAAGCACTGCTATAATATCCATCTACTGGTATATTACTCCACGGTCTACGTATAAAACAATTCTACATGTCAACTACGCGAAATAATTCATTGGTTCATAATATCTCCAAAATTATCACATGAATCAAGGAGAAATTTTGTATTTTGTTAGAGTACTATTAATACGTACTTTAAAAGAACAATCAAAACTGTAATACATAAAATCAATAGGGCAGCCATGCAAATTCCAAATATTTAGAATGTATTTTCTGGTGATCTAATCATCAGAGCACTGTGACGATTGGCACAAAAAATAGAGCTAAATATAGTGGATTCTAATGTTGTATAATTGTTTTCCAAATATTCAAGATAGTGGCAATGTGAGATTATAACACATATTTTTCTTTCTCGTATCCTATACAGGCGACCGCAGTCAAACTTCGTATTATGAACATCCATAATAATCTTTATCTATTGGCACTAAATTCTCTTGTTTCCTTTTCCTACTTTTCTCCAGTGACTCATTACAGAAAGTACCATAAGATAAATAATCAGATACATAATTCTTTGGTGTTTTGTTCATGTATTGTAGGTAGTGTCTCATCATGTGACTTTGAACGCATATTTTCCAGTTCTGGAAATGCCAATGTAAATTATTTTCAGCTACGATGAATGCTTTCGATTAAGACAGGGAGGCACTTGTACTATTATGAGTCCATTTTGCTGTGTCAAAATATGCCTATGTTTATTGTCTAAAATGACTGCAATGTTTAAATATTTAGTTTTGAGTTTGAATATGTCGAGTATCAAAAGCTACAAGTCAAATCTACAGTATCTAATTAACCGAAGAATTTAACATGAGGTGCTATGCCTGAATTCAATATAAAATGTCATCATTGAAAGCAGCTTTTCTGCCCAACCATCACACCATGCTTCATTGGTTGAGGTCGTATTTAACAAACCTTTTTGCTCTATGAGACTTTAGTTTCTCTTTCTGCGTCACCCTCAACGGTGATAATTAGTCAAATTCATTATCTTCTTAATCTTTAATGCAGAGACTACTATCGAGATGCTTCCAATGCCATTCAACAGATTTACTGGGTACTCCTGCCTTCTGCCCTTTGCTTTCACATTATTACAGGTAAAATTCAAGTTTTATACACCATCAATGATTCGTAGATAGTTCAGGTTCTTTAATATTGGCTCTCACGTTAGACCTCATACAGTAACAAGAAGTTCCGTGAAGAACTATACAGCCTACGTTTCATGCCAATGGTTATTCTACAGTATATGAACCTATCTAGAATAATGACGAAATTAAGTTGGTAATATCGAAATATCTAATTAGTTCAAAATATACCTGGTATAATGTAGCCTAATAGAGCACTACAGTTGGCAGCCCTGGTGACTGAATATATTCTTAGTTGCACCTCTTAAGGTACAGAATACAAAATTTGGTTGAAGTCCAATGGACGTTACATGTAGTTAGACACTGGAACTATCAGCACGCGTAAAAACATGTTGCCAACAATACCATGCGTATGCTGGTCAGAAATAATCTGAATTATTATGATATCTTGTTGTGGCAATTTTGGATGAAATCCATTTGTTAGTACAGAAGTTACATGTATTTTAAAATTGGACATATCAGCAGGCATAGAATCATGTTGGCAGCACTGCCTTGTATTAATTACTCCAAATTAATCTAGAATGTCAGGTGCTATACGTGTGCAAAGTATAGAGCTATTGGCTTGCATACTTTCTGATATATTGCTATTAGGGTAAAAATAATATAGACAGCATTTATTAACAGTTGGCAGCCCTGATTGCTCTTAACAATACTTATAGTCATATCTGTTATGGTACACATAGCACATACGAAATTTGGTTGAAATCCAACTGATAGTATAGAAGTTACATGTATTTAAATATTGGTACTATCAGCAGGCTTATAATCATGTTGGTAGAACTGACGTATATAAGTCACTCCAAATTAATCTCAAATGTCAGAATATACGTATGCATAGTTTAAAGCTGTTGGCTTGCATACTTTCTGATATATTGGTATTTGGATAAAAAAAATAGAGAGAGCAATTATTAACAGTTGGCAGCCCTGGTGGCTCTTAAGAATACGCTCAGTCATATCTGTTTATGTACAGATATTACATACAGAATTTGGTTGAAATCCAATTGATAGTGTAGAAGTTATATGCATTCAAACATTGGACATATCAGGAGGCTTAAAATTATTTTGGCAACACTGTCATGGTTGGCCTCCTGGAAATTAAACTGAAATAGTATTATCTACATATGTGCCAATTTTGGAATAGCTCCCATGCATACCTTGCAAGATATCCAACATGGAGCTCAAATTTCTAGTGCGTTTTTTCAGCAGTTGGTAGCACTGACATCATTTTCAAATATGGACGTGAGCTATTCCGGTACACATCTTTACTCATACTAAATGTGGTTTTGATTGCTGCAGCCGTTTAGGAGTTGATAGGGGGACACACACACACACACACACACACACACACACACACAGCCAGACAGACAGACAGACAGACACACATTTTCCCGGATCGATCTCATAAGTTTACTTTTTCCTCATTTTTGCAAAATGTGAAAATTAGGCTAAAAATTTCACTGTTATTAAAATCTGCCGATAATTTAACAATATATGCTCGATGTATCCAAATATGTTCAGTGGGATGAAAGAGTTTATGAAGCAACTTCGTACCTATAAACAAGTAGTTCCGTGAAGAACTAAGTAGCCTATTTATAAAAAAAATATACGAGCCTTACAGTAGTCGCATATGATGTGTAACATCTGACATGTTTTCCTACTATGAAATTGAGATAAAATGTTTGTGAAGTCATCTGACATGTTATCCTACTCGTGTAATACACAGCTTGGACATTTTTAAAATGTTAATTTACGCTCCGTTTTCATACTGGTACTATGATGAATGTATAGATTGAATTGGAGATATGCTACTGTCACACTTGTTTGAACAAACATCACATATTATATTGTAAATTAAGAGGAGGAATGAAACCACAGTCTCTAGCCTATCAATAGACCACTAGAAATAATGTTCAATACAATCAAATTTCCCAACTTATGCTTGGTGCAAACTATTGTAATTAAAATTAGATAAATCGTAATTTCATGTAGATTCTGTTAAAATGACGCATAATGTTATGATATATAGCGTTTAAATCGATAATCCGGTAGCAAAAATAATTGCCGGGACTGGGGCGCGAACCTGAGACCACATGATTCGCAGACCAAGATGTTATCCACGCAGCCACTAACACCAGAGACATTTGGTGTACAAGACAGGTACTCATTTTCACGTGCGGGTAATAATATGGAAGTATTTTTTATGCTCCATTAATATTTTGCTTTTTTTCGATAAAGTTTCTGCGTGGGATTGAGTTTTAAATTAGTTATGAATACGCCTACTTGACAGTAAAGGGAATTCCTATAGTGGTCTATGAAAGGCTAGCCCAGTTCCCGTATAAAATCATCGATAGCTATTACATTGATCACTGCATTAACGCAATGTGGGTAAATATCTGAATAGCCATTGTGCATAAACATAATACCGGCTTTGCTGTCTAGTTAAGTTTCTTATAAAAGCATATCATCATTTAAATACTGATACGAAGACATGTGGTTTGTGTGTCAATGAGTTGACACTAGAGTTCGCATGAGCGTTTGCCGTTCAGTATGAAAGTGTTGAGGAAAGTTACTCGGCGAGTGGATGCCCATCACTTTTATCCAGAGATTGAAAACAGACTCTTAATAAATCATAATTGTTTTCAGCAAATATGATTTAATGAATATTTTTACACCAGAGAACGATAACTTGATGATGATTTATTGTAGAAATATCTGTCATGGCGCCTCCAAACCTTGAAGTAATGCGTATGTTATATGTATTCCACATGGTACCTCTACCAGCTGGATCGGATAGCATCCCTCCTGGCTGCTAAAGCAGCCACGAGGGATGCGATCTACACACTTACACACTTCCGTCCCATTTTTCAAAATCACTCCCACAAACATATCCATCAACCAAGTGGAAAGATGTTACACATCAATAAATCCCACAGATCTTTTCCATTAAAAATCTCCAGCCTATTAAAATGATCATGTATGTGATACACGAAATAGCTTTAGGTTCACGAAATATGTCTTCACCAACAGCATCACATTGAGATGGTATATACTAGAATATAGCTTTCGTCTTGAGTGATTAAGACACCCACCGCGAGATGCCATATTTATGTAAAGAACCACGGGAGTTAATTTTTAGAAAAGTCAAATGCACGTCTGCTATGATTTAAGAAAAGTAGGCTACAGAATTGTATGCAATTAGTTATCATAGACCATCATACGAATCATATTTTCAATCGCTTTAATAAGATTCGAGATATAAAAAATAAGGTTTTAAAATTTCGTAACGATGTCACCTTGAATTATTGTAAACAATTGAGCATCATTAGATGTCTCTAAACTTAACTTACTTTACTTAATTCCTGCCGCTCCTTCCGGAGCATAGGGCCTTGGCGAAATTTCTCCACGCAGTACGGTTCCTGGCTATTATCTTCACTTGACTCCAGTTCTTGTCCACCTCTGCAATTTCATTTTCGATCGTCCTCTTCCAGGTCTTCTTAGGTCGACCTCGCTTCCTGGCACCTTGAGGATTCCAGTCTACCCCCGCCCTCTCAACAGCTCCGTCCGGCTTCCTTAGTGTGTGACCGATCCAGCGCCATTTCCTCTCCTTGATCTGGATGCTAATCGGTTGTTGATTGGTGATGGTCCAAGGATCTTCATTTGAGATTATGTCCGGCCACCTCACATTCATGATGCGACGCAGACATCTGTTAATGAACACCTGTAGCTGGTTGTTGATCGGTTTTGTGACTTTCCATGTTTCACAGCCATAGAGAAGAATCGACTTTACGTTGCTATTGAAAAGACGGGGCTTGGTCTTCCTGGAAATGTTTCTATTTCTCCAGATGGGGTAGAGCTGGACAAAGGCAATGTCTCTAAACTAAACTCTGATTAATGATTTGCTGTGTCAACTTTCATTGCACTCGGGTGATTAGATAGCCCGAGAGGTTATTAGCCTACTTTTCACATTTTTCAAAAATGAGGAAAAAGTAGACTTATGAGAACGGGCAAATGTGTGTCTGTCTTTCTGTCTGTCTGTCTGTCCTTCTGTCTGTCGGTGTGAGTGTCCCCCCCTATCAACTCCTAAACGGCTGGAGCAATCGAAACTAAATTTGGTAGGAGTAAAGATCTATACCTGAATATCTCACGGCCATATTTGAAAATGATGTCATTGCTACCAACTGCTGAAAAATCGCAATTGAAATTTGAGCTCCATCTTGGATATCTTGGAAGGTATGAATGGGAGCTATTTCAAAATTGGCACACGTGTAGATAATAATATTGCAATTTAATTTCCAAGAGGCCATACATGGCAGTGTTGCCAAAATGATTATAAGCTTGCTGATAAGTCCAATTTTAAATGCATATAACTTCTACACTATCAATTTGAATTCAATTCGTAAGTACTATGTGTACATACAGAGATATGAATGAGCATATTCTTAAGAACCACCAGGGCTGCCAACTGTTAATAAATGCACTCCCTATTGTTTTTATCCAAATACCAATATATCACAAAGTATGCAAGCAGACAGCTTTAAACTATGCACACGCATAGTACCTGACATGCTATATTAATTTGGAGTAACTTATATACGTCAGTGCTACCAACATGATTCTAAGCCTGCTGAGAGGTCCAACTTTAAATACACGTAACTTCTATACTATCATTTGGATTTCAACCAAATTTCGTGTGTGTTATGTGTACCATAACAGATATGACTCTGTGTATATTTAGGAGCAACCAGGGCTGCCAACTGTTAATAAATACTGTCTCTATTTTTGTTACCCTAATATCAATATATCAGGAAGTATGCAAGCCAATAGCTCTAAACTTTGCGCACGTATAGTACCTGGCATTCTAGATTAATTTGGAGTAACTAATATAGGCCTACGCCAGTGCTGCCAACATGATTCTAAGCCTGTTGATAGGTCCAATTTTAAAATGCGTGTAACTTCTCTACTAACTTATGGATTTCATTCTAAATTGACACAACAATAGATCATATTATTTCAGATTATTTCTGACCAATACATGTATGTCATTGATGCCAACATGATTTTACGCGCGCTGTTAGATGCAATGTTTAACTGCATGGAACGTCCTTGCTCTCCATTGTATTTCAACCAAATTTTATATTCTGTACCTTAAGAGATGGAACTAAGAATATACTCAGTCACCAGGGCTGCCTACTGTAGTTCTTTATTAGGCTACATTATGCCAGGTAAACAGTATTTCGAACTAATTAGAAATTTCGATATTACCAACTTAATTTTGTAATTATTCTAGATAGATCCATTTAGATTAATCATTGGCATGAATCTTAAATTTTAAGAAAAGTAGGCTCTTTAGTTCGTCACGGAACTTCTTGTTTTTAATATTTGAAAATCACTTGGCCGCTGGGATGTTTTTGTGTTTCTCAGCAAAATCACATATATCTCCTTACTTAGCACTCCACTAACAGCTAACAAACTCTCAGTTTGATTGCTTAAATAGTTTCGTTGATATTGAGAACCAATGAAATGTATCGCATGGACGCCATGTAGGATTTTTTAATATATTTGCTATAGAATTATTTGCCAGCAGATGATTACTATAATCGTGGCTCATTGTACTAACCTACATTTCTATCGCTTGGTTAGGACATGAGAAATAGGAACGTAATATTTAACTCGATGAAATTCAATTAAGTCAAACGCCGATATATGTGGCCTTGAATGAAGATTTACCGTGCAATGCTTCACTCCGCTCGGATAATTAAGTCGTGAGAGAACACCATATCAATATTTAAATTTCGCGTCACCGCCATGTTGGTTTCCTGCTCATCATGTTATTGATAGTCCCATAGGTGAACGGATGTTAATACCCTCTATCAACATACACATTGTCAGTATGATTACATGTAAAAGATTCGTAAATATAGAGAACCATCGAAATATTTCGGAAGATCGCCATGTTGGATTGTTTTATAGCCTTTGTAGGCCATATAGTTATGTACCATTAGACGACGTTATATTGCAAAGTTTCATTATTCAAACGTTCACTTCAATCGAATGATTAGGCTACAAAATAAAAAAACTTAATTTTAAAATTTCGCATAGCCGCCATCTTGTTTTTATGAGAACAATCTAATTTAATTAGATGCCAGTAAATTAAATATTAAATAGGTATGTAGGATATTCGGGTTCACCGCGATCCGAAGTTTAAATCTCGAGAATATGCCATTGAAATATTTTAAATTAGCTTGGCCGCTATGTTGGTTTTGTACATAACACGTTTTTAAGCGTCAAATATCTAACCTTAACTTAGTGTTTTCGATCACCATACAAAATTTCAGGGTGATATCAGTAATAGTTTCGGAGATATAAATTCCGTTGAAATATTTCGCAAGGCCGCAATTTTGGATTGGTCGAAGGTATTTTTATTATTTTGAAGGACACGATCAGAGTTGGACGAATTAGTAGTGTATCCTTACCGAGTATCATTGAAATTGCTTCATCCGTTTATATTTTATTAGGTACACACACACATGGACAATAGGTGATATAAGCCTATTTGTATATGATAAAAATAGTTTAAGAAAATATGGAAAAGTGGAAAATATGGAAAATATGTGAACCCCATTGCAGGGGTACACTCCTTGTCACTCAAACCTATGGCTGTACTAGCATTCTCCACTAGAGCGGTACACTCCTTGGCACTTAGCTCTAGGGCTGTCAAATGATACTTGACCACAAGACTGTAGGAGCACATTTCCAAGCCTTCCGCATACCATCTTCTTAACAGTAATTGAGTAAGAGTTTCCTTCCAGTCACTCCATTATAGAACATTGATCCGTTTCAGAAATGCTGTGTTGTGCTTAAGGTTCTAGAAAGGAATTATCCGCAAGGCGAGTCCTTTCTTTGAATAAGTGAACAGAGTTAGGGGAAGCAAGATCCTTTCAATTTCAGGTTCACTGGAAACAAAGGAATATTAATAGGGTATTAAAATTGAGAGCAGTGATTCCTCTCGACTTTTTATTAGTGACTTCATTTATCGTTGCAAGGTCGGAGAATCCTAAAACTCATGTGGAACATTACCAACTCATTTAGCACTTCTTCTAATGAGAGAAATTTCCTTTTCTTCCCCCATTGCTATTATCGATATTAGAGGTGCAAAAATTATTGGATGTTTTCACTACCTTGAGACAAAGCCGTGCGCGTTAATCTGCTCACCGAATCCACGATGGGGAGCTACAGCAAGATCGGATGTTCGAATTCCGGCGCTGACGTCGGCTGTCCTGAGTGGCAGCTTTCCTCGGATTTTTCCATTATTTTATTGTGTCAAAGCACTAAACAGCAAGGTCATTAACCCAAGAAATATTTAACCCATAATTACAGAAACCTCATTTAATAGTTAAGTTAATGCATGTAATATTTTTCTTATTTTTATATTTTAAATTTTACATTTCACAGTTTAAGATTTTAGATTTTACACTGTTTTTCATTTTACATTTTTATATATTTTTTACATTTTCCAAAAACAGTTAACTACAAGGTCACAGACCTAACCTAACCTAACCTAACCTAACCTAACCAAATTTCACCTAACCAAACCTAACTTGACCTAACCTAACTTCACCTATCCTAACCTAACCTAACCTTACCTAACCTAACCTACCTAACCGAACCGACAGAAACCTCATTTAAAGGTTTAAATTAATGCATGTAAGATTTTCAATTATTTAAATTTTAGTTTTATTTTTAGATTTTAAGATTTTACATTTTACATTTTAGATTTTCTTTTGATTTTTAATTTTTAGATTTTAATTTTTTTGATTTTAGATTTTACGTTTTAGATTTTCCAAAAAGAGTAAACTACAAGGTCATATACCTAACCTAACCGAACTTTACCTAACCTAACCTAACCTAACTTTACCTAACCTCAGTTTACGTAAACAAACATGTCCTCACTTAACTTTACCTAACCTAACCTTTAAAGCTAAGCCAAAGGCTAATCAACACACCCAAAGTATATAAGAGCACACGCAACTATATTTATGCTAGTCTTATAGAGAGTACGGTAAAGCTAACACCTGCACTGTGACTACTATGCAAGATGTTCGCTACACACAACCAGCTTAGCATTACAAAGCCAGTTAAGTTTTAAAAAGTAAAAGCTTTTTTTTTTTTTTTCATTTTCATATTTCACACATTGCCATTTACCAATTTCCAATTTACATTTTTTTAAATGTCAGTTTAAAGGTTTTGAATTTTGTTGTTTACATGTTTTTGATTTAGTCCATGTCGAAAGTTCATATTTGTGAAACACAAGTTTCTTTCATTACTTATAACAAGGCTATACACCTTATTCCGAAGAATATAGGCAATAAATGGGTTATACTATACTTTGACTACCTAGTTTTAGCTAACTAAGGGTAATTTCTCAAGATTACTATAGGTTAACAGTTGGATTGGGAGTGGCAGGTGGGTAGTAATTACAAATGTACAAGCAGTGTCCATACAATATTTTTAATCATTTTCAAATACATGTACAATATTTACACACAAAGTAATTTCTAAACCCAAGTAGTGAGTAGTCAGTTGGTTTTTCTCTATGCAAGTGTTTAACATTTTCAAATCGGCATATGTTGAAGGATTATAAACTAATATAGTACAATATATTTCCGTCAATCAATACCAATATCTATTGATTGACGGAAATATATTGTACTATATTGGTTTATAATCTCTTGTCAATACGGACCATGGCGGAATCTAAAGTAGAAGGAATTGAAGGATTATGTGGGTGGCTTACGTTGGTGGCTTATGTTGGTAGCTCATGTTGGTGGCTTATGTTGGGGGCTTATGTTGGTAGCTTATGGTGGTGGCTTAAATTGGTGGCTTATGGTGCTGGCTTATGGTGATGGCATATGTTAGTGGCTTACTTTTGGTGGTTTATGTTAATACCTTATTTGTAATGGCTTATTTGACAAGTTATTTTTGTCAATGTATTTAGAGGATTTTTCCCTTGGTCCTGGAAAGTATCTCAGCCCTTTTTATGGCAGCATAATGCTTACCGCCATGTTTGTAAACAACAACAACACACTAAAATTCCAAAAATCCAAAGTACTCTAAGGTTAATGATTGACTCTCAACTCTTACTCTTCCCTCTATCCCACGCATAGTCAAAAAAATATAAATTTAAAATTTTCCTAAAAAGTTGAATTGGGAAAGTAGGATATAGTTTTAAACTAAAAATCATATAATGTCATATGTTAACTCTTACACCTACCTCTATCCCACTTTCAGTCCAAAAATAGTGTATTTTTCAATTTTAAAAAATATTGTTAAAATAAGCTATATGTTTAAACTAAAACTCCTAAAATGTCATATCTTATCTCTTACACCTAACTCCATTCCACTCTCAGTCCAAAAATACAGGTAGTGTATTTTTTTTCAAATTTTTCCAAAAAATATTTTCAAAATGGGTTATATTTCCAAAATTACGTAGTTGTTGTTGCTTGAGACTTCAGTCTTTTGACTGGTTTGATGCAGGTCGCCAAGCTTCCCTGTCCTCAGATAATCGTTTCATCTCTACATAGCTACCACACCCTACATCCGAGGCAACCTGGTAACATATTCTAACCTTGGTCCACCCCTACAGTTCTTGTTCTCAACCCTTCCTTCCATAATTAAGCTTGCTATTCCTGGGTGTCTTAGTATGTGTCCTACCAAACTATCTCTTCTCTTCATTAGCAGTCGCCAGAAGCATCTCTCCTCTCCCACTAGTCTCAATACCCCTTCGATTGTAACTCTATCTATCCATCTTATCATCATCATTCTCCTGTAACACCACATTTCAAACGCTTCAATTCTCCTATTTTCTGCTGCACCAATAGTCCAAGTTTCACTTCCATAGAGTGCCACGCTCCAGAAAAAGGCCTTCAAAAATTACTTCCTAATACCTAAATCTATATTCGATGTCAAGAGATTCCTTTTCTGTAGAAATGCTTTCCTTGCCTGAGCTAACCTACTTTTTATATCCTCTTTGCTTCGTCCATCACTGGTTATTTTGCTTCCTAAGTAACAGAATTCTCCTACTTCCTTTAGCTATTTACCTGCCAATTTGATGTCCATAGATGTTTCTGATTTATTTTGACTACATTCCAATATTTTTGTTTTACATTTATTAATTTTCATCATGAATTGTTTCCTCAAGACGGTGTCCATACCATTCAAAAACTCATTTCACTCCTCAGGCGTGTCAGCCAAGATGACTATGTCATCGGCAAATCTCAGAGTTGAAATTATTTCTCCTTGAATCTTTTACATTTTTCTGCAATTTCCTTCATTGCTTGTTCAATGTAAAGATTGTAAAGTATGAGTAATAAGTTTGCAGCCTTGCCTTACACCTTTCTGAATACCAGCTTCTCTCTCATGTCCTTCAGCTCGAACGACTGCTGTCTGGTTTCTGTATAGATTGTAGATCACCCTCCTATCCCTGTACTTTATTCCAATCGTTTTTAAAATGTCAAACAATTTATTACAATCAACGTTATCAAAAGCCTTTTCAAAGTCTACAAATGCCATGGACTTTCTCTTATCTTTTCTTATTCTACCTTCCAAAATCAGCCTAAGACTTAGTACAGCTTCCCTTGTTCCTACATTTCTCCTGAAACCAAACTGGTCTTCACCCAACTCCGTTTCTATCTGGCTTTCCATCCTCTTGTAAATTATTTTAGACAGGATCTTTGAAGCATGATTAATCAAGCTGATTGCACGGTAATCTTCACATCTGTCAGCTCCTACTTTCTTCGGTATAGGGATGATAACATTCTTCTTGAAATCGGAGGGTACCTCACATGCCTCATAAATCCTACATGCCAAGTGATATAACCTGATCAGACAATCATCTCCTATGCAGCGTAGCAACTCAATCGGTATATAATCTATGCCTGGTGCTTTGTTCCTGCTTGAGTCTTCCAATGCTCTGTCAAATTCTGATCTCAATATTTAAACTCCTTTCGCATCCTCATCAATTTCCTCCTCCCTTTCCATTACATGATTCTCAATCTCCTTTCCCTTAAACAAACACTCTATGTAAGCTTTCCATCTCTCAACCTTTTCTTCCCTATCTGTTAGAGGCTTTCCATTTGTGTCCTTAATATTACAGCACTTAGTATTCCTTTCCCCAAAAGTATTCTTAATCCTTCGATAAGCTGTGTCTACTTTTCCTAATTTCAGACAATTTTCTATACCTGCACATTTCTCTTTCAACCATTCTTCTTTCGCTTCCTTGCACTTCTTGTTAACCTCATTTCTCAGACGTCTGTATTCTGCTTTCCCCTTTTCATCTCTTACATTCTTATGTTTCCGCCTTTCATCCATCAATTCTAGTATATCCTGTGTGATCCACGATTTTCTACCTATTCTTTCTTTCCTACCAATGTTTTCTTCTGCGGATTTTGTTATTTCATTCTTCAAAAGTGCCCATTCGTCTGCAATTGAAGTTTGTTTAGGGTTTTTCATTAGTCCTTCCTGTATACTCTTCTTGAATCTTCCGTTTACATCCTTCTCTTTCAGTCTGTCTATTGCCCATCTTTTGAGCTTTTGATCTTTCTTCAGTTTCTTCAACTTTAATCTGCATTTCATAACAATCAAATTGTGGTCAGAGTTTATGTCAGCACCGGGATATGTTTTACAATCCAAACTCTAGTTTCGAAACCTGTGCTTGACCATAATGGAGTCGATTTGGTAACGCTCTGTATCTCCTGGTCTCATCCATGTGTATATTCTTCTATTGTGGTTATTGAATAAGGTGTTAGCTATGACCAACTCATGCTCGGTGCAGAATTCCATCTGCCTGCTTTCTCGATCATTCCTTTCACCTAATCCAAAATCTCCTACTATCTTTCCTTCTCTTCCTTTTCCTACCACAGCATTCCAATCTCCCATTACTATACCATTTTCATCACCCTTGATATACCTCAGAATTTCATCTATTTCTTCGTAGACCTTTTCTACAACTTCATCACCAGCTTGACTGGTAGGCATATAGACTTGTACCACTGTGGTGAACGTAGGTCTTGTATTTATTTTTGCTACAATAATCCGTTCACTATATTGCTCATAATATTCCACCCGCTGTCCAAGTTTCCTACTCAGTATGAGACCAACCCCTGCTTGGCCATTGTTTGATTTAGTGCTAATGACACTATAGTCTCCTGACCAAAAGTCCTGTTCTTCCTACCAGCGCATTTCACTAATCCCAACCAAATCCAACCTCAACCTATCCATTTCCCTTTCTAAGTTTTCTAACCTTCCGCTTCCCAGCAGACTTCTAACATTCCACGCTCCTATTCGTAGAATGTCACATTTCCTCTTTGCCACTTCTGTGGTGTTAACCCCCTCTCGAGTAGTCCCCACCCGGAGATCCGAACGGAGGACTAGTTTACCTCCGGATTGGAATTTTATAAGGGAGGAGGCCATCATCACATGTAATCATGCATATCCTCGGGAAGAGCATTACGGCTGTAGTTTCCCGTTGCTTTCAGCCATGCAGCAGAACGCAGTGTAGCCATTAGTTGGCTTATATTATCAGTATCTTAACCGTCTATAATACAAGTAAAGAATTGATTTATTCTGAAAGGCTGCTACTCCTTTCAGAATTAGTAATAGAGCAATTCTACTAACAAAAATACTAACCTTCTACTAACAATTAAACACCATAATTCTACTAACGAAAAAATACTTAAGTTCCACCAACCACTAAAACAGTCTGTCACCAGGCACACTCACATGCACCCTTACACATCACAGTCTAATGAAACAATGAACTATATCTAGTAAACAATGCAACTGCCACCACACACACTAACACATCACAGTCTAATGAAACACTGAACTATATCTAATAAACAATGCAACTGCCACCACACACACTCACACATCACAGTCTAATGAAACACTGAACTATATCTAATAAACAATGCAACTGCCACCACACACACTCACACACTACAGTCTAATATCTAATGTATAATATATATCTAATATATATATCTAATAACAAACTAACTATATACTTACAACTAAAACCAACCACAACGCCTACAATTCCATAAAATGTTAATCCTGACAGCCATACCTAACACACTACACATTGGTATAGAACAAATCAAATACGTATTCCAAGACACAACAGAACAACTAATCAATCTCATAACACGCCTGAAAACAGCACTAACAACACTCACACAGACAATAGGATAACAACAATGGGTATATAAAATCTCAGAATATGCTCTTGGAATGCAGACGGTGTCTACTTCCGATATAAGAGACTTTATCAGTTTCTCACTGACAACAATATAGATAGTCGACTAGTTCAGGAGACAACATTCAAAAAAAACAACAGGTACACACTCAAAAATTACACAATTTACAGAACAGACAGACAAAGATGAACTCGAAGAAACTAAAAGAAGAAACGGAAAACAAAAGGAGAATAAGGCAAATAAAGGACAGGAGGAAAAGAAATGCCCTCAACCCTCGAAGAATGCGGATATATGGAATTGGAAGGAAGGAGAGCCATGAAAGGCAGATAGGAAAGTGAAAGAGGGGAGGGTCCGCCCCACAGGTAATGGATAAAAGGGGGAAAAACGGACCCAGCTCAGGAATCCCTTGGGGTCGCCAACACCCGAACTCACCAGCCGTGAGCCGCTGTATATTTGACATAAATCAATGGCTCTACGTCCTTTACCTGTAAACCAAGTTTCAAGTCCCTAGCACAAAAATGAAAAAAATTAAATTTTGAAAGTAGGCTATATTTTTAGAACCAAACATTCTAAAAAGTGTTATATAGGCTTAAAAATGGTTTTGGTGTCCTTTATTTTCATAATAAAACTTTATATTTTTTCCATTTTTTCCAAAAAAAGTCAAATTTTGAAATTTGCTATATTTTGGAAACAAAGAATTTTACAAAAAATATTTTATTGACGTAAATTAATGGTCCACAATCCCTCTACCCACAAACCAAGTTTCAGGTCTCGAGGATGGAAACTGTTCAGTAGGGGAGCATTACCGGAGCTAGATCCCAACCTACTTTCCTACGAAGTTTGCCGATATCTCCCGATCGCCTGTTCGGGTTTTGATGTGTGGCGTGTCATAGGACTCTGGGGGACACCCTTGTTCCTATGGAGAACGTCCCCCCCCCAAAAAAAAACTACCCTACTAGGGGGTGAAATAGTAATTTTTATCCTAGGGACTTGAAGTTTATTTTGGGGGTAGAGGGGATAGGGACCTCTGATTTATGTCAAATAACCTTTTTTTTTAAATCGTAGTTTCCAAAATATAGCCAAAAAATCAATTTTCAAAATTAGCTATATTTTGGAAACTAAGATTTTCACAAAAATAGGTTATTTGGCATCGGTCAAAGGTTCCTATCACCTCTACCCCCAATATAAATTTCAAGTCTGTAGGATAAAAATTACTATTTCACCCCCTAGTAGGTTTTTTTTTTGGGGGGGGACGTTCTCCATCGGAACAAGGGCGTCACCCAGAGTCCTACAACACGTCACACATCAACACATATAGCCTACTTTACCAATTCAACATTTTAGGAAACATTTTAAATTATATTGTTATTGACTAGGCGTGGAATAGAGGTAAGAGTAAGAGTTGAGAGTCAATCATTAACCTTAGAGTACTTTAGATTTTTTGGAATTTTAGTGTGTTGTTGTTGCTAACAAACATGGCGGTAAGCATTATGCTGCCATATAAAGGCTGAGATACTTTCCAAGACCAAGGGAAAATCCTCTAAATACATTGACAAAAATAACTTGTCAAATAAGCCATTACAAATAAGGTATTAACATACCACCAAAAATAAGCCTCCAACATATGCCACCACCATAAGCCACCACCTTAAGCCACCACATAAGCCACCACCATAAGCTCCCAACATAAGCCCCCAACATAAGCTACCAACATAAGCCACCAACGTAAGCCACCAACATAATCCTTCAATATAAGGCGATTGTAAAATGTTAAACACTTGCATAGATCAAAACCAACTGACTACTCACTACTTGGGTTTATAAATTACATTTACTCACCTTCTAGTAAAAATCGTGCCTACTATAAACAGCACCCACTTTTGCACCCTCTTTTGCACCCTCTTTTACACTCACTTTTGCACCCTCTTTGCACCTACTTTTGCGCCCACTTTTACACCCACTTTTACACCCACTTTTGCACCCACTTTTGCTCTCACTTTAAACTATTATTTATATTATCGAGTGAACTTTACTAGAGATTAGTTTATGCTTGACAATTGACATGAAAGTATCAACGAATGGCTATGGTAAGCCATATGCATACTATAAAGGATATATATATATATATATATATATATATATTGTAAAACGAACCAATAAAAATTGAACTGTTATTTGGCGTTGTTCATAACATCGTTCAAAACAGTGTCAAAGTGAGCTGAAAAGTAGAAATGGTGACGTTTTAAGTGTGAGTGATCATCAATGTCGTGCTCCAATTAAAACACTGTTAGTGTCAACAAAAATTCATGACAATGCTAAAAAGCTAGTACAAGAAACAACGTTGCTACTCAAAATAGTGCAGTGTTTATTGAGCAACGTTTAACCCATGTTGTCAAAGTTATGTTTAATCCATCTTCCACGTCTCAAGAGTCATCAACATCAGAGAGTATGCAAAAGGTAGTAGTGTTGTTGTTTTAAGGGGCCGAACTACAAGGTCATCTGTCATTGATATGTAAGAGGTAGTATTGCAAGAGGATCAAAAAGGACTAGATAGTAATAGAGAAAGAAGATATGTATTTTGTATTTAACTATAGTACAAGTACTTACATTAAATATATAAAAATATTGTATGGTTATTGTCTGATTTTCTTAATTGCTATCCCCTACGTCCTACTACTAATGCAATTGTTAACCAATTTGCAAATGCTAATTTGTAAATATAGGCTTTTTGATATTTTGTTTTTGCAATGACATGAATTGTAATTTGTAAATGCTAATTTATAAATATGAGATTCTGATAATTTGTTCTCTGAATAACAAGAATGGAAGCTTTTAAAGCTCTGTACAACTTTATATTTATTTTTTATTTTCATAGTGCCTAAAATTGATGATGGTCAATGTAAAATATTATTTTCTATCGTGCATAAAATTATTATTTATGCATGTAAATATATGTTCTTTAGCAATGATTATAATGGCTTCGTTTGTTTCCCAAAGAAAGTGTAAAAGAGTGAGAGAGATAAAACGAGTACTTAACATTTGTTGTTCAATCATAGCAATCTCGGTAGAAAAAAAATTAAAGCTTATAGCAAATTTAAATAGTAAGTTTTACTAAATGTGTTTTTATATGTAAGTCATGGACATGTAGTGGTACATAGACTCTATTTATAAGACAGTCTTACCTGTAGTGCCACTACGTGTTTGGAAACAAAAAAGACTACGCTACTGCAATAGTTATGCACTGGTATTAAGAAATTTTTCAAAGTTAAATAAACTTTTTAAATATGTAAAGTGGAAATATGAATTATAAATATGCAATATGGGAAATGCCTGTCTATTTTTTTTAAATAATGAACATGGTAGTTTCCAAATGCAAATTTAAAAATTTGAGATTTTTGTTTTCTTGAATGACATGAATGGTAATTTGCAAGTAGGGCATTACACTAGTATACAAATAGCTCTTATAATATCCATGTCAATTCATTATTAACTTTCCTTTTATAACACTAATCACAATCAGGACTGCTAACCTTTCCCCACCAAGGCATTACAGGCTGTCAAACGTTGTTTAGCTTGGCAATAATACTTTATTAGACACACGCCTTTATTCAGGTTCACTATGGTAATAAGAAATGTCTTGTTCTTTGCAAGCATAATCCAAAAGATTTATAGGTACATCACCACTTTGTAAACAATGATAGGCTGCTGCACTTGACGTGTTAATTCGTTTCCCAGCTCTAACAGCTAAAACAGAGAACTATACTACAAATTAGTTTATGCTTCATAGCTAATATGAAAGTATCAGTGGCATAAAATGTTTGTAACCAATCAAATATAACTGATAATTTGGGTTACACACTACCAATTGTAGTGGTAGGTTCTTTTACATATCATAAATGTATAACATGAGGCCTAATAGCTTCAGGACAATCAGCGTCTAAGTGTTTTACGTTTTCATTTCTTCCAACAATCTACATTCAGCCACAAGATTAACTTTTATCGACTTGTGTTTTGCTAGTTCTTTCTGCATAACTTGTATTATTTGCTGTTTGGACTCTTTAAGGTATGAATTTAAATCCTTACACGTATCTAGCAAATGAAATGAAAATCCACATCCTGCTTCCAGTCTCCGACCGGGTCAGGAATGGAATGAATGAATGAAGCCCCCATCTAGCGGCGAGGATATGAACTGTGCCGGCTGCCGAAGCCTGTCGCACTCCCCCGGGGGCAATGATTAAATGAATGACAGATGAAATGAAATGATAGTGGAGAGTGTTGCTGGAATGAAATTTGGACTGGGAAAACCGGAGTACCCGGAGAAAAACCTGTCTGCCTCCGTTTTGTCCAGCACAAATCTCACATGGAGTGACCGGGATTTGAACCATGGACCCAGCGGTGAGAGGCTGGCGTGCTGCCGCCTAAGCCACGGAGGCTCCTATCTAGCAAATACATAAACTAAAACAATTTAGGACATAAAACAATAGCACTACAAATAGAAAACAGCACCAATCAAGCAACAAGAAAAGAAAAAATGGTATTCATACTGAAGAATTAAAAAAAGGAAAACAAATAAAACCAACTGCACAATTTATAACAAAAACAATGTATTATGTGCAAATATTGTACATGTATTTAAAAATGAATACAAGAAGTTCCGTGAAGAACTTAACAGCCTACTTTTCATGCCAATGATTAATCTACAGAATATGAACCTATCAAGAATAATGACGAAATTAAGTTGGTAATATCGAAATATCTAATTAGTTCAAAATATACCTGGTATAATGTAGCCTAATAGAGCACTACAGTTGGCAGCCCTGTTGACTGAATATATTCTTAGTGCCATCTCTTAAGGTACAGAATACAAAATTTGGTTGAAGTCCAATGGACGTTACATGCAGTTAGACACTGGATCTATTAGCACGCGTAAAAGCATGTTGCCAACAATACCATGTGTGTGCTGGTCAGAAATAATCTGAAATATTATGATATCTTGATGTGCCAATTTTGGATGAAATACATTTGTTAGTATAGAAGTTACATGTATTTTAAAATTGGACATATCAGCAGGCATAGAATCATGTTGGCAGCACTGCCTTGTATTAATTACTCCAAATTAATCTAGAATGTCAGGTGCTATACGTGTGCAAAGTATAGAGCTGTTGGCTTGCATACTTTCTGATATATTGATATTAGGGTAAAAAAAAATAGACAGAATTTATTAACAGTTGGCAGCCCTGATTGCTCGTAACAATACGTATAGTCATATCTGTTATGGTACACATAGCTCATACGAAATTTGGTTGAAATCAAACTGATAGTATAAAAGTTACATGTATTTAAAAATTGGTACTATCAGCAGGCTTATAATCATGTTGGTAGAACTGACGTATATAAGTTACTCCAAATTAATCTAAAATGTCAGAATATACGTGTGCGAATTTAAAGCTGTTGGCTCGAATACTTTCTGATATATTGGTATTTGGATAAAAAAATAGGGAGAGAAATTTTTAACAGTTGGCAGCCCTGGTGGCTCTTAAGAATACGCTCAGTCATATCTGTTTATGTACAGATATTACATACAAAATTTGGTTGAAATCCAATTGATAGTGTAGAAGTTATATGCATTTAAACATTGGACCTATCAGCAGGCTTAAAATTATTTTGGCAACACTGTCATGGTTGGCCTCCTGGAAATTAAACTGAAATAGTATTATCTACATGTGTGCCAATTTTGGAATAGCTCCCGTGCATACCTTGCAAGATATCCAACATGGAGCTCAAATTTCTAGTGCGTTTTTTCAGCAGTTGGTAGCACTGACATCATTTTCAAATATGGACGTGAGATATTCCGGTGCACATCTTTACTCATACTAAATTTGGTTTTGATTGCCGCAGCCGTTTAGGAGTTGATAGGGGGGTACACACACACAGCCAGACAGACAGACAGACAGACAGACAGACAGAAGGACAGACAGACAGACACACTTTTTCCCGGATCGATCTCATAAGTCTACTTTTTCCTCATTTTTGCAAAATGTGAAAAATAGGCTAAAAAATATTGTATGGACACTGCTTGTACATTTGTAATTACTACCCACCTGCCACTCCCAATCCAACTGTTAACCTATAGTAATCTTGAGAAATTACCCTCAGTTAGCTAAAACTAGGTAGTCAAAGTAATGTATAACCCATTTATTACCTATATTCTTTGGAACAAGGTGTACAGTCTCGTTATATGTAATGAAAGAAACGTGTGTTTCACAAATATGAACTTTCGAAATGGACTAAATCAAAAACATGTTAACAACAAAATTCAAAACCTTTAAACTGACATTTTTAAAAAGTGTAAATTGGAAATTGGTAAATGTCAATGTGTGAAATATGAAAATGAAAAGAAAAAAATGAATAAAAGCTTTTACTTTTAAAACTTAACTGACTTTGTAATTCTAAGCTGGTTGTGCATAGCGAACATCTTGCATAGTAGTCTCAGTGCAGTTGTTAGCTTTACCTTACTCTCTATAAGACTAGCAAAAATATAGTTGCGTGTGCTCTTATTTACTTTGGGTGTGTTGATTAGCCTTTGGCTTAGCTTTAAAGGTTAGGTTAGGTAAAGTTAAGTGAGGACATGTTTGTTTACGTAAACTGAGGTTAGGTAAAGTTAGGTTAGGTTAGGTTAGGTAAAGTTCGGTTAGGTATGTGAACTTGTAGTATACTCTTTTATAAAAATCTAAAATCTAAAATCTAAAATCAAAAAATCTAGAATCTGAAAATGTAAAATCAAAACAAAATCAAAAATCTAAAATCTTAAAATCTTAAAATCTAAAATCTAAAAATAAAAATCTAAAATCTAAAAATGCAAAAAATAGAAAATCTTACATGCATTAATTTAAATCTTTAAATGAGGTTTCTGTGGGTTAGGTAAATTTAGGTTAGGTAAAGTTAGGTTAGGTAAAGTTAGGTTAGGTTAGGTTATGTGAAGTTAGGTTAGGTTAGGTTAGGTTAGGTGAAGTTAGGTTAGGTTAGGTTAGGTTAGTTTAGGTTAGGTCTGTGACCTTGTAGTTTACTGTTTTTGGAAAATTTTAAATGTCAAGGTCTAAAAATCTAAAAATCTAAAATGTAAAACCTTAAATGTAAAATGTAAAAATGTAAAAAGATATAAAAATCTAATATCAAAAACAAAGTAAAATCTAAAATCTTAAAATGTGAAATGTAAAATTTTAAATATAAAACTAAGAAAAATATTACATGCATTAACTTAAGTGAGGTTTCTGTAATTATGGGTTAAAAATTTGTTGGCTTAATGACCTTGCTGTTTAGTGTTTTGACACAATAAAAATAATAAATAATAAATTAAATATTAAAATTAAAAAAATATTAAAAACATACGCATATATAATAATTTAAATAAAAAATGAATAATAATGAATAATAAATAATTTATAGTTAATAACAAATAAATAATGATTTGAAGTGCCAACCATTAAAGAGTACAGTTGCGCGTGGCAGCCATTTTGCCCACTAGCCCCTGCGCCAGCTATGACTCACCCCTCCATAAGAATAAGATAGGGTTGGACTCACGCGGCGGACATCTTGCCCATTAGCCCCTGCGCCAGAACCCCTCTATATTACCTACTAGTGGGAAACCACGGAAAACCACTTGCAGGATGGTTGAGGTGGGAATCGAACTTACCTCATGTCTGCTTTGCCTCACGAGGCTGAGAGTACCCCGTTCCAGCCCCCAGGCCAGAATTAAATTTTTGGCATAGCTGAGAATCGAACATGGATCCCCGGTATGATATCCAAGAATGCTAGCCGCTACACTACAAGGTGGACGCCTTGTGTGCTTCGAGAGAGGTGAGAATGGAACATATGTTCACTTAGATATGCTTCATGAGGCTGAATGAATCTCGTTCCAACCCTCAAAACAAAGGTAAATTAAATTTCTTGGCAGAGCCGGGAATCGAAGCCGATCCTCCGCCGTGACAGCCAAGAATGCAAGTCACTACGCCACGAAGTGGACAATCAGTAGCGAAGCACAGATATGACATTACTTTGTTGTTATTATTTCGTATGGGTTCTTTGTGGCTTCGTGGTCATTTTTCCCCATATACTTGGGTGTGTGTAGGATTTGTCTGATAATCTGTGTTATCTCTATATATATAAATATGAAAGTTTGTCTGTTTTTTCTGAATTTCTACGGAAATTTGCGTTATTTGCGCGTTTCAGACTGTTTTATGACGGATACGCGCGAAAATAAAATGTTTGTCTGTCTGTATGTCTGTTTGTCTGTCTGTCTCTCTGTGGACAATGTTGTTCCCTTATAACTCGAGAACGGCTGGGTGGATCAACGTACAATTTGGTACAGATATCCTTCAGAGGCACGACACTAATCATTGATGTAACTCTTCTCTGTATCTCTCATGAAAGGGGGCCTACCCCCTTAAAAAAACTGCTGAAATAGGCGTAGAAGGGCGAGACAAAGCTCATTTTCAGCCCCTCAATGTGAGAAACGAAACTCGGGGTCCCTAAAACCACATCTTAAGGCCCTAAAACCAACAGTTTTTGAGATATTCCCAGAAAATTAATTTCATTTAATACAATAATGAATGAAAGCAAGCTGGTAACCATGGCAACAGAAACTCACAGGTCCATATATTGCTGTAAGACGCAATACAATTCCATTTATTACATTACTGAGATAGTTTGCAAACGGCTATAACGTTATAACGGAACCAAATTAAGCTGTAAAATTCATCAATACATATAATGCGTTTAAGGGGGTCAAGGGATACTCTAGTTTTTTTCACGCGATTTACGCGTGCTGATGTGGTACGGAAGGTCTATTATATCCCTATCCCTATATTGTTATATTATTATAATTATTGTTATTATACTACGGCCTACAACGACGAGACAAAGTTTATTTTCAGCCCCTTGGTGTCAGAAAAAAACTCGGGGCCCATAAACAGCTGTAAAGGGTCCCCGAAAACTACATTTAAGGCTCTAAAACCAAGAGTTTCTGAGATATTCCCAGAAAACTAATTTCATTTAATAAACTAATGTAGGAATGCAAGCCAGTAACCATGACAACAGTGTCTCAAAAAGTTACATCCACCTTTCCATCTACTTCTGCAAGAAGTAATGCCACTCCATTTATTAAATTTCTGTGAAAGTTTGCAAATGGCTATAAGGTTATCACGGAACCAACAAAACTGTAAAATTCATCAATGCGCTTAAGGGGATCAAGGGGCACCCAAGATTTGTTCACAAGACTTAAACGTGCGATATGTCGTACAGAAGTTCTATTATATCTTCAAACAGCAACATTATTTTCAAAAATTCCTGAATTAAAATAGTTTCTTTTTTATTTTATATGTTTGCTTTCAGGAATTTGGGCCATTGGAGGCTAAAAAATCTGAATTCTCATGCACCACAAGCCTTTATAATTTATTAAAGGGGTCTTCCTCTGGATGCGGACTTGACACAACAGTGAGGGTCACTTTTTATGAGACGTGTATTGCGTTTCGTCTACGAGGTTTTCAATTTTATTTTCACGTCAGGAAGTACACGTTAGGTAAATTTAGTTTCAAAGCATATTTCAACTAATAATTTTTCTTTGTCGACAAACAGGTTCCAAGCCTCTAACCATTGCAAGAGTAGCTCAATTGATTACGTCTGGTTATTAATACCGAAGACCGTTCGAAGAATGGGTACTTCT
Source organism: Meconema thalassinum (assembly GCA_946902985.2). NCBI lineage: Eukaryota > Metazoa > Arthropoda > Insecta > Orthoptera > Tettigoniidae > Meconema > Meconema thalassinum. The sequence continues at coordinate 293,502,839 of OX336389.2, read as the reverse complement.
GCTAGTTGTGATATATGTATCGGTGTATGTATTTGTAATGAAGGTGAAGATTGGGAAATAGGCGGCCGTGCCTTAAGTTAGAAACCATCCCGACATTCGCCTTGAGTAGAAGTGGGAAACAACGGAAAACCACTTCCAGAATGGCTGAGATGTGAATCGAACTCACCTTTTAGTTTTGCCTCATGAGGCTGAGTGGACCCCGTTCCAGCCCTCAGACCAGAATGAAATTTCTTGGCAGAGCTGGGAATTGAACCCGGGCCTCCACGTAGAAAGACAAGAATGCTAGCCACTACGCAACGAGGCGAACGGTTATTACATCTTCTATATTATGTAACCGTTAAGACCTGTAGGCAAGAACTCATTTATCAGTTTTAATCTGTTGAATAAGAATGAAGCTTGTATGACGACATAAGCGAGCCCTGACTTATCAGATTATAAATGCTTCAAAGAATATTTCTAAAATTCCAAGCGGTCACGTACTAGAAAGAGAAGTCCTGAAGGCTGGCTTTGGAATAGCTGCGCATCAGATTCCTTCTCGGAAACAATTTCTTGTGATACCATGTACGAACCTTTGAGACAGCTGTCAGCCGGGTCACGCCAGGGACTGACGTAGCGTCGCGCATTGTTTGCTGTCTCCAGGGATTGTCCGTACTTCTCCCGCATGTGTCAAGGCCGATAGGGAGAGTGTGAGAGAGTTTCACTAAACTCTACGCAAGGATTATTCCCCAAACCCGGAGGGACGAGGTATAATGTAATAGACAGAAGATAGAGTATACTGTCATGTTCCTTCTACCCACTCTCCTCTGCTGTGAGTTTTAATACAGGCAGGACGATTGTCTCTTGTGTTGGAGCGAAAGAGTTGTTGTTGATTATTTTCGGGGCTTTTCGACATCGTGGTCATGCAACTCCGTGTACTTGGGTGTGTGTAGGATTTGTCTGATAACCTGTGTCACTCTGAAGTCTGTACTAGTATGTGTATTTTTAGCCTATTTTCATTTATGAAAAAATAGGTTTATGAGATCACCTTTTGTCCGTGTGTCTGTCTGTGTGTGATGGTGTGTGTTCCCCCCTAATAACTTCTAAATGGCTGAAACTATTTCAATGAAACTCGGTAAGTTCATAGCACTATTCCGGCCCACCCCGACCGTGCCCTTTAAATTTTGTTACGTCTCACCAATCCAACATGGCAGCTGTGTGAAATATTTCACCAGTATTCAATATCTCCGAAACTATTACCGATATCACCCTTGAATATTTTACGGTGATAAAGGGAACTACTAGAAGTTCACTTATGTGACTTTTGAAAACCTGGTAACTACAAAACAAACATGGCGGCCAAGTGAAGTTGCGACTTTCAAATAGACGTTCCTCACGATTTAACCAATCAAACGCAATATAACTTGGTACAGTAAATGTCTATGCACATTGTAATGCACCGACATCTAACATCGTTCAATTGTTTACATAACCTCAAGATGGCGGCTGTGCGAAATATTTCACCGGCATTCTATATCACTGAAACTATTAGTGGCATCACCCTGAAAATTTTGTACGGACATAAAGGGCACTACTGGAAGTTCATCTATAAGACTTTCAAAAACAGGCTAACTACAAAACGAATATGGCGGCCAAGCGAAGTTGAAAATTTAAAATTTAAAATAGACCTATCTCGCGATTTAATGATCCAAATCAATGAAACTTGGTACAGGAAATGTTTATACACATTGTTGTGCACTGGTGTCTAATTTAGTTCAATTGTTTGCATAACCTCAAGATGGCGGCTGTGCGAATTCTAAAATTAAGTTTTTATTTCTTGTGTCGTAATCATGCGATCAAAGTGAAAGTTTGAATAATGAACCTACGTAATATCTATGAACCTATTACAGCAATCAAACTGAATTTTTTAATATTCATAGGGGCTATGAACATAAGTTCACCAATAGGACTTCCAATATCCTGGTGATCACAAATCAAACATGGCGGCGAAGCGAATTATAAATATTCACATGGTCGTTTTTCGCAATTTAACCATCCGAGTGCAGTGACACTTGGTACAGTAAATTCTTATACAAATGTTAATCCACTGTTATCTAATTTTTTGCATTTGTTTCCATA